>OX637587.1:6355282-6715906 GCA_951800085.1 Comarum palustre
TGTTCCTTTTGAGTTTTGTAGAGTACGTCTTTAAATGATCATACTCATCTAGAAGTGAGTTAAGCAGCATATAGACCAGCAAATGCTCCTTCATAGTCATCTTAAGATATTTAAGCTTTTCAACAATGTTTGAGCCCTTCATGATATATTCCTTGACATTCCCCTAGCCATAATATTCCATCCTCATAAAAGATTTAATTAGCTTTCCAGTTTTAGCCTTGTTGGAAATTGCATATTTTTCAGCAACGGACTCCATGAAATCCTTGATAAGTTCAGCATTAGGGATACTTCCTCTCACAATGCTGTTCATGCTCTTCTTGATCATAATGAGTGTAATCTTATTGTGTCTGTACCACTCCTTAATCTCCTTGCTAGCATTTTCAGTCCATGGTGCTGGTGGTATCTCCTTGAGTACATGATCAAAGTATAAAATTTCTAGATTTAGTTCCACATCAGCCTTCCATTTCTAGAAATTGTTTCCATTCGGGAGCTCAATTTGATTGATGCTCATTAGAAATTGCATAACTGTATTGAAATGAATATCTGTAAGTTAAACTAGTAAAAACTGAATACTAGAATAATCTGAATTCCCATATGAAGATGAATATACATTCAATAAAATAAGGCTGGCTCCGGTCCACTTCGGTTCGGTTTATACCCCAAACAGCGAACCAAACCAATGTTATACTTCGGTCTGATCCGGTACGGTTTTTTACTATTCCATAGGCCAAACCGTAAACCAAACCACACCTACAATTCGGTCTGGTTCAGTTTTTTTTTCATTTTTTTTAAATTGATAATTTTTCTTCACATTATCATTATATTGAAAAATGACCAAATCACATCTACAGTTCGATCCGGTACTGTTTTTTTTTTGGTTTTATTAATATTGATAATTTTTCTTCACATTATCATTATATTGAAAAATGGTTATGGTTCACAAAATTGTACATTTATTTACAAACTACTAAACAAATTATACAACATTAGTAGGCAAATTGTGATTCTGATAACTAAAACTCACAAACAAAAATTCGAACTTCAGATATGATCATTATGATAAAATATGTCTGGGGTAAAAAATTCAACATGATCCGACAAAGTTAAGAGCTCGATCGAAATAGTCAACCTTGATCCATCGTTAGTTATCACACGGAAACGCTCATATCTACCTCTATATTACATATTTTTGGCTAACCTTCTATGTCACACCCCGAAT
This sequence comes from Comarum palustre, assembly GCA_951800085.1. Classification (NCBI taxonomy): domain Eukaryota; kingdom Viridiplantae; phylum Streptophyta; class Magnoliopsida; order Rosales; family Rosaceae; genus Comarum; species Comarum palustre. The sequence goes on from OX637587.1 coordinate 6,356,502, forward strand.
CTTTAGAAGTTAATAAAAGTTACTTTTCACAGAGATTCACGAGTTACCGAGGACTTGTAACTGCGATCGGTAATTCGATAAGTTATCGCTCGAGTTAATTTTCGAGTTTTTAAAAGTTCTCCAAATACCTGATTTGATGACTCGATGTCATAGTACATGTCGACACGAGTCTCCCGGTATTTTCGGATTATTTTTCGGAGATTCCATCTATCTCTTACGAATTTCCAAAGTCCATGGTAATTCCTAAATTATTATTTTCTGATTTTAAAACCCCACATTCAATCTTGGCCTTTGATCTCAACAAGCTTTTTGGACCATTGGATCTAACTATATACAAACCAATCTCTTCTCTTTCTCTCATTATTGTCGAGAGAAGAGAGAGAGAGGCAGAGAGAGAGACCGAGAAGGTCTGATGCAGTCCTGCCCTCCAGCCGCCGTCGCCGCCGCGTCAGCCCGCGCCTGGCCGGCGCTCCACCACCCGCGTCTTCCCCTCTTTCTCCTTGTTCTAACCATGCCCTTAGTTTGCACCGACGTCCGCCGAGGGAAGAGTTTGAGCGCCACTGCACTCGGCGGTCAACGCCGGATTTCCGGCGATCCGGGCGGCGCTAGGGCGCGTGGGAGGTATATTCTTGTTCCTCTTCACTCCTTCTTCCTCTTGCTGTCCTTGATCCTTTGAATCAACCTCAAATTCGATTTCCCTATTTTTCTGTTCACTCTCTGTTTTCTGGGATTTCTGGGGTTCGGTTCCTCCACCGGCGGTGAGTGCTCTTCGGGCTTCTGGAGCTGAGGAGCACGAGAAGAAGTGAGCAGAAGAAGAAAAGGAGGAAGAATGGCAGAGGCAGTGTTCGAGTTGGACGAGCAGTAGGTGAGACAGATCTCCTGGTTTTTCTTGAAAGCTACTGTGTTGAGCTGTGTTTGATTGTTACTGTGTTGTTTGTGTTTGTTGCATGTTGTCGTAACTTGGTGACGAAGAAAACGGGGAAACTCTGGCGAAATTTCGGCAAGTTACCGGAATCCGGCGAAGATTCCGGTGATGCCGTAAACCGGCAGATTGCCGAAGAGGTAGGAATCGAATCCTGGTTAAGCTATTAGTCGAAAAGTACGGTTAATTCGTAATTGAGACATTTACGGAGAAAATGGACGTAATTAGGAAGTTTCCATTTTGGGAAACCTTCCAAGTTTGGAAACCTGTTAATTTGGGAAACTTTCCACTTTTGGAAGTTTCCATTAAGGGAAAGTTTTCACTTTGGGAAAGTTGCATTTTCAGGAAAATGGTTAAAGGATTGAAGTCCAATGAATGTGACACCTTTTGGTTAAATGGGTAAAGTGTTAAACTGTTATCGGAAATAGATAACTGGAATTTATGAGAAAATGTTAAATCGGTATATCGACTCGAGGTTATATTTATTGATTAATATGTGACACCCTAACGTCAAGTAAAAGTAATAAATGAAAGTTCGGAAGCTGAGTCGGACTTTCGGTAAATTGAGTAAGAGTCGATGACCGGGAAAGAAAGTCAAAAAGGTTAAAGTGTCATAAAAAGGAACTTGGTCAACTTGTGGTCAAATAGGAGTTCCTGGTCAACTAGGAATAGACCAAGTCCACGATGGTTTGATTAATATATTGGTTCATTTGTACAGTCTCTGGTCGGACGTGAGACGGGCTCGACTACGCGGTAGTCGAGGGTTTCGCTCGAGGAGCTTTCCGAGCGGGAAGGTCGTAATAGTACTGTGAGTGGACAGATTATTTTATTTAAATGAATGCATGCCCTAATTATTGATATAATTGCATGGTTTATATGTTGTTTCGAGTATGATATGTTCCTCGGGTGCTCGGATATTATTTTTGGATTTATGTTTATATGTCGAGGAATAGATTTATTTATTTGTTTGGGAAGAGTATTTGAGTAAGTATTGTTGTGAATTTCCTTTATGGGTTGTTCAATGATTATGCTAGCTAGAGTAGCGTGAGGGCGCTACTAGAGCTCTTAGCTCCGACCCTAGCCTGAGAGGTCAGGCAAACTACGTAGTGCACTATGAGGGTTGTCCATCACCACTTACCTAGAGCTCTTAGCTCCGACCCTGGTCTGAGAGGACAGACACGCCTGAGATGTCAGGTGGATATTCTAAGGGTTGTCCATCACCACTTACCTAGAGCTCTTAGCTCTGACCCTGGTCTGAGAGGACAGACACGCCTGAGATGTCAGGTGGATATATTAAGGGTTGTCCATTACCGTTTTATATAGCTAGCATAGCGTGAAGGCGCAACCAGAGCTCTTAGCTCCGACCCTAGTCTGAGAGGCCCGACTTATTGTGTTTGTGAATATTACTCTTCCCATAATCCTTATTGGTTTATATTATCATGCATTTGTGGAAATTTAGTAATTTTGGGCATGCACAAATCTTATTTAAATCCATAAATCTTTGGGAGAGCATTAAAAGAAATAGAGTTTTATATTTGATTTTCGTCCACTCACTCTAACAGTTTTTCAATGTTTCTCCCCTGGGCCTTTCGTTTTTAAATGCCCAGTGATGCAGGGTTCTTGAGAGGAGGTCGAGCGCGTACGAGAGTCGAGGCATAGTCGATCATTTCCGTTGCTGCTTGAAATTCTTTGGGGTAATCATTTCGGTAGACTGCTCTGACTAACCCGGTTTAGTTAGTTTGGTAGGAAGGGTTGGCCATTTCAAGGGGGTTACAGTAAGAAGTTCCCTTGAGGTGGTCCCCGCAGGATTTACTTCGGGTAAAAGGGGTTTAACCCGGGGTGGGTCCTGTCAATGGTATCAGAGCATTAGGTTATCGTTTCCTGTTACTACCTCATATACTTAGTATCACTTAGTGTCTATAGAGTGATGGTCCGACCGCGGCGGATCCATCGACATTTTATGCTTGGACGCTTAGTGTTTATTGAGGATATGAGTTAGTACTTCCTGATTGAGATATGGACCGAGTGGTCCTATAAACGATCAAATCTTCAAGACTATGCCTCAGTACGCGCGACCTCATAGAGAGTTCTTGTAAGGAACAAGGTAAGCTCGTTACGTATTTATGTTTTTGTATTCCCCAAGGATTTATTGAGATTTGAGTTGGGAATCGAGCGGTAAACTCCCGCTATTTAACGAGCTTGAACATTTGTGTGAGTATTCGGTGGTGAAACAGTTAATTCACACTTGGAAGGCTGTCATGGTTGTTGACAGGGATGCTGTAGAAGCCTAAGACAAGGCTTGGGTGTTCGTGTTATGAGGCTCTTAGCAGTGAAGAGTCGTACGAGTTACTGGAAGATGTTGCATCCTGTGATGGAAAAAGGAGCTGAAGTCGCATAACGCGATTATTCTGAGAGGATGAATATTAAGATTTGACGATTGCCACGATTTTGTTGAGGTTCGTCATTAGTGTGGTTTCAGAGAAACCAACGGACATATGAAAGTGGAATGAGTCAAGGAAAGTTGAGTGCGGTTATTTTGTGGTCAATGGACTTTTTCTAGTGACGAGTCCATGATGTGACACTACTGGAGAAGGTTAAGAAAGTAAAGGCTGATTGGTCCCTTGACGCTTTATGGGACAATCACTGAAACTAATGGCGTGGGTCAGCTTTGGTGCTGACATTGTTGTCGTCAGCTACGACTAGATCTTCTTAGCTCCAGCCACCCATGTTTGGGGTACTAGAAATATTCGAATCGTTAGTGAGTCCAAGCGTGAATTGAATTAAAGGTGACAATGGTCATTGGGCCATTTATCATGGAGGCAGAAATTAAATCGTGTCACTAGATCTTGGGGCTCATGTCAACCATAAGGTGAGTTATCCACCTGTGGTTAAAGTATTTTAATTGGTATACCTGTGGAGGAGTCTCCAGGTTGGCTGTATTAGAGATTGATTTTCGGATCAAGAAAGCGTTACTAGTGGTAATTAAAGGTAATTGGCTTCGGAATTTAAAGGAACATGTTGGAAGTGGCAACAAGCCACCGGGTCTCGGACCAAGGGTGCTTGGGGTACCAGAGATAGTGATACGAGCCTTGATGGACTTTGGATTATTGGAGTGTTGAAACCGGTCGTTGTGCGAACGACACTGTTTCGACGGCTGAAGATGTACATGGGTATACCCCACCGGAACACGTGTACCCTCCTTTGTTGGGAAGTGGTAAGTTGAAATTTGGGTAGCGCATGCTGACAAAATATAATTATTAGGTGCAGCTGTGTGTGGTCAAAATGACACCAGGTAAGTGACTAAGGCTGGTGATGACATCATTTTAAGAATGTGTCATAAGAGTTACATTTATTGAGAACGGAGATTAAGGACATTCGGGTAGAAGTTTCTGTGCAAACGTCTAGTAGATGGCCTAACCATTTAAGTATATGTCGGAGGTGGGTCATTGATAGTCGCTTCGACTCTTATGATGGTTAGCGAGATCATTAAACGACGTTAGTAGGTGGTCGGATGTTTTCTGAGATAAGTACACGGAAGTGGTGAAGTGACAGCAGTGGGGCAAGGTTTACGGGATCATTGAATCTGAGTGAGAATGTCTATAGTTGCTTAGGCTTCAACCTACAACCAAAGTCGTCTGTTATGACACTTGGGTTCCTCGAGGGCAATTAACTGAGCTTGATGGCATGGGAATCAGTGCACTCACTGGCTGTGGTTTAATCAAGTGTTGTAACCCAAGGTGTACTTAGTCGTGTTTGGGGGTTCATAAGTTACATCCACGGCAGTGACAGGAAATATTCTCTATTTAATCTGTGAAATGAGGATTAGATCTGAGGAATTGAATCTTTGAGTATATAATGAAATCCTGAAAGGATTAAAGTATTGTTGGTATTGCTATGGTCATTGGTCATTTGGGTAGTGACCTTACTTGTTAGGAATTATTGACCTAACGACAGTTCTTGGCGCCACGAGTGTAGAGTGGTAGCAAGAAAGATCATTGGAGGTGACTTGCGAAATTGTCAACATTTCGGCGAGTATGAAATGCAGTGAAACTGAGGAAAGAGTTTCTTTGATGACTCAAAGGTGCTACGAGTCAAGGTTTTGGAAACCAAATTGTTACAAGAGTAGTAAAGTATGTTGCTAAGTTGTGCAACACTCCATCGGAAACCGTGGAATGATTGAGTTAATGTGTGATAGTGGATCTGGTAAACTAGCAGAGCATGGGGGACAGTTTTGTTAGAAACTGTCTAGTTGTACGAGTTGACTCTGTGGTGTGTACTCGCCCCGTGCGGTGATGGCATTCGATGAATTGTGCCTCGATAACTGGATGCTCGGTGAGCAATGTGGCTAAGTTCGTCGTGGAATTAATTTCCAGTGCTTTGATCAGGGGTTACCTTAGGTGTGCACCAGTGGCACTAAATTTTATGCAGATGTCCGATCTGGTTAAATGTCCAAAGTTGTCGGTTATTATCGGACGTTGTGGTAATGGAGACATCTGGAAATGGAATATCCTTGTTGAGCGGGTAAGGCTCTGGGATTCTTTTATTGGTAAGTCTATCCCAGATTGGGATGCGGATATTGTCTAATAGACGCACAGTTGTGGTTGAAGTGCAAGTTCTGCATAATGCGTCATTCCAAGTTAAAGTAAGAGATAGGGAGGTCAGTGGCACCTCACCTATGAGTAGTACGGTGATGTATTACCAATAGTAAAGTACGCTGTAACCCCACAAGTGATATTTGAGCTAGCGACTCTAATGTTTGACTTGTGGGTAAAAGTCAAGATTTATCCGGTCAGAATAGCTTGGTAGGCAGTGTGAAGCCTGACAATTTGTCTTCCTGCGAGGAGTCAGTATTGTTGGATCTCGATGTCAGGAGCTTTTGGATCTCTCTGATTTAAAGGCTATGGTGTTGGATTTACGCTAATATTCATGGCAATTCGTGTACTGGGTATACAAGTGGTTTGAGTAATGATAGAGTAAGGGAAGACAATTACTCTACAACATGACGGAATAGTTTCTAGAAAGCGTAAATCAGATCAGGGAGCCTGGTTCAAATGCGGTGATGGTTCGTGTAACATAAGTCGTCATGGTTTTCTCGTGGGCATGTTGTCATGGGTTGACCCCACGTTGTACTGTGTTACCAGAGGATTTAAATCCATTAGTGACATCGAACCCTACTCCTCAGGCGTGATAATCATTACCTGCATAGGGAATGTGTGAGCTGATATTTAAGGTTCCACGAAAGAATACGAGTATTCTTGAAGAATTTATACTCACGACAAGCGAGTGGTTATTGGAATCAGAATGATTGATAGCGGTATTGTGACGATGTCACATGCGGTTGGTAAGGACGATTATTGGATTTTCAAGGATATGGTTATAATCCGGTTTAGGCAACAGGGAATTGTTGCCAAATGATGTTTTCAGCGTGTGACAGAATTTATCATCTTTTGGTGAAAAACAATAGTGATTCTCGCGAGGATTACAGATGGTGGATCAGCATAGGCAGTGTCGTATTCCACCTCATAAATGAGACGAAGTACAGTAAGAATTCGGTGAATCAGTTTTCAATGATACAAGAGAAAATCATTGTGATCCACGGTAAGACTTCAGATGGTTTAGTTTTGACCCGAGAAAAGTAGTCGGGTGTCAGAAAAAGAGTAAGTATTGGAGGTTATCATCCACGTAAGAAGGACTGTTACGTTGGTTAAATGTGACATGTGACAAGGTTACATGAGTTTGAGGAATGTGTTGGGTATCCTGGGGTTTTAATGGATGCCTAGTGTCACGTATGTCCATGATGCATAAATAAGTTTATTTCCGTACACTCTATAAGAATAGCCTTCTGGTTAGTACTGGAAATTGACTTATAAGGAGGATCAGTAAGGATGTCGATCGTAAAAGACATGTGTTTAGAGTTTTAACAATGCTATTCGTGAGGCGTCTCAGATGAGTTCTCAGAAGGAAATTGATATTGGAGGACAATATTTTTGTTTCTAGGTGGTACCATCCCCCACAGTGTTGGACTTCGAGTATAGAAATTTCGAGGACGAAATTTTTATAAGGTGGGGAGAATTGTCACACCCCGAATCTTTAGAAGTTAATAAAAGTTACTTTTCACAGAGATTCACGAGTTACCGAGGACTTGTAACTGCGATCGGTAATTCGATAAGTTATCGCTCGAGTTAATTTTCGAGTTTTTAAAAGTTCTCCAAATACCTGATTTGATGACTCGATGTCATAGTACATGTCGACACGAGTCTCCCGGTATTTTCGGATTATTTTTCGGAGATTCCATCTATCTCTTACGAATTTCCAAAGTCCATGGTAATTCCTAAATTATTATTTTCTGATTTTAAAACCCCACATTCAATCTTGGCCTTTGATCTCAACAAGCTTTTTGGACCATTGGATCTAACTATATACAAACCAATCTCTTCTCTTTCTCTCATTATTGTCGAGAGAAGAGAGAGAGAGGCAGAGAGAGAGACCGAGAAGGTCTGATGCAGTCCCGCCGTCCAGCCGCCGCGTCAGCCCGCGCCTGGCCGGCGCTCCACCACCCGCGTCTTCCCCTCTTTCTCCTTGTTCTAACCATGCCCTTAGTTTGCACCGACGTCCGCCGAGGGAAGAGTTTGAGCGCCACTGCACTCGGCGGTCAACGCCGGATTTCCGGCGATCCGGGCGGCGCTAGGGCGCGTGGGAGGTATATTCTTGTTCCTCTTCACTCCTTCTTCCTCTTGCTGTCCTTGATCCTTTGAATCAACCTCAAATTCGATTTCCCTATTTTTCTGTTCACTCTCTGTTTTCTGGGATTTCTGGGGTTCGGTTCCTCCACCGGCGGTGAGTGCTCTTCGGGCTTCTGGAGCTGAGGAGCACGAGAAGAAGTGAGCAGAAGAAGAAAAGGAGGAAGAATGGCAGAGGCAGTGTTCGAGTTGGACGAGCAGTAGGTGAGACAGATCTCCTGGTTTTTCTTGAAAGCTACTGTGTTGAGCTGTGTTTGATTGTTACTGTGTTGTTTGTGTTTGTTGCATGTTGTCGTAACTTGGTGACGAAGAAAACGGGGAAACTCTGGCGAAATTTCGGCAAGTTACCGAAATCCGGCGAAGATTCCGGTGATGCCGTAAACCGGCAGATTGCCGAAGAGGTAGGAATCGAATCCTGGTTAAGCTATTAGTCGAAAAGTACGGTTAATTCGTAATTGAGACATTTACGGAGAAAATGGACGTAATTAGGAAGTTTCCATTTTGGGAAACCTTCCAAGTTTGGAAACCTGTTAATTTGGGAAACTTTCCACTTTTGGAAGTTTCCATTAAGGGAAAGTTTTCACTTTGGGAAAGTTGCATTTTCAGGAAAATGGTTAAAGGATTGAAGTCCAATGAATGTGACACCTTTTGGTTAAATGGGTAAAGTGTTAAACTGTTATCGGAAATAGATAACTGGAATTTATGAGAAAATGTTAAATCGGTATATCGACTCGAGGTTATATTTATTGATTAATATGTGACACCCTAACGTCAAGTAAAAGTAATAAATGAAAGTTCGGAAGCTGAGTCGGACTTTCGGTAAATTGAGTAAGAGTCGATGACCGGGAAAGAAAGTCAAAAAGGTTAAAGTGTCATAAAAAGGAACTTGGTCAACTTGTGGTCAAATAGGAGTTCCTGGTCAACTAGGAATAGACCAAGTCCACGATGGTTTGATTAATATATTGGTTCATTTGTACAGTCTCTGGTCGGACGTGAGACGGGCTCGACTACGCGGTAGTCGAGGGTTTCGCTCGAGCAGCTTTCCGAGCGGGAAGGTCGTAATAGTACTGTGAGTGGACAGATTATTTTATTTAAATGAATGCATGCCCTAATTATTGATATAATTGCATGGTTTATATGTTGTTTCGAGTATGATATGTTCCTCGGGTGCTCGGATATTATTTTTGGATTTATGTTTATATGTCGAGGAATAGATTTATTTATTTGTTTGGGAAGAGTATTTGAGTAAGTATTGTTGTGAATTTCCTTTATGGGTTGTTCAATGATTATGCTAGCTAGAGTAGCGTGAGGGCGCTACTAGAGCTCTTAGCTCCGACCCTAGCCTGAGAGGTCAGGCAAACTACGTAGTGCACTATGAGGGTTGTCCATCACCACTTACCTAGAGCTCTTAGCTCCGACCCTGGTCTGAGAGGACAGACACGCCTGAGATGTCAGGTGGATATTCTAAGGGTTGTCCATCACCACTTACCTAGAGCTCTTAGCTCCGACCCTGGTCTGAGAGGACAGACACGCCTGAGATGTCAGGTGGATATTCTAAGGGTTGTCCATCACCACTTACCTAGAGCTCTTAGCTCCGACCCTGGTCTGAGAGGACAGACACGCCTGAGATGTCAGGTGGATATATTAAGGGTTGTCCATTACCGTTTTATATAGCTAGCATAGCGTGAAGGCGCAACCAGAGCTCTTAGCTCCGACCCTAGTCTGAGAGGCCCGACTTATTGTGTTTGTGAATATTACTCTTCCCATAATCCTTATTGGTTTATATTATCATGCATTTGTGGAAATTTAGTAATTTTGGGCATGCACAAATCTTATTTAAATCCATAAATCTTTGGGAGAGCATTAAAAGAAATAGAGTTTTATATTTGATTTTCGTCCACTCACTCTAACAGTTTTTCAATGTTTCTCCCCTGGGCCTTTCGTTTTTAAATGCTCAGTGATGCAGGGTTCTTGAGAGGAGGTCGAGCACGTACGAGAGTCGAGGCATAGTCGATCATTTCCGTTGCTGCTTGAAATTCTTTGGGGTAATCATTTCGGTAGACTGCTCTGACTAACCCGATTTAGTTAGTTTGGTAGGAAGGGTTGGCCATTTCAAGGGGGTTACAGTAAGAAGTTCCCTTGAGGTGGTCCCCGCAGGATTTACTTCGGGTAAAAGGGGTTTAACCCGGGGTGGGTCCTGTCATTCTACACGAAAAACACTCAAAAAGATAAGACGCAACCGCCCATATAAACATTTTGGGACATTTTCCTTCCGACGATAGGGCTCCCCATAGAAAATAATAGCGATAAATAGGGTTGACTGCTACTATCGACACCGAGACGTTACCCGAATTACGAGATTTTTAAACAATAGCCATATTTCACCATTCCAAACACATCTTATTTTACTATTTTTTTGATAATTTTGCTTCTATGTAGAGTTGGTTCATAAAGTTATGCATTTGCTTAAAACCTAATATACAAGTTATACAACATTAGTATGCATGGTGGAAGCTATCAAGAGTGCAATACATTTGTCGAGAGTTCTATGCCTTCTTACAACCAAGCTTGTGCTTTGTGTAATTCTCCATGGCACTCACCTTTTGAATGCTCATTGAGGTTTGAGTATCCGGATTTTATGTGAGAATACAAGTTTGGTATGCACCATGAGACATCCACACCCGAGACATATCCACTAGAGGAAGCTTATGAGCTTCGCAAGGAATTTACCGGCGGAATAATAGCTCAATTGCAAGCCTCTAATGCTATAGTTCAAGCCTCCCAAGTTCAATTGCAAACCTCTCCAGCTTAATTGCAAGCCACTCAAGAAATGCTTATATATTCTAATGAGTAACTTGATGCTAGTCTTGCAAGTGAGTCGACTTTCCTCACTTATGAGCAAGAGTCTTTCTTTGACCAAGAGCCTAATTCAAGAGAAGAAACACATATCGATCATCTTGAGCAAGATTTCTTTAGCCAAGTTGAAAATGAGGATAGTGATGTTGATGTGCAAGCTTGTCAATTTCGTAATGAAAGCTCTAGTGAAAGTGAGGTGAGAGATTACACTTCTGAGGAATTTGTGCAATTTTGGAATTCAAAGTTTCCTAATAGAGGGAATATATTCGATAATGATTCCGAAGAATATGTATATTATTATGAGGAGGATGAGGCCTTGTCTAGTGATGAGGACACATATATTGACGTCATACACTACAATCCCTTGTTTATTGAGGCAAGGCATGAACATGATTTGGAGGATGACTTGTCAAGTGAGGAGGATGTGAAGCTTCAAATTATATGTGACAATCTTTTATTCATTGAGGTTGATGTTCCCAAGGAGGAGGAGAGTTCTTTGGTGCCTTATGATAATAAATATGATGAAGAGTCTATGACTTTCTCTCCTCTCATACCCACAGAGATCCATCATAACCTTCCAAGGTGAATTGTAGAACCTTGAGCACATTTGTACTTAATGAGAAGATTAAGCTTGCGGTGATCGTACCTCTCAATCCACCTTTGAGTGCTCAACATTTCTACAACGAGGTGATAGATTGGAAAAGGAGCTAGAGCACCAAGAATTCATATTTCCCATCACTTCCAAGAGCCTCTACCACCTATTGTCCTATTGAGTATCATTTCTACACCGATTGTGAAGGAGAAGGGATGGATGATGACACGACCTCAATTTTGAATAGTGATTTTTTTTTCAAAATTTAGGCATGATAACATCTAAAACTAGACACTTTCCCAGAACCTGCATATCACACAAACCCAACAAAATAACATCTAGAAAAATAAGGAAATACAAACTCAACATGTGAGTCACATATTACAATTGTGGTTTATAGTCACTTGAATAAACGAGAAACATACTTGAAAATAAATACATAATCATCTAGTACATGATCTTACATTTAGATTAATCCCACATCAAAAAACCTGATAGGCCTCTAAGTCACGCATGTGGGTCAACACCTGCAGGGCCAACCTGTACACCTAGAAATGGTGCACCGGGTTGTAAACAACAAACTCGATAAGCGTAAAAAGCTCGTGTGAGTAAAACAATGCATTAACTCAAATAAATCACCGCAAACAATATTTTAGCAGAAATATGAATTTGAGTCACTAGATACTCCGCAACCACCACCACCACTTACATCATACATCTAATGCATATTTTTCACTCTACCGAAAAATAAGACATGTATCCCGGAGCCTTACAAAAAGGGTCTAAAGGCATATAACTACAATAAAGTTAACTCCACTCAACGAAAATAAATCATGCATCCAAGAGACGTACACGAAGGGTCTCATGGCATGCAACGCCAGACAGACTAGAGCTCTAATTGAAAAATAAAGTCTCCTTTAACCCCTCTACTGAAAAATAAGACATGTATCCCGGAGCCAAACAAAAAGGGTCTTAAGGCATACAACGACAATAAAGTCAACTCCACTCAACGAAAATAAATCATGCATCCCAGAGCCCTACACGAAGGGTCTCATGGCATGCAACGCCAGACAGACTAGAGCTCTAATTGATCGTAACCAATCACCTGGCCAAAGGCATTGGTTCCCGGTATACTGTCAAATCGTCACTGCTGTGACCGACCCGAAGGTCTAAACAAGACGTCACCTAACTGTGACCGACCTGAAGGTCTAAAAGTCCACACAAGGATATCACACCCTAATTATCTCAAAAACGTACATAACAATATATGTATATACACGCACACGTCCCTTGTTATTCACACGTGAATAACTATTCATGGACCCACTAATATGATCACACATGCCATAAACATTTATTTTAACATACTGATAAGCCGTTGTCGATCAAGCTCATTTATTTTAAAATAATAAGATTGTATTTTAATTAGGAAACAACCACACATTTACGTGAACAAAATAGAAAATGGGTCTCAAGCGACCTTGTGAGATTTTACTCACCTTCAGAACTCCCGCTGCGTCTTCACAAAATTAAGACGAGCTCAACCTTTCACACACCACAATTTCCTAAACAGAATAATTGTCATTGTTAGTGATCGACTACAGAGTCTGATTTTTAACCCCTCAACCACATCTTAACCTAAAACTACATTCAATTCGGAGAACAACCTTCCCCAGCGACCACCCATTGTCGTCGGATCCTTCACCACCAAACTTACACTTTTCAAGTTTGGGAGCTCAACAAAGTTGCACAAAGGAAATAAACAAAGAAATCATATGTCAACTTAAATCAGTAAGATACAATTCCTTCGGTCAACAAAACAATAACAACACATTACGACAACATCAATGTTACAAGAATAACAACAACAATAACAGCATAAACCATAATAGGAAGAACAACAACCACAACAACAACTACAACAACAACAACATCAACATCAACCACAACCTATACTACAAACTGCCACCCCAGCCACCACCACAGCAGCCACAACCGGCGGCAATGACACACTTGCTGTGCCCAAAGATCTTCCAAAACACTCCCAAGTCATCTTGACGTTTAACAAGTAGAAAATAGCCCTCCTTATACCTGCCACAGCGGCCAACTCCAACCACGAACCAACATCTGCCTCCTCCCGACCTGCAACAATTCAGAAGTTTCCCTAATACTCAAAAACAAGTCATTTAATTCAAGGCAATGCATAAGGAGCAAGGAATTAACCCTAGAATCTTAAACTTAGAGACCAAAGCTCACCAGAACAAAAAAGAGAGAATCCCGATGAGTCGACTCAGCCAACTTGGATGTTCTCCTTCTCTAATCTGCAACTGGTTCTTGCCTGCACCAACACCACCAGAGGGACGAATCTAGCTCGAAACACCAAGCATCCAGACTCCTACGCCTCTAGGAACAACAACTCCGACAAGGCAAAATTGACGCCACTATGCTCCTCTCCCAAACCTTTCCCCAGCTCGAGATAGCGGGCAACAACTACCTAGGATTGAAGACGAGACTCTTACGAATCCAAAAAGACCACACCTAGCTTGAGAGGTGCCCTGACGGCCTTGTTCTCCGATCAACAGAAGAGGAGAGGCGCGATTGGCATCGGAGGGAAGAGATAGATTTCTGATTTTTTAGGGTTTTCTAAAAATATCTCAAACTTTCCTATTTATACCCTTTTTAAAAAATAGAAACCCACTTTTGTTGATCAAAACTTCCTCGTACGACGTCCTTTTCAAGCGTACCGCATGTCAGCGAATTCGTATCGTCGAACACTACAAATTCTGTGAATGAAGTTTTTGAAAATAATGTAACGACAAGAAAGTCAACTTTGAGTTCTTTAGTTAAAGACTTCAATAATTATTATTTTTTTTGAAATAATCCTTCTTTACAATCGAATTATTACATAGAAAATTTCTATGAAAATCAGGGTCACTACAGATGACTCCTAGAAGAAAAATTGAGAAGCGGAGGAAGATTAACATGATAAGAGCACAAAAGTACTATGTTCTTATTGTATTTCCGACCCAATTTGGCTATGTAATTCCTTTAATAATTTCAATTTAACTTATTTTATATTTTCAGGTCTTAAATACGTCTATGAGCATAAAAGAGGCAAAAGAGGAGAAATATTGAAGAAAAAGGAATCCATGTCTTGCAGGGAAAGAAATTCTAAAATCTGGCAGAAATCATGAATCAACTTCGACAGAAGATTTTGATAAGCTCATAACGATCTAGGCGATGTGTCATATATCAACGGAAAGCTACAAGAGTCTTATTTCCAGAACTTTGTACGGATCATCAATATCTATTTACTAGAAGAAATTATGACTGATTGAGTGGTCAAAGGTCAAGTCTGCTGAAAATCTAATATTGGACCGAAACCTCAACTTCAAGGCCTAGACCACCCTTGTGGATATTGAGAGAATGAGTAATGACGTCCGGAGAGATGTCAGGCATGCTAGCATAAGACCAAGCAATGACTCGTTGTTTTTGCTAGAGAAGATTAATGAGCGGGTTCTTAACTCGGGATCAAGGGTTGTCCCTATACAGATTTTTCATTCCGGGTACTCCTCAAAGATATGCACCCACTACGTGGCGTTTGCTGGGTCTGGCTTGGGGAATTTTGAAGGGTGTCGTTGTTGCTTCTTTAAAGCGGGTTTCCTGAGTGGGAGCAAGTCCGGGTCATCCCGAGGATTATCAGGTTTTTCAAAGGGAGACAAACTTGGAATACCTGTAGAAAACATTTCATGCTGGATTTCTCCCATGGTCAATGCGTTGCAACATAGAGTAGCCTCTTGGTCCCCCCGAATTTTGACCCCTAGGGTTGGGACCTTTATGAGGAGCATGTGACCAGCGATAGAGCTTTGGAGATCACATAAGGCATCACGTCCTAGTATGACATTATAGGATGAAAGGCAATCAACTATAATGAAAGGAGTGACAATCTTAGTCATTTTGGACCCGGAGCCAACGGTTATGGTTAGCTGATCTGACCCCAAAGGTTGCGTAATTTCTCCTGAAAAACTGATCAAAGGCTCGTGGTTGCAATAAAGCTTGTCTCGTCCAACGTGGCATTGAGCAATGGGGTAGTGATATAAACAATTCATGGGGGTTGGTTGTCGCCGCAGCCGCTGACTGCGTTTGAGAGGATTGCAGAGTATTATAGCTAGAGCAGAGATTTGCTTGACTCAGAGTGAGAGCATGGGTCTCAGGGATGTCATTGTAAGCTTGGTGGCGTTCCAATGTTGCCCGAAGTAACTGCTGCTCTTTTTGCATTTCGCTGAGTTATGATAGGAGAGCAAGATAGGTCGTATGCTCCCTGGCTTGTTGCTCTTTTAAAGCCAAATAATTTTGTTTTATCAACTAATAAGCAGTGCCAAGATCAGTTTGGTTAGCGGTCCCCTCAGACGGGTTGGGAGAAAAATTTATGCTGCCCGGTATCCTAGTGTGTTCCGAGTCCTGGGTTTTTTCCGGAGCAATTTCGACCATGGTTTCTAAGCAAAGAAGTCTTGAGTTCGACTCTCAACGAGAACACCAATTGTTTCCGGGTAGATCACGGTCCAATAAAGGGTCTTTGTATATTAGGAAATGCACATGCTCCTTATCTTAGCCTGTACATGTTAAGACCAAAACACGTTAGAGAGTGTCCCGGGTTGTCCCGGAGGTAGTCATTCCGACACTCAAGTCAGTTTAGGACAAACGCCATAAAGGAAAAAATTTGGTGGAAAGTTGTACTTACTTGATTTGGAAGTTTACGTGTCAGGACCCACCCCGAGTTAAATCCCTTTTACCCAAAGTAAATCTTGCGGAGACCACCTCAAGGGAACTTCATACCGAAATCCCTTTGAAATGGACAACCCTTCTGACAAACCAACTAAGCACTTCCAAGAATAATTTAAAATAACCCCTAACTCATGGGGCCAACCTGATTCTCAAGTCCCACCTACGCTTCACTAACCTATTTAACTATCTAAGTTGGGTTAGTCAGAGCAGTCTACATGGAAGTTTTTTCCTAAATCAATAAGCAAGAAGCAACAGATTAATCGACTATGCCCCAACTCTTGTACGCCCGACCTCCGCTCAAGAACCCTGCAACACTAGGCATTTGAAAACGAAGGGCCCAGGAAAGAAACATTTATAAACACATTAGCGTGAGTGGACAAAAATAAAAGAATAAAAGCTAAACATCTTCTAATGCTCTTCCTTCTGATTTTCCAAAAATTTACATGCACGCAACCAATAGAAAATGAATAGATCATAAAATAAATCTCTTGGCTCAAATCCATAATTAAATATGTGGGGTATTAACACCATAACCACGAGAAGACAACCGACTAGCTCTACCACGAGAGGGTCTATTGACCAGCTCAATCGGAGAGGGTCCCATGACCCTTTCTATTCGGGAGGGTCCAACCGACCAGCTACCACCGAAGAGGGTCCTAACATGCTCTATCCGGGAGGGTCCTACTGACTAGCAATCACCGAAGAGGGTCAGACCAGCTACTATCCAGAGAGGGTACCGTCTCCATCTGGAAAGGGTCCATGCTAGCATGCAATACATATAACCATATCCTTGAAAATCCTTTAAAAACCTCATGGTAAAATAATTCAAAAACCAAGTGAAAACACCCATGACTTTTTCCCAAATACATTGGATTTAAAACATTTCCAGGAACCCGAAACCGATTTCCTGACTTTACTTTAAAATCGTTAAATCTAAGAGCCAAGTTTCCTCTTTTTAAAAATCATCCTCGTCATAACCCAAAATGATGATAACAATTGAAAACCATAATCCGGGAAAATCATTCAAAACTCACGGGATAGGTATGAACCTCTTTCCCGGCTCTCTTATCTTTGAAAAATAATAAATTCCCAATTTTTCCCAAAATCACCATAAAACTTAAAATGGAGGAAATTCATAAATAAAGGAAAAACTTAATAAAATCTATTGCATGCATTAAATTTAAAAATAAAGGTCCACTCACAGTACTTAATGCGGCCTCCTCAATGCTCGGAACACTCCTCGAGCGCCATCTCGAAATATCCATATGGTCGAGTCCAGTCCCACAATCGACCATTGGCTATAGAAATAAACCAATAAATTAGTCTTTCTATAGTTGACTTAGTCTTTTCCTAATTTGACTAGGAATCCTATTTTGCCTAGGAGTTGACCATATTCCTTCCTTTTTAACAACTTTCAACCAATACGCTTATTTCCAGTTATCGACTCGAAATTTAATTTCCATAAACACAACCTTAGCATAACGATTTTCCTTACTATTTTAATTGACGATAGGTCATCGCATAGTAATTTTGTGGAATTACTATGGACACACAATCCACAACTTAAATCGTTTTACTAATTGTGAGTCGATATGTCGATAATGAAATTATCCGATTGTTTTTCCACGATCAACTTGACATTTCCGTTAATAGAAGTCAACATCTTCCTCAACCACTAGAGTGGTCAACATACTTATAAATTTCATACTTCACTAATTAACTTCAAAACCTTTAACTTGAATTCTACATTTTCTTTAACCTTTTCAACCCAATATAACAACTTCTCATAAATGGAAACCTTCCAAAAAGGAAAAGTTTCCCAAATTGGAAAGTTTCCTAAATTGGTAAGTCTTCTTTAAAATGGGAAGTTTCCCAAAATGAAAACTTCCTACTTACGTCCAATTTTTCCGTAAATATCCCAATTACGATTCAATTGACACTTTTTGACTCAAGCTTAACAGGGATTCGATTTCTACCTCTTCGAGATTCTGTCGGTTTCACTGCATCACCGAAACCGTTACCGGATCCTGGTATCTTGCCGGAATTTCGCCATAACCTCCTCGTTTTCCTCATTTCTAAGTTACGACAGGCAAACAAACAAAACAACACGATTTAATCACCACAACAACACAAATTCAATAAAACACAGATTAACAATAGCACAACAGCAAGAACACTAGGGAAAATCAAGTTTACCTACAGCTCGTCAAAACTCAGACCTAGAACCTCAATTGCAGCCTCCCTGCTACTAACTCTCCCCTAGAGTCAATCCAGCAGCTCACAGCCTCCAATCTTCTCCAATCTAAAACCTACATTCCTCCTTGCTGGTTCCTCCATGAGCAGAGTCTCTGCCTCTCCCTCTTCCCAAACACCATCAGCTGCCCTGCAGCCCCACCATCGAGCAGCCTAGCAGTCGCCACACCTGCAACACCTCCAGCTGCCAAGTAGTCTCAACTCGACCTCCAACTCCATTTGCTAGCCTCACCTGAGCTCGAGAAGTCTGCCTGGAACCCAAAACTTCGTCGTCGGAGTCTCACCGGAAAATACAGAGAAAACAGAAGGAAGAGGGTTTTCTAGACGGAGTTCAAATCGACAAAGCAAGGACATAAGGATGAAGAGAAGAGGTAGGGTAGCAAGAGTATACCACTCGCCTTCGTCGTCACTGCCTGGATGGTTGGAATCCTTCGAGGACAGTTCGTCTTCTTTCTTTGTTCTCCTCCCAGCATCACTAATCGAGGAAATTTCAAGGGGGTTTTGTCAAGGAAATGATGATGGATGTTTTGGTGGTGGTGCGCCGGTGAGGGGGCGGCTGGACGTGGCTGGGTTGAGTGGAGGTTGCCGGAGGCGTCGAGAGAGGGACTGAGTCGAGAGAAAAGGAG
The DNA here is from genome assembly GCA_951800085.1 of Comarum palustre. Classification (NCBI taxonomy): domain Eukaryota; kingdom Viridiplantae; phylum Streptophyta; class Magnoliopsida; order Rosales; family Rosaceae; genus Comarum; species Comarum palustre. Next base: position 6,375,276 of record OX637587.1, read on the forward strand.
GAAGAGACTTGGTTGACCGGAGTCTGGTCTCTTTGACCGGGTTGACTGGTCTCCTTCCTTAAATACAAAAATGAATGACCCTAATTTAATGAGGGTAAGATCTGACGGCCCAAATTTAAGATGGGTAAAAAGTAAATGGTTAAATGGTAAAAACTATTTACTACAATGATAATTAAAAAATTACCAAAAACTTCGAAAATTCATAGAAAATAGCCGGAAGCTCCAAAAAATAATCCGAAAATACCGAGAGACTCGTGTCGACACGTACTACAACATCGAGTCATTAAATAGGAAATTTGGAGAGTTTGGAAAAACTCAAAAATAAACTCGAACGATAGCTTATCAAATTACCGGTCGCAGTTAAAAGTTCTCGGTAACTCACAAACCCTTATAAAAAGGTAACTTTTGGGTACGAGATGTTACATTATGGCCACTTTTGTAAGCTTCTGGGGGGTGTCCCCCCTTTTCTCTTGTTTCGATGTGGGAGAGTGGCACTTTTCCTCTTTTGGAGTTTTTCTCTCTTTGTCCCTTTGCATATTAGTGGGCTTTGTCACTTTAGGCCTTTATTTCCCTTTTTATTTGCTAGTAGAGCCACCAGTGGGCCGTGTTCTAAGGTTTTTAAGGCCTTTATAGCCAACATTGACAAAATAAGATTTCCAAACAAATCCATCATACTTTACTCAAATATAATAACTATGATCGAATGGTGGGTGTCCCTAGAAAGTAGACACATAGAACCTTCCGATGGTACCAATGTTACTGTATTCCAGTGAGTGAAGATACATATTAGTATCTCTTGACCATGAAGAGTACATGTAAATCCAGAATCAACACGCAAGGGTATTATTCATCATATCCCTTCCAAATCAAGAAGTTATTTAGTATGTGTTCCAACCTCTCTTGCAAATGCACGCCCCTATGGTCTAGAGCTATTTGATTTGGGCGAATGAAGTCTCTTCATGACCTTCATGCATATCTCTGATCCTAAAGAGATGTTATTATATCCTCATTCATGAGTTGCATGTTTAGTTTTTCAGAAACTATCAAACCGACAAAGTAGTGGAATATAATGGTATCTATTACGAGAGCATATATCATTGTAGTTGATCCCAGCGCATGTTAGTGAGATACCTTGCATCATAAAGTGAGTTTAAACTCTTGTTCTCACTACGCTATCTAACAAAGACATATTTGATAGGATTTACACTTGTGGTGTCTGCATCACCTATCCAAAGACCTATCTCTTTGTTCTATGTCACATCTTTCCATTAGTCAAATCAACTAAGTTTATATTCATCAACGAAGAGAGGTTCGATAGACTCATTATTTCACGTCCTTATGTACACTAGTTAAATACTTGTATAGATCTCTATATTGATTGAATTTGACATTGAGGCGTCCCTAACAATAATCACAATTCAGAATTCATGAGACAAATTTGGGTATCAATCGTCAATGGATCATGTTGTGCCAAGCTCGTTTTCTCCTTAGTGCAAGTAATTATCGAACCTAAAGGCCTCATTGTAACCTTTGGGGAGCCACAAGACCTGTGACACCTCGTTGCCACATTATGACATCACTATATCACCATCCATGGTGATGGCGCCAAGACCAACTCCGTCTAGTCGCTTCATATCATTTTGATAGGACATCAATCCTTTCAAGCATATATGTAGCTTTGATCTTGTCACATTAATACACTAAGCATTTGTGATCAAGATGAGACTTAATGGTGACAACCCATGACAATTCACGTTGTTTCATTTGACCACTAGTGTTCGTATCTTCCTCTAACCATGAGAATACAATCTTAAAGTAATAACCTGTAATATAATGGTTAAAAAGATCGTCTGTCAAAGAGTAAACATTAACAGACTATAAATATAGACTCGTATCCATCCTAAAAACTTATTAATGACTCATCATTAACACTTCAAAGGTTGGAAACGCAAGGAAAATGACTCATCATTAACACTTCAAAGGTTGGAAACGCAAGGAAAATTTTGGGCCAGAGAAAAGCCCCTCGGAAACCTAAAACTCTCTCTCTTACCCTAATGCTTAACTGTACCACTCCAAATCCATTTCCAACCCCACTTCCAACCCCACTTTCCATTCCCTATATATAACTCCCTATATATAACTACCCTCACTCACACTCTTCCCCTCATTCCTACTCTCTCTTCTTCACTTTCTTACCATTCCCTATATATAACCACCCTGACTCACTCTTCCCCTCATTCCTACTCTCTTCTTCACTCTCTCCTCCCTTCTCCTTCTCTCTCTTATCAAGCTCAATTCTTCAGAACTCTCTTTGTTTAATTCCTTCGATCAAGAAAACCCTGTATATTTTGGCAGGAAGAGATGCAGGTTGTGAGCGATCATCAGCAAACACAGATGATGATCATCAAGGGCAAGAGGACCAAGCGCCAGAGGCCCATGTCTCCTTTCGGTCTGGCAGTCACTTCGAGCTCGTCGAGCGCTTGCGGCGGCGGACACGGGGGAGAAGAGTATGGTAACTCGTTCACTTCAGCCAGTTACGAGAGCACTGAGGAGGATGAGGACATGGCCAACTGCCTAATTCTGTTGGCTCAAGGCTGCGATGTGGTTCCTAAGCAACAGACTAGTCCTGTTCATGAAGCCACAGGTGTTTCTGGTCATGTGAGCAAAGCTGGGATTTATGTCTATGAGTGTAAGACCTGCAACCGGACCTTCCCTTCTTTCCAAGCACTCGGTGGCCATCGAGCCAGTCACAAGAAGCCAAAGTCTGCCGCGGCGGCGATGGCCGATCAGGAGAAGAAACCGGCACCAACTCATTTCACCACCTCTACATCCATGGATCAAGAACTTGAAGACTCTAAGCAATTTGTCAGGAAGAGTAGCCCTCCTACTACTCCTCCAACTCATCCTACAGTTCTTCCTATTCAGATAAAGGGGTTTCATAGCAACAACAGCAAGGCCAAGATTCCTGAGTGTTCGATATGCGGGTCGGAGTTCTCATCGGGTCAAGCTCTCGGTGGACATATGAGACGGCACAGAGCGATAGTGGCCAACAACAACACTACTAGTCAGATGGTGCGTATTAATAACAACAGTGTCAGGAGCAAGCAGGAGGAGAGAAGTAATATTCTAGCACTGGATCTAAACCTTCCAGCACCAGAAGACCATGTTCATCATCATCACCACCACCCTCACCAACAGCATCAGATTCATCACCACCACCCTCACCAACAGCATCAGATTAATCACCACCAGCGTGACTCGAGCTTCCAATTCGTGCCGACCCAACAGACTAGTCTTGTCTTCAACGCCCCTGTTTTGGTGGATTGTCATTATTAAAGAGAGACAGAATAGAGTAGGGAAAAAAGAAAGAATACAAGAAAATATCATTAAGTTTTTTAGTTATATTTTCGGATACGGATTCATGAGAATTATAGAGCATTGTTATATCTTGCAAATTTTACTGATGTGATAAAATTGGATTATTGGGGGGATTATTTCTTTGAAATATTCTTGCTTTTTGTTCGATCATCCAAGTTTAATTGATGGAAATTGTGAATACTTTGAGTAAGTTGTTACTGTTTTTGTTGTTCATAGATGGGTGCCTTTGATTCACGAAAAGTGAGTGATGTGAGGCATATTTTCCTTCTTTTCTTTACTATTTTTCTACCTCTTCCTTTTCATTCATTTGTTCTTTTTCAAGTGGGAAAACAATGCATATAACACTAGACTATGAGAGAGATAGAGAGAGATGTCAAGGTGGGCATGGGATTAATGAAGGGTATGGTTTGGTTGGGCAGGAAGCTAGCTTCACCACCACCACAATACCACAAGCAAAAGTCATGGATTAGGTTCCTCTTCGTTGTTGCTGGTGTGTACTAGTGTTTTATTATTGTAATGGAGCTAAACCACAAAGAAAGAAAAGCCTTAAAAGCTCTCACTCCTCTCGTCACTCAAGCTCACACAGTCCTCTCATCTCATCACCCATGAGATTTGGTCTATAGTAGAAGCAAGCTGGACCTGCTTGTTAAGCGAATATAACAGTGACACTCCTGATAATAGGAGATCACTGGTTCGATTATCCGCAAATGAAAAATATCTTATAGGGAGGGGTCCTACCCATGTTGCTCTTGATCATAGAATGGTAGTTCTGCCCCAACACTATCCAAAAAAAAACTCACACAATTTGTTTCAATAAATGACAAGAACAATCGGATAGCAAAGCAGAGTTGGCAACTGCTTGTGCGACATGTATCCACCTGTATCATTCTCTCTAGCTCACTCACTCACTATTTAATTGATATGAGAAACTGACAGTGAAATTACGATGAAAAAATGTAATTCGAAAGTGAATCAAACACGTTTCCTAAATCTGAAATAGTCGAGCAGCATGAATTAAGAATTTAGACATTACAATCTATATATCAATAGTTGAGCAGTCTAGCTAATTAAGACTTTCTCCATATATATCCTCATTACTCACCCAATCTCATATCGGTTAGCTTAATACACAATGTATGTAATATAATGGTCCAAGCATCCACCACATCAAGTTTTAGTTCTTGTTTTAGTTGTGAGCTAGCCTAACACACTAATCTCTTACCAGTTGCACCTAATATTACCCAACTGCAGATGAAGTCCATCCCTTAGTTTGCAAGCTAGACAGTGACTTTAACAGTATGCGAGCTCATCAATATCATCTCCGATCACCCTATCATGGGTCCAGCCTCATGCTTAACATTCCCAAGAAAGATACTCTTTAACTCATGCCACAAACACGGGTATGGCAAGCTGCAACTTATATTCGAGTTCCCAAACTGATCTAGCTACTGTTGTACTAGTCCCTCATTTGCACCCACATTTTCATGTTTTGTTGTCATTCCTCCCTCTGCCAATATATCAAATCAAATTGTCCATCACTTATTCATCAATTCCATTTACATCTGATCAGTGATCATTGATCCAATCTGTTTCCACTTTCTAGTATTCTTTCTCTACCATGTCAAAGGTGTGAAGGTACTACTGGAGTGAGCTTAATTTCTAGCTAGTTATGTCAAATTTTAAGAATATATACTTGAGAAAGAATCAAGCGATCCATGATTAAATGGAGGGTTCCATTATAAAAAAAAAAGAAAAAAAAGTGGTGTGTTAACTATTTTTTTCCCTCTTTTAAGACAAGATCAGAAAATGGTTCCGCAGCTCAATTCATTTGTTCATGTGTTTAACCTCATCTTTTTAAATTTAATTTGTGAAATAACCTCATCATACAGTTTTTTTTACGCTTGCTAACAAATATGTGTTCTTGAAGGACGATAAAAGGTGAGATGAAAATTGGGAGGGCATTTTGCTTCATCGGCATCTATATTTGCAAACTAGCGAATATAAACGTCGTATACTGTTAGTATATCAATGCATATTACACACGAATAATAATCGTCTAACCACAACGACCCCATAACAAGCATATGCATATACAACGTACGAGCGAGTGCAAGTATGTGAGTGTTACTTCCACACAACTAAATCTGTATAGAGCACGCTATGTGCACGAATTTGTTGAGTGTGGGAAGATAAAGTGAGTGAACAAATTGCGTGAGAATAGAGATATCCAATTCCACATTATACTCATTAGAGAGATTGAGAAATGCGATCGATAATCATTGACATAAACAAATGTACTGAGGAGGTTATCTTGTCATATATGCCCTCTCCAATTATTTTTCCATATTAACCTTATAGTATATACAAATCATTCACCATAATATGCTCTAAACCACAACTAATTAACTAACTAGCTTAATTAAATATGTGTGTTTGATTCAAAAAAAATGTGTGCGACTTTGCTTCTTTCATCGAAAGATTCTCCTTATTGGCTACTCCACATCTAGACGGGGGTATAATCTATGAACAAAATAACAAGGTCAATAATGCTATGCTTTGTTTATGTCAAATTCTCCCATATAAAATAAGTTTGATATCAAATATCGTTTTATAAAGGCCAATGTTTGCTTGATAATCTGTCAACTAGAATCACTTTACACTATATGGGACATCACTTTGAAATAAGTTTTGTAAATACGTATAAGTATATACGTAGCTCCTATACAATAATACTTGCAAATGCTTTTACAAAATAAAATTTGTGTACGTATATCTATATTAGGCCCAAACGTATAATTAATTAGAGCATCACGAACCTAATGGTCAAATAATTTTGTCAAATTCAAATTTTGACAGCTAATGTTAAATTTGACAAACATCTACCCCCAACCTAAGTGTCAAATTTAAAAATTATTATATTATTATTTTTATCAACAATTTAATCAAATACACATTTTATTATAAATATTTACAATCAAGTGTCTATCCATTTATATTGAATGACTTATATGCAATATCAGAATAGTATAGAGACTTATCATGTAATCCATACCTCTATATAAAAGGATGCATATGACACATAATAATACACATCTTCCTCCTCCTACATTTTGTCTTTCTCATTTCTCTCTATCTCATTCTTCACTTTATAACACGTTATCAGCACGATTTCGCTCATTTGTTGCATGAACTCCATGATGATCTACGAGATGTTGGAGAAACTTTTATTACTTATTTTCACACTCATGATCTATGAGTTTTCACCTCTTGTTTTTTCATATCTAATTCTACATAATTTATCCACATCTATGTTTGTTTATATTGTTCAATTCTAATATTACAACTGCTTATATTAGTGAGCTTGAAGTTTCACTAATAATACTCAAACTAGAAGTTTTGAGATTATGAACTTGAAGTTCAAAATTGCATTAGATTTGCAATTCAAATTGTTTGCATGAACCTGAAGTTTGTGCATATAAATGTGCTTCATTGTTCACTAGATTCAAACCTGATGTTTCGATGTTGATATGTATTTGAAGTTCTGAACAACATCATATTTGGATCGATGTGTTCCATGATGTAAGGTCATTTCATAAGAGTTAAGGCCACGATCAATGTTGTATGAGTTTGTTATTATATATTATTGACTTAGATAAAAAATCTATGTTCCTACAATGAACTATGGTATGAGCCTGAAGCTATAACAAAATTTAACTTTGATGCTTATGTTTTTTGGCAAGTATTATTTGAGCTGGGTTCTTGAAACCGAAATTCACCTCAAGGTTCTGATCTTATTGGACAATAAGGCATATGAGCCAGATCATGCCGGAAAATATGATTCTTTTTGTGTCATCAAATTGACAAATGTCTAAAAGACGAGTATTTGTCGGGGAAAGATGGTATTTGATTATAGCTATTATTTCTTAGTAATGCACATTAGTTGCAACCATGTTAATATGACCATTACCATTCTTTTAATTGCATTATATGAGAGTTATTAAATTGGTGTGTGAGTTGTTGATTTAATGTGGGAGTTACTGAAATAATTAACTCCAGTTTACTACCATCATGTTACTATTTTTATTATTTGGTGTTGTTATCAATAACTTTTTTTTATTATAGTTACTATTATTGATGACAATTCTTAATTTCACTTTTATTATGTGATGATACAATAGAATTTTATATTTCGTCATGGTCAGACATCCTCTTCTCTTTCCAACACGTAACATGCTCTGTATCTAGTAATTTATTCTTTATTGGCTTTGGTCTAGCAACTGATAATCAGGTACAACGTACATACAAATATTTGTTTTTCACTAATTTTCTGGCATAGCTTATCGTATCATTATGAGTTAATTAGTTATCTTCATCATCTCACTTTATTTTGATTGGAAAGGTAACGGTTCACCATTGTTGTATTTCATGGACTAGTGTAAATCTATATATTTCTGGACTAGTATTCATTGCAAATAGTTTTATTTCATTTGATGCAGTAATATATTCCATTGTTACTGATCTCTTTCATTTTATTATAAAGGTATATATGAAATGGATCATGAAAGCGCTCAACTTCAAAATGAAGAATATATTTGTCTTGCTGATCGTGTCACCACACACAATCTATGTGATTAGAAATAATTCTTCATCTTAGTACATTCTTCAACTAATGTGACCATCATATTTAGTACCGCCAATTTGGTTTAAGGCTCCGAAAGAGCCCACATTAGTCTTCCAAATGAAACTCAGTTGTCCATTAAAGAGACTTTGTGCTCTCCTATATCAACAAGGAATTTACTAAGTTTCAAGGATATTCGTGAATGGATTTTATGGTAATACAAAAATGACAATTGTGGAATCTCTTTGTTTTTCTTCCAATGTCTGCTGCCAAATGCGCGAAGTGAAATGGTTGGTTGGCTTATTATCCGGTTTATATTACACAACCATTAAGTCTATTGAGATATACCATGTCATGAACCAGAAGTTCCTCAATTTGGTATTTCACAAAAATAAGCATGCGATCTCGCATATGCAAATAATTATGCGTGAATCTCAAGTTCACCCACTCTTAGAATCTGAAGTTTCTAATTGTGTAGACTCGAACATGAAAATTTGACTAAATCTAGAATAAAATGGTTCTAGTATGTGTCACCCTCAAACCTACAATTTTGAGTGATTTGTTTCATGCACGAGCTTATACAAATTAAGAACCTCAAGTTCTAAATTCAGAGTCATATATAAACATAGATGTTATGTTAACAACATAGTGCAATGATGTTTATGGATTTTCCAAAACATAAGCAATTATCGGGCCCCAGGAGTTCCTCAAGTTACACATCGATTAACACCTCATGTTATTATCTTATCATATAAGGGACTGAAATTCGTCACTTTACACAACATTATCATATTTGAGGAAGTTAACTAGACCAGAAGTTCTTAGTATATTCTTAATTCATGGAACTAGAAGTTTTCGATGTGAATCTTATTTATTTGGTTCTTTACAATTCTCTTATTTTGCATTTACTCTCAGTATTATACTTATTTTTCTAACTTTATTGTTCCTCATAAGGGTCGCAATCTCATATCCTGAACATTTAAATTTTAAGTGAAATATTTTTTATAAGAATTACCGGGATTCTAACAGCAAGAAACTCAAACCTAAAGCTTTGAGTATGAAATATCAATGAATATTAAGTAAATTGAAGTTTCACTTGAGTTACTCGAGCCTGAAGTTTTGAGTAACAGTTAACTTGAAGTTAACATTTTGAGAGCCTGTAGTTCTAACATTATAAGACCGAACCTGAAATTTGGATTACATATGTGAATGATGGCTCTGAAAGAGCACATATTATTCTTTCTTTACATTAAGTGCCACCAGTATGTCTCCAAAAAATAACACATACTGTGATGTGAGATCCCACCTCGCCTAAGGAAAGGTTAGAGATGTGTCTAATATGTTACAAACATACCTCCCCATATTGTGATGCATTTTGGGTTGCAACTTAAAAACAAAATTGTGAGCGCGAGGTCCAAAGCACATAGTATCTTGTTATCCTGCCTAGCTATTACTGTAAGACCCCGTCCCAAAAATTTACCCTTTTACCGGGACCAGGCGGGCTACAGAGGATTGTAACCGCGTTGTAAGTTTTCCCCAAAGTATTAATGAGTGTAATAATTTGGAGATTTTTAGCGGTATTGGTGCGTATTCGTACCTTCGGGAAGAGTGACGAAGTGTTCGGAGTCAAGGGACGCTCAGAAACGTTTTATTCAAGGGGTCAAAGGTTGAATTTTTGCTACGTCGAGTTTCTGGCAAAACTTCCTTCACGAGAGTTGTAATGCTTGACGATACGAGTTCGTGGACATGCGGAAAGTGTAAGTCGGATACTATATGAAAAAGTTACGATCAGAGGAAGTTACGGGTTTTATTATAAATAGGAGAGTGTGTTTCCAATTTTGGAGACCGGTCTTTTTTTTCTTCTATCCCTTCCCTTTCCTCTTGCGCGCTCTCTCCTTTAGTATCAAAATTATCCGACTCACCCGACCCGGACCTGGACCCGGTTGACCCGACCCGGCTTTTGCGGCCAACTCCTGTCGACACAAGCAACAGGGCCGGTCAGGTTCTTTTTGTCTCGGTGGTGCGAGCCTCCCTGTGGTGGTGGTTTATGACTATTCATCCTAGTTCGACGGGATCAAAGCAAAAACCGAACCTATTCGGGTTTGATCAAGATCCGACTTTGTTTCCGGCAAGCGGCGCTGGGAGGGGCTGAAATAGGTTAGGTTTTGTTCGCCTCTTGTTGCTGGTTCGATCCATGGTGGTGGTGAAGCTCAATTCAAAGCGAGGAGTGGCAGATCGGAGTTTTAACCTTGCAGCGACGTTTTGTGGCGGCTCCGGTCCGAATCAGACTTAACCTCCAGGTATAAAAGTGTTTCTATTGCCTTGATCTACAAGTTTCTTGTTGGAAGTTTGTTCCAATTCGGTGTTTTGAGGGGCGACGCGTTCGGTGCTCAGGGGCAGTAGCTTGTCCCATCATCATGTACTCGTCGATACGAGCGCGTTGATATGTAGTTTGTAGATTTTGGGTACCGTTGTGACATGCTCGGGTTTAATCCGGTTTACGTGTACGCCCGTTACGATTTTAGATTGAAATCTAAACTAGGGGCAAAGTTGTAAATTGGTGAGTGTCCGATGACCTCGGGAGGTCTTGGAGGAAGATTGTCCTCCGATGGGCAATCTTCGACTTGAGAATGAACTTCAGATTTAAATTATTAAATTATTTTCCGAATTTAAGTTTTAAGTTCGGTGATGGAATTGTTTAGGTGAATTGTGATTTTGTTGTGGAGCGTGGCATGAGCTTGTTTTGGTGTTGAGAAGAAGCAGCGATAGTTGAGGTGAGTAATTTTCCATTGATGGTGTAATCTCAGAAATACCCCTGGCGACTTTGTCTATTTACAAGGTTGCCACTGAGTTGGAAATTCTATAAATACCCCTGACTGTTTTATATAATTACTGGGATGCCCTTGAGGCTGAAATTCTAGAAATACCGTTGACAGATTTGTATATTTACAAAACTGCCATTGAGGTTGAAAAGACCATACTACCTCTAGCTGTCTTGTCTATTTACAAGGGCTGCCATTGGGATTGAATTGACTATACTGCCCTTGATAGTTTAAGATATTTACAAGGGTACCTTTCAGTTGACAATATTACCTCTAGAGGATTTGTTATTTACGTGGATGTTTTTATGTTATATTTTTATGTATGATTGTTGTATATAATTGTGGTGGAATGTTCGGGATAATCCCGATAGATAGTTGGGCGGTGAATACCTCAACGTAGAGGTTAAACTCCGGAATGGCCTTAGTCGTACGCCATCTCCAATAGGTAGTCTACCGATAAATAGAAAAATAGGATTTGCCCGGTTAGGGCGTTATTTAAAATAAGAGCTACGTGTGGCTTGATCCTTGAGGACAGGGTACGTAGGCAGCCTGACCTAGATTCGGGTGCAGTCACAAAATAATAATTAGATCCTAGGTCTTCTAAGTATTTTAGGTTGAATTCCAAATACGGGAATCGGAATAACCTCAGGTTGTGAGGTCTATTCTGGTATCGTTTGGATCGTTGATAATGGTTTGGGAAAAAGGGTTATCCCTTCTCAAAGGGGATTACGAGTAAATCCCTCTTGGGATGGGTCCCGCAAGTCCTATCCCGGGTTTAGAGAGGTAAATTCAGGCTGGGGTGTGACAAATGGTATCAGAGCACGGTTATGATACCTAGGGTATAATCTGTGGGGATTAATTGATTGTAGGTTGTAATGTTATAATCATAATAGCTACTGACATTATTCTGTGATTTATTCTCAATTGAGGATATAGATTGAATGTGGATGATTGTTCTACGCTATGAGATATATATATATATATCTTTTATTTGAGTATGAGGCCGAGAAAGAGGGTTCATACCTTTCTCATGGATTTGATTCGATTTTCGGAATAGTCTGTTATAATAATAATTGATTTTTGGGATGTTTTAAATTATAGACTGGAGAAGAGTTCTTATTAAGTTCGGAATGGTGTTGGGTATTCATCATTAAGGGGTGAATTATATTATTAATATCGTTAGACAGGTATTTAGACCTTCATCTGGATTTGAGCTGGTCGCGTGGATCTTCATCCAGATAGGAGCTGGTTATAGATATGTAGACCCTCATCCAAGTTTGCGCCGGTCAGGGATGTAGACCTTCATCTGGATTTGAGCCGGTCAGGTAGATCCTCATCCAGGTTTGAGCGGTCAGGGATGTATAGACCTTCATCTGGATTAAAGCCGGTCAGGTAGACCCTCATCCAGGTTTGTGCCGGTCAGGGATGTATAGACCATCTGGATTAGAGCAGGTCAGGTAGACCCTCATCCAGGTTTGACTAGGTCACGGATTTAGAGACCTTCGTCTAGGTTTGAGCTGGTCAGGTAAATCATTATCCAGATTTGAGCTGGTCATGGGTTATGGGATGAATGGCGGCCGTCATGATAATATGAGCTAGGAGCGAGAATTATAGTGCAAGCGACAAAGTGTGGGAGATAGCGCGAGAATTGTAGTTTTACAAAGATAGCGCTAGAAGTGTAGCCTGGGAGATGTACTGCAGAAAGACGGATGCAACGGGCCTCAACACAGGGTGAGCGGGGCGCGAGAGCTATGTGATATTTCTTTTCTGTTACTTTATTATTCCTCTAGGGCATTGTCATTTATTTAGGGCATGTGTAAATAATTTCCGTTAAATATTTAAGGAGGTGAAATCATTATTCAGAAAGGAGTCGTGTCCTAAAAAATCGAAATATGGATCAATTCGGTTCAGCTATTTAGTATAAACTCTCGGAGTACCTATATGTTTTTCCGTGTGGAAGGAGCAAGTATGTGCACGGTTCTTTATGTGCTCTTAGTGGATAGCTTATGATTGTGAGTTGAGTTATGAGATGAGAACTCACTAATCAAAAGGTTGTTTGGGCTATGATTAAGATGCCGGGATGGACATCTTGTGTAATTTGTAATAATTGAAAGATTTGAGTCGTGTACTAGAGGTGGTAGAGTGGTTTAGTGTGGAGTTATAAAAGTGCTATAGGAGATCTTGTATGAAATTTTTGACTCTTGGGAGTGAAGAGTTGGAAGAGAAAAGTTAAGTAATTATGTATAGTTGGTGAAGATTTCACTGTTTGTGCGGATTAAGTGAAATTGATTAAGGTGTCTTGAGTAGCAATACAAAGATGATTATCTTTTCTTTGGGTGTTAGCGTTGTAGCGACGTCAGTTAGAGTATTGTGATAAACATGGGTCATATGAAATACTTTCTATGGTGTTATTAGTAAATGAGTTTGGAGGTTAAGTCTAACTATAGAGAGCCAATGTGAATTTCCTCATTATTTGAGGTGTGGAAAGCTGAGGTATACGACTTTTTTTTGTGTACATTGATCTTTATGAGGATGTGATTTCCTTGTGATGGTGAGTCGTTTATTGGTTACGACTGTTTCACTGATAAAGGGATACACTTCTGTTTTTATTGGTCGTCGAAGATTGTGGAATATTGACAACAATGTGACTCCTTTCTGATTGAGTCGGTAAGTCCATAGGGACTTGATTTCTTATTTCGGTAGGTAAGTATGCCTAAACGTTCCTAGAGTTTGTTCATGTAGTGAGTTATAGAATGGATGTGAGTCGTCAATAAACCATGTTGGGTCATTATCATCGCGTATTGACAACGAGGTTTGAAATTGTCATTTCGTATTCGTATTGTTATTGACCGTTTAATTAATTATGAAATTTCGAGGACAAAATTTTTGTAAGGAGGGTAGTTTGTAAGACCCGTCATAAAATTTACCCTTTTACTGGGACCAGGCGGGTTACAGAGAATTGTAACCGCGCTGTTAGTTTTCCCCAAACTATTAACGAGTGTAATAATTTGTAGATTTTCAGTGGTATTGGTGTGTATTCGTACCTTCAGGAAGAGTTCCGAAGTGTTTGGAGTCAAGGAATGCTCGGAAACGTTTTATTTAAGGGGTCAAAGGTTGACTTTTTGCTACGTCGAGTTTCTGGTAAAGCTTCCTTCACGAGAGTTGTAGTGCTTGACGATACGAGTTCGTGGACATGCGAAAAGTGTAAGTCGAATACTGTATGGAAATGTTACGATCAGAGGAAGTTGCAGGTTTTATTATAAATAGGAGTGTGTTTCCATTTTTGGAAACTGGTCTCTTTTTTTTCTCTCCCTTCTCTTTCTTCTCGTGCTCTCTCCTCCACCATCAAAATTATCCGACTGACCCGACTCAGACCCGGTTGACTTGACCCGGCTTTTACGGCCAACTCTGGTCGACCCAGGCAACAAGACCGGTCAAGTTCTCTTCGTCTCAACGGTGCGAGCCTCCCTGTGATGGTGGTGGTTTGTGATGATTCATCCTAGTTCAACGTGATCGAAGCAAAAACCGAACCTATTCGGGTTTGATCAAAATCCGACTTTATTTCCGGCAAGCGGCGGTGGGAGGGGCTGAAGCAGGTCAGGTTTTGTTCACCTCTTGATGCTGGTTCGATCTATGGTGGTGGTGAGGCTCAATTTAAAGCGAGGAGTGGCAGATCAGAGTTTTTACCTTGCGGCGGTTCCAGTCCAAATCCGACTTAACCTCCAGGTATAAAAGTGTTTCTAGTGCCTTGATCTACAAGTTTCTTGTTGGAAGTTTGTTGCAATTCGGTGTTTTGAGGGTGGCGCGTGAGGCCCACGCGTAACTAAAACCAAGAACTTCCTTCTAGCCTGAACTTAATCCTAGGTTACTAAGGCTTACTAAATTTCCCCCTTTAGAAAACATCCGTACACTAGACTATCCTAGAGTTCGATTACATGATCAGGTGGTGATTAATCATTTAAAGTTTAACATGCATAAAAACATAAACTACTGCCCTAAATCACAAAACCAACAAACACAACATAACGTTACATACTACACACATTCACATGCAAATCACAAAGAAGAACATGCAATTGAACATAGAATATAAAGCCGATAAAACCAAAAGATGAACAATATAAATGAAACATAATTACACAGTAAAATTACATAACCTTATGAAGATCCATACCTAACCTACCTAGATTAGATCGGCTAAGGAATGGTTGAGAATTGGGGAGGATCGACGGCGGTGAAGCGATGGCGGCAGGTTTGGGAATTTTCTGTGTAAACGGGTTTTTGGGTAGAGCTTGGCTATTCTAAGCAAAAGTAAATTGTTTGACGACTCTAAAACTCAACTATTACATGTGTATTTATAGGGAGAAACCCTATAAAATTAGGCAGCCCCTTGTCCTCATTGGATTGGGCTTCTTGCTTTTCCTTGTTGCACTAGACTTTGACTTCTTCAATGGCTAAATTGGATAGTACTCCATGGACTTATTTCTGAATTTGGACTCCCCTACTGTTAAGAGATCAATGTAGGACTCACTTACACGTTTTGGGTTTCATAGGTCAGCCGAATCCCCTCCATAATCTCGGTAGAACAAGTTATCCTGTTTTGACCGGGAGAACTTTCCTAGTTGCTGTTTTCGGCTTCTCCTTGGTGATTTCTTCAATTCTTCTTCTGCTTCTAAACAACTTCCCATATCATCATTAAGCTCTTCATCAATCATTTGGCATGCTTGGGAAGGATTTTGGTGAAGAAACACACTCACGAACTCGGTAGACAACTTCAACAAAATCTGTCCTGTTTCCAACTGACTGACCTCCGGCCATTGTTTCCGTCATAACTCTTTCCTCATAACTTGGATTGCTACGTTTCCAAAACATTTAGAAACTAGACATCCACAGTTTTCCAGCCATATATGGCACTTTTCCTGGTTCCTCATGGATCTTCCTAGGGAAAGTTTTGAAGTTGAGTTATGGTTTCTGGAAATCCTCTGTTTTTGTTCCGAATTCATAAGTCTGATCCTCATGATTCTTGTTTCGTTAAGTCCATATACATTTCACCTAAACATTAAAGAAAATTGATCAAGTAATGATAATGTACAAATTCACAGAATTGTAAGAAATAACACGATAACTTCATAAGTCAGCTTTTAACAAATTAGTACATATTTTCTCTACTTTACACACATTTTAGCCATTGCTCTACAGAAAAAACCTTATGATACATACAAACAAATACTATACTAATAATGGATAAAAAAACATAAATGAGGATAGAAACATATTAAGAACGCAGCATAAAATCCTCCTATCAACTACCTCATACTTACCCTTTGTTAGTCCCTAGCAAACTAAATAAAAAAGACTATACTAAAATTAACGACACAAACAATAACGTTAACAACTAATACCCTTAATGATTTGTCTCAGATTCTTTAGCATAGCTTTCAAGTTTAAACATTCGAGTGAAAAGCGTAATTGCAAAGCGTCATAAACATGTTTCATAGCATGAACAAGTAAGAAATAACAACATATAGCATGAACATGTATGACAATTGTTCCTCCTCACAATGACATACTCTCTTCTATTCACTCATCCATGGTATTCACTCATAAGTATATGCAAGAGAAAAGATTATAAGACAACAAATAGCTTGCATATTTCATCAAATAAAAACACTTTACGAAAAGCATTTTCTGTAAAACCCTTATGTAACAACTATGTGCAATAATGGACCAAAACCATATGCTTAACTCATGAGAAAATCTCCACAAATCAAAGTTAGCTATCTTAAGAATCATAAATTAATCTCAAAAACATGGTTGTAAAGGGGCTTGGTTTTATAAGGTATGATTTTTTAGGATAAGTGGTGCTATAAAGCATCACTAAGACTTAACAAATCTTGATCCTCCTTATGTCTTCATTCCAAGAGTCAAATTTGATCTTGTTGGACCGACACATCATTCGTAACTCCTCCAAATATTATGAACAGGACAAAAGCCACATCAACAACTTTAGACCTTCAAATAATCACAAAACTCCAAATTCACAAACTTTACAAACACCATCAAAATCTGTACTTGCTTTGATCTGAAATTTTTCTTTCTTTTTTTCTTTTTCTTTTTTTTCGTTTCTTTTTCTTTTCTTTTGTTTCAGATGTACATTATAATGGTGTTTTACCCCACATTTGTTCAAATACAATGTCACCACACACTTGCTTTACAACATCACTCAATATAGCTTCAGGAGCGTTATATCAATCCAGCCCACATCAACCGAATGAGGTTGGAATTTCTGAATCTGAGGAAAAGTAACAATGTGACAGTGACAGCCTTTGAGCAGCGCTTCAGGGAGTTGGCATTCTATGTACCTGACTTGGTTAAGACAGATGAGGAGAAGATTTACTACTTTGTCCAGGGACTTGGCGGTATATATGCCAGTCAGATGACAGCCGTACATTACCAGACTTTCCAGCAGGCCTTGATGTTTGCTATGCATATTGAGGCGCAGGAGTTAGCAGTTGGTCCCCTACAGAGTTTTGGTGATTCTAGCCGAGTTCCTCCTAGGCGGGGGACATCTACTTCGGGTTCTGGATCATCTGCTGGCAGTGGTTATAGTAGTCATTCGAGTTCTGGTTCCAGAGTTCGAGGAAAGTTCAAGAGGTTTGGCAGGAGACATCCTAGGAACCGGTCTGGTGGACGCTTTTCTGGACAGTTTAGTGGTGGATCTAGTAGCCAGAGTGCGGCCTCAGGTGGCCAGTCATTTCAGGTGGGGCAGAGTCAGCAGCAGACTGTGGGTTGTTATAATTGTGGTCAGCTAGATCACTATAAGAGAGAGTGCCCTATCCTGATTCAGAGATCCATGTTTGATCCTACTCAGTCATCGGGTCAGTTTCCAGCGAGTGCTTCTGGCAGCGGTGCTCGCATGTGGGGTCCAGATAGAGGCAGTGCTCAGCAGAACAGAGGCAGCAGAGGACGTCCCACCACTACTCATGCTAGAGTGCATGCCATGACTCAGCAGGAGGGTCGTACTTCTCCAGAGGTCATTATTGGTACGTTATTAATCTTTGGTCAGCCTGCTTTTACTTTGATTGATCCGGGTGCTACGCATTCCTTTATGTCGAGTAGATTTTCACTCCATGCCAATGTGCCAACCTCCCCACTCCCAGGTGAGTGGCGTGTATCTCTGCCTTCTGGAGATACAATGGAGATTAACTGGGTGTGTAGTGGGTGTGAGGTGTTAGTAAATGGACTTGTGTTCGAAGCTGACCTAATTCCTCTGGATATGATAGAGTTTGATGTAATCCTGGGTATGGATTTTCTGGAAGCCCATAGGGCCATGGTAGATTGTTTCCAGAAAGAAGTGGTATTTCGTAGTCCAGGATTGCCGGAGGTTACATTTCAAGGAGAAAGAGAGATTCTTCCAAAGTGTTTAATTTCAGCTGTGGCCGCTAGGAAATTGCTGAGTAAAGGTTGTCAAGCCTACCTAGCGCATGTGGTGGATACTAGTATGGGGGAAGTAGGTTTGAATGACATACCTATAGTTAAGGAGTTCCCAGAAGTTTTTCCAGATGAATTGCCTGGATTGCCACCCGAAAGAGAGATCGATTTTACGATCGAATTACTTCCTAGAACCGCAGCTATTTCTCAAGCACCATATAGAATGGCCCCTGCCGAATTGAAGGAGTTGAGAACTCAATTGCAGGAGTTGTTGGATAAGGGATTTATTCGACCAAGTTCCTCTCCTTGGGGTGCCCCAGTGTTGTTTGTTAAGAAGAAGGATGGTACGTTGAGACTTTGTGTGGATTACAGGAAGCTGAATCAAGTTACTGTAAAGAACAAGTATCCCTTGCCCCGTATTGATGACCTGTTTGATCAATTGAAGGGGGCAACAGTCTTTTCGAAGATTGATTTGAGGTCGGGGTATCATCAATTGCGGATTCGGGAGAATGATATAGCCAAGACTGCTTTTTGGTCACGTTATGGCCATTATGAGTTTGTAGTGATGGCTTTTGGGCTTACCAATGCACCTGCAGCCTTTATGGACCTCATGAATAGGGTGTTTAGCCCATACCTTGACCGGTTTGTTATCGTGTTCATAGATGACATTTTGGTTTATTCCAAGAATGCAAAGGAACATGCAAGGCACCTAAGGTTGGTCTTACGGACTTTGAAAGAGGCTCAGCTGTACGCAAAGCTCAGCAAGTGTGAGTTTTGGCTTAATAAAGTGGGGTTCTTGGGCCACATTGTGACGACCGAAGGTGTTAGTGTGGACCCCCAGAAAATAGAGGCAATTGTTAATTGGAGGAGACCCACTAATGTAAAGGAGATCCGGAGTTTCTTGGGTCTAGCTGGGTATTACCGTCGCTTCGTGGAAGGCTTTTCCAAGATTGTGGCTCCTCTTACTAGATTGACAAGGAAAGGTGTAAAGTTTGAATGGTGTGAAAACTGTGAGCAGAGTTTTCAAGAATTAAAGAATTGTTTGGTGAGTGCTCCAGTTTTGGCATTACCTGATGATAGTGGTGAGTTCGTGGTGTATAGTGACGCATCTGGACAAGGTTTGGGTGGTGTGTTGATGCAACATGGGATAGTCATTGCCTATGCTTCTAGACAATTGAAGTTACATGAAGGAAATTATCCCACCCATGATCTAGAGCTTGCAGCGATAGTTTTCGCGTTAAAGTTATGGAGACACTATCTTTATGGAGCTAAGTGTCAAATTTTCACTGATCACAAGAGCCTCCGCTATGTGTTTACACAGAGGGATTTAAACCTGCGGCAGAGGAGATGGATGGAACTACTGGCAGATTATGATATTTCCATTGAGTATCATCCAGGAAGGGCCAATTTAGTGGCCGATGCACTTAGCCGCAACCCTTCCGTCTCTTTGACTCATTTGAGAGCGGTTCGGGTTCCACTTCTCTATGAGTTGCGGGCTACTGGTGTTGAACTTTGGGAAGATGAAGTAGAAGCCTTGGTGGCTAATTTCCAAGTGAGGCCAGTTTTAATTGATAAAGTGCGAGAGACACAGTATAATGATCAGTCAATAGTACGGTTGATTGAGCGGACACTTGATGGGACAACAGTTGACTTCTCGGTTAGAAAGGATAGAACTTTGATGTTCAAGAACCGACTTTGTGTTCCAAAAAGGAATGAGGAGCTTAAGTTGGAAATTTTGGAGGAAGCTCACAGTTCAGCATATGCAGCTCATCCTGGAAGTACAAAAATGTACAAGACCTTGAAGAATCATTATTGGTGGCCGAATATGAAGAGAGAGATTGCGGGTTTTGTGAGCAGGTGCTTGATTTGTCAACAAGTAAAGATTGAGAGACAGAAACCTGCTGGTTTGCTTCAGCCTTTGCCTATCCCCGTGTGGAAGTGGGATGACATTGCTATGGATTTTGTCTTTAGTCTACCACGTACTCGAGATGGGCATGATGGTATTTGGGTGATCGTTGATCGATTGACCAAATCAGCACACTTTCTGTCGGTGAACAAGAAGTATACTGTGGAAAGATTGGCGGAATTGTATGTCAATGAAATTGTGAGACTTCATGGGGTGCCAGAGACTATAGTGTCAGATCGGGATCCTAGGTTTGCCTCCAGATTTTGGAGAGCTTTACAGGCAGCTTTGGGCACCCGATTGCAATTCAGCACAACCTTTCATCCTCAGACCGACGGGCAGTCCGAAAGGACTATCCAGACTTTAGAGGACATGTTGAGGTCGTGTGCCATGCAGTTCTCAAGAAGCTGGGACAAGAATGTAGCTTTAATGGAGTTTGCTTACAACAACAGCTACCATTCCACCATTGGTATGTCTCCTTTTGAGGCACTTTATGGACGACAATGTCGTACACCTTTGTGTTGGAATGAGATTGGTGAAAGAGAGTTGTGTAGCCCTGACTTGATTCATGAAACGAATGAGAAGATCAAGGTTGTTCGGGACAAGTTAAAGACAGCTCAGAGTAGACAAAAGAGCTATGCAGACAACCGAAGGAGAGACCTTGAGTTCCAAGTGGGTGATTGGGTATTTCTGAAACTATCACCTTGGAAGGGAGTAGTACGTTTCGGCAAGCGAGGGAAGCTTAGCCCAAGGTACATGGGCCCTTATGAGGTCATTGAGAGGATTGGTCCACTTGCTTATAGATTGGATGTCACACCCCGATCCTAGAATTATTTTACGGTTGGTTACTTTGGTCTTTTACCATTTAAAGTGACCGTTTAACCGTACAATGATCGTGAAGTTGACTTTTCGTTAAGTCAAGAATTTGGGAAAACTTCCTTCTTGAAAGTTGTAGAGGGCGTCGTTACGAGTCCGTGGACACGTAGCACGCTTAAATCGGAGATCGTATGAGGAAGTTATGGTCAAAAAACAAAAGTTACTGTTTGGGTGAAAAGCCTATATATAGTGAGTTACTGGGGTAATTCGGTGAAAGGGTAAAAATCAAAAAAGTTACTGTTCACTTCGATTTTTCCTCCGAAACCCGACAGATTTTCCGCCGGATTTCATCACCGGATTTCTCCTCCGTCCGGCGGAGTTAGGGCGCGTGCTAGGTACCGAATTGAAGCCTGCAGCGCCACCTTCAAGTTGGTGGTGGCCATCGGAGCTGGGTCGCCGCCGTTTGAGAGAAATCACGGCGAGAAGGGGGGACCTGTGCACTGTTCATTGACACCGGATTTCTCCCTCCTCCGGCCACCTCCCGGTGAGTTCTTTATATGGTTTTGATGGGTTTGAGGTGTACATTAAGCCCCTAGAATTTGGTAGCTAGATTTGAAGTGTGTAGGAAGAATTATGGATTTGAAGTTTGGGTTGACTTTTGGATTCGGGTTGTGT
The DNA here is from genome assembly GCA_951800085.1 of Comarum palustre. Taxonomy (NCBI): domain Eukaryota; kingdom Viridiplantae; phylum Streptophyta; class Magnoliopsida; order Rosales; family Rosaceae; genus Comarum; species Comarum palustre. Next base: position 6,396,919 of record OX637587.1, read on the forward strand.
ATTTCTTGTCGATTGACCTAGTTAGAGGCCGAATTGGCCTTCGAGTTGAACTAGAAAGTTGTCCCAATTGACGAGACGAAGCTACTGGTAAAATTTGGTGGCGATCCGAGGTCGCCTGAATTTTTGCCGGAATTTCTGCCGGCGGCCGCCGGTGGCGGCGGAGCTGGCGGCGGTGCCGCCACTTTTTGGGCAGTTTTTCATGTCCATTAATTAGTACATATTGTGAGGAGTCTATGGTTAAAATTTGGTAATTTTTGGAGGTGTTTTGGTTAGGTTTTGGAATTGTTCTAGTTTAGTATTATTGGCGGATAATTAAATATTATTCCGACCATCGATTATTCCCGGTTAAGGTTTAAGGATTATTTTAAGGACTCCTAAGGTTTTGGTGAAATGGTTGAATGGGTGTCCATAGTAATTCAACGAATTAATACGTGACACCCTAACGTCAAGTTAAGTGATAAAGGAAAGTTCGGAAGCTGAGTCGGGCTTCCGGTAAATTGAGTTAAGAGTCGATAACCGGGAAAGAAAGTCAAAAAGGTTAAAGTGCTTTAAGAAAGGAACTTGGTCAACATGTGGTCAAATAGGATTCCTGGTCAAACTAGGAAAAGACCAAGTCGACTGTGAAATGACTAATATAATGATTTGTTGTACAGTCCCTGGTTGCACGTGAGACGGGCTCGACTACGTGTTAGTTCGAGGGTTTCGCTCGAGGAGCTTTCCGAGCAGGAAGAAGGTCGCAAAGAGTACTGTGAGTGGACTTTGTTTTAAATTAAATTGCATGCTTTATACTTGATTGGTTTCTCCTGCATATATATAATTTCCTCTATTTGTATGTTTTACGGTGATTTGGGAAAAAGGGGATTTAAGGATTTTAAAGGCAAACAAACCGGGAAAGAGGTTCATACCCATCCCATGATTTTAAAGGATTTTTCCCGGGGTATGGTTTTATTGATTATCACCGTTTTGGGAATATGGAGGGGGATGTTTTTAAAGGAGAAATGTGGCTCACGGATTTTAAATGGGGTTTTCGATTTATTGTTTCCACGAGGTTTTACGAGGTATTACAGGTTTTACAGGTTTTCAAGGGATTTTGAAAAAGGGAAAAAGGGAAAAGGATATAAGGATTGTTTGCTAGCATGGACCCTCTCCAGTTAGAGCGGGTACCATCTTCTGGGTAGAGCAGGTCAGGGACCTTCTCCGGTTGAGCTGGTCAATAGACCCTCTCGGATAGAGCAGGTCGGGGACCCTCTTCGGTGGTAGCTGGTCATTAGACCCTCCCGAATAGAGCAGGTCGGGTTTTCTCGTGGATGAGGTTAACACCCCACATAATTGTTTATGATTTGAGCCAATGCATTGTTTACGTTTACCTGCATGCGGATTTTCCTTAGAAAAAGTAGAGGGAGAACATTAGAGGAATAGAGCTTTTAAGTTTTATTTTTGTCCACTCACCCTGACAGTTTTTCAATGTTTCTCCCCTGGGCCCTTCGTTTTCAAATGCCCAGTGGTGCAGGGTTCTCGAGCGGAGGTCGTGCGCGTACAAGAGTCGAGGCATAGTCGATAAATCCGTTGCCGTTGAATTTCTTTAGGGTAATCATCCTAGTAGACTGCTCTGACTAACCCAGTATAGCTAATTAAGTAGGTTAGGGAGCAGGATGCCTTCATGAGTTAGGGTTAGTTGTAGATACTAATGGAAGTGCTGAGTTGGATTATAGGAAGGGTTGGCCATTTCAAGGGGGTTTCGGTAAGAAGTTCCCTTGGGGTGGTCCCCGCAGGATTTACTTCGAGTTAAAGGGATTTAACTCGGGGTGGGTCCTGACAATTGGTATCAGAGCGTTAGGTTATCGTTTCCTGTTACTACCTCATATACTTAGTATCACTTAGTGTCTATAGAGTGATGGTCCGACCGCGGCGGATCCATCGGCATTTTATGCTTTGGACGCTTAGTGTTTATTAAGGATATGAGTTAGTACTTCCTGGTTAATTTATGGACCGAGTGGTCCTATAAACATCTGAATCCTCAAGACTATGCCTCAGTACGCCGACCTCACAGAGAGCTCCTGTAAGGAACAAGGTGAGCTTGTTACGTATTTACTGTTATGAGTTTCCCAATGAGTATTTGAGATTTGAGTTGGAGATAGAGCGGGGAACTCACGTCGTTTAACATTGGTTGAGCAGTTGGTGAGAGTGCTCGGTGGTGAAACGGTAAATTCTTGTCTGGAAGGCTGCCATGTTGTTGGCAGGAATGTTGTAGGAACCTAAGGCGAGGCCTTGATGTTCGAGTGATGAGACTCTTAGAAGTGAAGAGTCGTATGAGTTAATGGAAGAGGTTGCATTATGATGGAAAAATGGGTGGAAGTCGCGTAACGCGATTATTCGGAGAAGATGAATATTAAGATTTGACGATTGTCAGGATTTTGTCGATTGTCGTCTTTGGTGTGGTTCCAGAGAAACTGGCGAATGTGTCGAAGTAGAATGACTCAGGGATCTAAGTGTAGTCATTTTAGGATCAACGGACTTGTTTTTGGTGACGAATCCATGATGTGACACTACTGGAGAATGTTAAGGAAGTAAAGGCTAGTTGGTCACTTGATGCTGAAGGGACAGCCACTGAAACTGATGGTTTGGATCACCTTGGTACGGACATTGTTGTCGTCAGCTACGACCAGATCCTCTTCGCTTCAGCCACCCATGATTGGAGTACTAGAAAGATTTGGATTGTTAGTGAGTCCAAGCATGATTTGACTGGTTGGTGACAATGGTCATTGGGCCAAATATCGTGAAGGTTGAAATTAAATCGTGTCACCGGATCTTGGGGCTCATGTCAACCATAAGGTGAGTTATCCACCTATGGTCAAGGTATTCTAATTAGTACACATGTGAAGGAGTCTCCAGGTTGGCTGTGTTGGGGTTCAGTGACAGATCAAGCGAGCGTTTTGATTTGTAGCTAAAGGTTTATGGTTTCGAAATTCAAAGGAACATGTTGGAAGTGGCAACAAGCCACCGGGTCATGGACCAAGAGTGCTCGGGGTACCGGAGATAGTGATACGAGTCTTGACTGACTTTGTATTATTATGGTGTGGGAACCAGTCGTTGTGCAAACGACACTGGTTCGACGGCTGAAGTTGTACATGGGTATACCCCACATGAGCACGTGTATCCTCCTGTGTAGGGAAGTGGTAAAGCTGAAATTTGGGTAGCACATACATGTAAGGCATAATTGGTTTTGTGCAGCTGTGTGTGGTCGAAATGATACATTCATATATTTCAAGAATGTATTGTGAGAGTCCCATACTATGAAGACAGAGGTGAAGGACGTTTGCCAATAGTTTTGTGCAAAACGTCAATTAAATGGTCTAACCGTTTAAGAACGGGTCGGAAGTGGGTTATTGGTAGACGCTTCGACTTTCAAGATGGTTAGTTAAATTGATAAAAGTTGTTAGTAGGTAGTTGTTTGCGTGCTGAGTTAATTGCACGGAAGTGGTGAAGTGACAGCAGTGGGGCAAGGGTTACTGGAGCAGTGAATTTGAGTGAGAATGTTTGTAGATGGTCAAGCTTCAACCTGCAACCAAAGTTGTCGGTTATGACACTTGGTTTCCTCGAGGGTGATTAACTGAGCTTGATGGCATGGGAATGTGTACACTCACTGGCTGTGGTCTAATCAAGTGTTGTAATCGAAGGTGTACTTAGTCGTGTTTGGGGTTTATAAGTTACACCTACTGCAGTGACATGAAATATTCTCAATTTGATCTGGGGAATAAGGATTAAGATCTGGGAGATCAATTATTGAGGTTAATTTAAGGAAATCCTAAGAGGATTAAAGTTTTGTTGGCGTTGCTATGGTCATTGGTCATTTGGGTAGTGACCCCACTTGTTAGGAATTATTGACCTAGCGGCAGTTCTTGGCGCCACAAGTGTAGAGTAGTAGCAAGAAGGGTCATTGGAGGTGACCCTCAAAATTGTCAACATTTTCGGTGAGTGTGAATTGCGGTGGAACTAGGAAAGGTTTTCCTTGATGACTCGAAGGTGTTACGAGTCTAAGTGTGGTGATATTTGTTACTAAGAGCAGTAAGGTATGTTGCTAAGTGGAGTGACATCTTATTAGAAATCGTGGAGTGATTAAGCCACGTTCAGATTAAGTTATGATCTGAGGGGATGTTAACGTGTGGCGGTGGATCTTGTAATATAGGATCTGGAGTGGTAATGTGATTTCCTGTGTACGCAGTTATATTCCTCTTCAATTAGAATGGTAAGTGATTGGGAATCGTGAATCCTACCAAATAGAGGATGCGGTGGTTGGTGTACTTGCAGAGCATGGGGGACAGATTTTGTTAGAAACTGTCTAGTTATGCGAGTTGACTCTGTGAAGTTGACGTGCCCAGTGCGGTGATGGCATACGATGAATTGTGCCTTGACAACTGGATGCTCGGTGATCAGTGTGGCTTAGTTCGGTGTGGAATTAATTTCCGATGCTTTGATCAGGGGTTACTTTAGGTGTACACCAGTGGCACTAAATTTCATATAGATGTCCGATCTGGTTAAATGTCCAGAGTTGTCAGTTATTGCCGGATGATGTTTTAATGGAGGCATCTGGGAATGGAATGTCCTTGTTGAGCGGGTAAGGCTCTGGAATTCTTTTAATGGTAAGTCTATTCCAGTTGGTAATGCGGATAAAGTTTATTAGACGCACAGTTATGGTTAAAGTGCAAGTTCTGCACTATGCGTCATTCCAAGTTAAGGAAAGCGATAGGTAGGTCAGTGGCACCTCACCTAAGAGTAGTACAAGTATGTATTGTCAGTTGTAAAGTACGCTGTAACCCCACAAGTGATAATGGAGTTAGCGACTCTAATGTTTGGGGTTGTTGGTAAAAATCAAGATTTATCCGATCAGAATAGCTTTGTAAGCAGTGTGAAGCCTGACAATTTGTCTTCATGCGGGGAGTAAGTATTGTGGATCTCGATGTCAGGAGCGTTTGGATATCCCTGATTTAAAGGCTATGATTTTGGATTTACGCTAAAATTCATGGCAGTTCATGTCCTGCGTGTACCAGTGGTTTGAGTAATGATAGAGTAAGGGAAGACAATTGCTCTACAACAGGACAACTTGACAGAATGGTTTCTAGGAAGTGTAAACCAGATCAGGGGGCCTGGTTCAAATGAGGTGATGGGTCGTGTAACACAAGTCGTCATGGTTTTCTTGTGGACTTGATGTCATTGGTGTTGACTCCACGTGTATTATGTTACCAGAGGATTTAAATCCATTAGTGACATCGAACCCTACTCCTCAGGTGTGGTAATCATTACCTGCATAGGGAATGTGGGAGCTGATATCTAAAGTACAACAAAAGAATACGAGTATTTTTGAAGAAATTATACTCACGACAAGCGAGTGGTTATTGGAATCAGAATGATTATTAGCGGCATTGTGACAACGTCACATGCGGTTGGTAAGGACAGTTGTTGGTGTTTGTTTGGCTAAACGAGTAGCGATAGGAGGTAGGTTACTGGTCGAAGTTGTTGTGTTGTGCAGTTGGAATTTTCAAGGATATGGTTATAATCCGGTATAGGCAACAGGGAATTGTTGCCAAAGGATGTTTTCAGCGCAAGAACAATAGTGATTTTCACGAGGATTACAGATGGTGGATCAGTGATAGGCGGTGTCGTATTCCACCTCATAAATGAGATGAAGTACAGTAAGAATTCGGTGATTCAGTTAATCAATGATTCAAGAGAAAATCATTGTGATCCACGGTAAGACCGTATGCTTTAGTTTTGACCCGAGAAGAGTGGTCAGGTGTCAGAAAATGAGGAAGTATTGGAGGTTATCATCCACGTAGGAAGGAGTGCTACGTTGGCTAGATGTGACACGTGACAAGGTTACATGAGTTTGAGGAATATGTTGGGTATCCTTAGAGTTAATGGATACCTAGTGTCACGTATGTCCATGTTACGTAAATAAGTTTACTACCTTACATCCTATGTCAATAGACTTCTGGTTGGTACTGGAAATTGGCTTTCAAGGAGGAACAGTAAGGATGTTGATCGTAAAGAGCAGGTGTTTAGGTTTTGACAATGCTTTTCGTGAGGCGTCTCAGAAGAGTTCTCAGAAGGAAGTGGATATTGGAGAACAATGTTATTATTTTAAGTGGTACTATCCCCCTCTGTGTTGGACTTTGAGTATAGAAATTTCGAGGACGAAATTTTTATAAGGTGGGGAGAATTGTCACACCCCGATCCTAGAATTATTTTACGGTTGGTTACTTTGGTCTTTTACCATTTAAAGTGACCGTTTAACCGTACAATGATCGTGAAGTTGACTTTTCGTTAAGTCAAGAATTTGGGAAAACTTCCTTCTTGAAAGTTGTAGAGGGCGTCGTTACGAGTCCGTGGACACGTAGCACGCTTAAATCGGAGATCGTATGAGGAAGTTATGGTCAAAAAACAAAAGTTACTGTTTGGGTGAAAAGCCTATATATAGTGAGTTACTGGGGTAATTCGGTGAAAGGGTAAAAATCAAAAAAGTTACTGTTCACTTCGATTTTTCCTCCGAAACCCGACAGATTTTCCGCCGGATTTCATCACCGGATTTCTCCTCCGTCCGGCTGAGTTAGGGCGCGTGCTAGGTACCGAATTGAAGCCTGCAGCGCCACCTTCAAGTTGGTGGTGGCCATCGGAGCTGGGTCGCCGCCGTTTGAGAGAAATCACGGCGAGAAGGGGGGACCTGTGCACTGTTCATTGACACCGGATTTCTCCCTCCTCCGGCCACCTCCCGGTGAGTTCTTTATATGGTTTTGATGGGTTTGAGGTGTACATTAAGCCCCTAGAATTTGGTAGCTAGATTTGAAGTGTGTAGGAAGAATTATGGATTTGAAGTTTGGGTTGACTTTTGGATTCGGGTTGTGTATTTCTTGTCGATTGACCTAGTTAGAGGCCGAATTGGCCTTCGAGTTGAACTAGAAAGTTGTCCCAATTGACGAGACGAAGCTACTGGTAAAATTTGGTGGCGATCCGAGGTCGCCTGAATTTTTGCCGGAATTTCTGCCGGCGGCCGCCGGTGGCGGCGGAGCTGGCGGCGGTGCCGCCACTTTTTGGGCAGTTTTTCATGTCCATTAATTAGTACATATTGTGAGGAGTCTATGGTTAAAATTTGGTAATTTTTGGAGGTGTTTTGGTTAGGTTTTGGAATTGTTCTAGTTTAGTATTATTGGCGGATAATTAAATATTATTCCGACCATCGATTATTGCCGGTTAAGGTTTAAGGATTATTTTAAGGACTCCTAAGGTTTTGGTGAAATGGTTGAATGGGTGTCCATAGTAATTCAACGAATTAATACGTGACACCCTAACGTCAAGTTAAGTGATAAAGGAAAGTTCGGAAGCTGAGTCGGGCTTCCGGTAAATTGAGTTAAGAGTCGATAACCGGGAAAGAAAGTCAAAAAGGTTAAAGTGCTTTAAGAAAGGAACTTGGTCAACATGTGGTCAAATAGGATTCTTGGTCAAACTAGGAAAAGACCAAGTCGACTGTGAAATGACTAATATAATGATTTGTTGTACAGTCCCTGGTTGCACGTGAGACGGGCTCGACTACGTGTTAGTTCGAGGGTTTCGCTCGAGGAGCTTTCCGAGCAGGAAGAAGGTCGCAAAGAGTACTGTGAGTGGACTTTGTTTTAAATTAAATTGCATGCTTTATACTTGATTGGTTTCTCCTGCATATATATAATTTCCTCTATTTGTATGTTTTACGGTGATTTGGGAAAAAGGGGATTTAAGGATTTTAAAGGCAAACAAACCGGGAAAGAGGTTCATACCCATCCCATGATTTTAAAGGATTTTTCCCGGGGTATGGTTTTATTGATTATCACCGTTTTGGGAATATGGAGGGGGATGTTTTTAAAGGAGAAATGTGGCTCACGGATTTTAAATGGGGTTTTCGATTTATTGTTTCCACGAGGTTTTACGAGGTATTACAGGTTTTACAGGTTTTCAAGGGATTTTGAAAAAGGGAAAAAGGGAAAAGGATATAAGGATTGTTTGCTAGCATGGACCCTCTCCAGTTAGAGCGGGTACCATCTTCTGGGTAGAGCAGGTCAGGGACCTTCTCCGGTTGAGCTGGTCAATAGACCCTCTCGGATAGAGCAGGTCGGGGACCCTCTTCGGTGGTAGCTGGTCATTAGACCCTCCCGAATAGAGCAGGTCGGGTTTTCTCGTGGATGAGGTTAACACCCCACATAATTGTTTATGATTTGAGCCAATGCATTGTTTACGTTTACCTGCATGCGGATTTTCCTTAGAAAAAGTAGAGGGAGAACATTAGAGGAATAGAGCTTTTAAGTTTTATTTTTGTCCACTCACCCTGACAGTTTTTCAATGTTTCTCCCCTGGGCCCTTCGTTTTCAAATGCCCAGTGGTGCAGGGTTCTCGAGCGGAGGTCGTGCGCGTACAAGAGTCGAGGCATAGTCGATAAATCCGTTGCCGTTGAATTTCTTTAGGGTAATCATCCTAGTAGACTGCTCTGACTAACCCAGTATAGCTAATTAAGTAGGTTAGGGAGCAGGATGCCTTCATGAGTTAGGGTTAGTTGTAGATACTCATGGAAGTGCTGAGTTGGATTATAGGAAGGGTTGGCCATTTCAAGGGGGTTTCGGTAAGAAGTTCCCTTGGGGTGGTCCCCGCAGGATTTACTTCGAGTTAAAGGGATTTAACTCGGGGTGGGTCCTGACATTGGACCTACCTCCTGAGTTAGCGAAGATACATAATGTCTTCCATGTGTCTATGCTTCGTAAGTACATTGCCGATCCATCCCATGTGTTGCAGGAACAACCGGTTAATTTAAAAAGAGATTTGACTTATGAGGAATTGCCGGTGAAGATCCTTGATAGGAAGGAGCAGATACTCAGGAACAAAACTATTCCTCTAGTGAAGGTACTTTGGAGGAGTCATGAGTTAGAAGAAGCAACATGGGAACCAGAGGCTCGGATGAGGCAGCAGTACCCCCATCTCTTCGAATGACAGGTATGTAATTTCGAGGACGAAATTTTTATATGGGGGGGAGAATTGTCACATCCCGGTTTTAGAATCCATTTACGGTCGGTTACTACCTAAGTTACTTTGATCTTTAACCATTTCGTAGTAACCGTTTTACCGTGAAAGGTCAAAAGTTGACTCTTCGTTAGGTCAGGAATTTGGGGAAATTTTCTTCATGAAAGTTGTAGAGGGCGTCGTTACGAGTCCGTGGACACGTAGCACGCTTAAATCGGAGATCGTATGAGGAAGTTATGAACAAAAGTATAAAGTTACTGTGCGGTTAAAAGACTATATATAGGAGTTACCGGGGTGAAAAATCAGATTTTCACCCCAGCCTTTCTTCTCTCTCCCCGTGCTCCCGATCGGCAAAACACTGCCGGATCTTGCGCGCGCCACAGCGCCGCCGTCCGGCCACCAACCGCCGGCGCACCGGTCCCAAAAGCTCGGCCTCCGAGTCTACTTCATTCCTAGGTAAGCTTTCCGACCTAACTCGCCGTAAATCGGGAGAAATTCCGATTTGTTCATCAAGTGTACAGTAGAATTTCGGGATCAAATTTCTCCCTCCCTAGATCACCATTTGATGAGTTCTTTATATGTTTAGGATGGGTTTTAGGTGTACTACAATCCCCTAGAATTTGGTAGCTTGATTCGAAGTGTGTAGGAAGAATTGAGGATTTGAAGTTTTGAAGTGTAATTTTTCGGGGTCTACTGTTCATCGGGTTTTTGACCTAGTTAGAGGCCGAATTGGCCTTCGAGTTGAACTAGAAAGTTGTTCCAAATGTTGAGACGAAGCTGCTGGTAAAATTTGGTGGTGATCCGAGGTCGCCGGAATTTTGGCCGGATTTTCTGCCGGTGGCGGAGCCGCCACTTTTTGGGCAGTTTTTCTTGCCCATTAAATTGTGAAAAATTAAGGGAAAGCCATTAGGGGCAGTTGCTAATTTTTAGGGATTTATTTGAGGTGTTGAGTATGTTTGGAAGGTTTGGGGTTATTGTTTGTGTAATTAAGGATAACCGGTCGTTTAGGGAGAACCGGCTAGGCGTGAAAGCGTGATTAAAAGTTTGTACGCTATTTGGAGTATTAGAGACCGGCACCCCACACTTTTGATAGATGGTTTAGGTTGAACGCTATGGGTAGGGCATGTTATTATTGCCCTCACTATGATTATGGGTTTAAGACCTGTTTATGTGTTTTGGACAGGACGTGGGGGAGCTCGAGCAGAGCAGCCATCTAGTAGCCGGCAGACCTAGCGGCATCTGTGAGTGGACATTTGTTTTAAATTAAATTGCATGCTTTATACTTTGATTGGTTTCTCCTGCATATATGATTTCCTCCATTTATATGTTTTACGGTGATTTGGGAAAATGAGATTTAAGGATTTAAAGGCAAACAAACCGGGAAAGAGGTTCATACCCTTCCCGTGATTTTAAAGGATTTTCCCGGGGTATGTTATTCTTGATTATCACCGTTTTGGGATTATGGAGGCGGATGATTTTAAAAGGAGAAATTTGGCTCACGGATTTAAAGGGGTTTTCGATTTATTATTCCCACGAGGTTTTACAGGTTTACAGGTTTTACAGGTTTTACAGGTTTTAAAGGGACTTTAGAAAGGGAAAAGGATAAAGGGAAAAGGATTGTATGCTAGCATGGACCCTCTCCGGTTGAGCTGGTCAGTAGACCTTCCCGGATAGAGCAGGTCGGGGACCCTCTTCGGTTGAGCGGGTCATTAGACCTTCCCGAATAGAGCAGGTCGGGGACCCTCTCTGGTGGAGCTGGTCACTAGACCTTCCCAGATAGAGCAGGTCGGGGACCCTCTCCGGTGGAGCTGGTCATTTGACCTTCCCGGATAGAGCAGGTCGGGATTTCTCGTGGATGAGGTTAACACCCCACATAAATGTTTATAAATGAGCCAAGGCATTATTTATGTTTTAATTGCATGCGGATTTTCTTAGAAATACTAAGAGGGAGGACATTAAATGAATTTAGAGCTTTTATATGTTATTTTTCGTCCACTCACTCTAACGTTTTTCAATGTTTCTCCCCTGGGCCTTTCGTTTTTAAATGCCCAGATTGCAGTGCTCGACCCATCTAGACCACTTGGAGACCAAGCATAGTTACCGCCACTTTCCGCACTAACAGTAGGTTCCGGGTTGACCTACTTGTAATATATCTATGTTCTGCTTTTATCCTAGACGCTCTGATACACATCAGATAGTTTTATTTGTGGGAGAACTCTTAGGGACTTGGAACTTTATGTATCATTTACATTTGTAGATGTTGAACTATTTGTTGGATTTGTTAGATGTGTATCTTGTGGAGTTGTTGGTTATTGGGAGTAGGATGGCTCCAGGAGTTTTCGGTTGGATATTGGTATTAGAAGTGTCTTGTGGGTTATTGCAGGTTAAGGGTTGTCCACTTTTCAAGGGAGACTATGTCGATTTTTCGGCAGAATCTTCTTTGGGAGGTGGTCCCCGCAGGACTTACTTCGGGTTAAAAGGGGTTTAACTCGGGGTGGGTCCTGACACTAGTACTAATACTGTGTTGAGATGTGTGACCTTGGTAAGCATGCTTGTGCTTTCATTAGCAGCAGCCCCATCTCCTCAAGAGTCTGTTGTTATTCCAGATCAAATACACATAGGGAATTGTACTAAAAAGTGTGCCATCACTTGCGTTAGGAGCATAGTAGATCCTCCAGCATATGCAGCGTGCGTTAGCATTTGCATTGCTGCCTGCAAGATTGGGCCACAATCTAATGTCGATGCTTATGGTTGTACTAATAATTGTGTAAACTTTATTAGCAAAGGCACGACCACTATTGGCAAACCCTCCATTTCCGGTACCAATTCTTCTACTTATACTCTCTTTACATTTTTATTTTGACTATGATTCGAAAGTAGTTAGAGTATTATTGTTTGACATGCAGAAATTACATACTACGCGGAAGGCTATGCTGATTCTTGCTACCAGAGCTGCAACAAGAATAATAAATTGTTTTAAAGAATTCATCCCTTGTTGATCTTCAATGGAACATCCTGATGTTACATCCCACAAATAAAGAAGATACAGAATAATATGTTAGATCTTACAAATAAACAAGATATCCAATAATATTTGAAGGAGATACTGAATAATATATAAGATGACCATATGCACTTTTTATGATCAACAAAAACAAATAACATTCATAATTTTATGTTGTTTTAACTTGTTATAATTTCTAGTTGCCACAGTATGTGCCACACAATTTGCACCTCTTGGGACATAAGAAATCACTTCCATAGTAAAACAAATACATTTGGTAAGGAAACTTTGGATACAATAGATTTGGCGAGTCGTGCATAGTTTTTTGCCAAACTAACAATGAGGAAATTATTATATCCTCGGTAATTGGTATTTTGATGAGGAAATAATTTCTCGCAAAATATGGGCTATTAGTGAGGAAACTTTACTTTTGTTGCCATTGAATTCGGCAGGGCTTGCGCATTTTTCCGCCAAACTAATAATGAGAAAACAATTATTTCCTTTCTACTTGTCTTTTGACGAAGAAATAATTTCTCGCTGAATATAGACTTCTAGCGAGGAAACCTTATATTTGTCGACATACAATTTGGCGGGTGTTCCACTATATTCTGCAAACAAAAATGATGAAATCGTGATTTTCTCATTAAATATGTATTTTGCGATGAAAAAAATCCTCACCAAAATCACATATTTCCTCGCTAATATCGTGACGAATCAGGAGACCAAATTATAATCATTTTTAGTGTGGTATTAAAATTTTTTGTCATAGAAAGCGGGTTACTGTGAGGAAAATATGTTCCTCATAGAAAATCTAATGATATTTATGGAGGAACTAATACATTCATTGCTGAAAGTGGCATTTATTGAGGGAAATAAATTTCCTCACTGAAAACTCGGCCGCTAAAAGTGCTTACTATTGTATCCCGGCTCATTAATTTTGTCTGTCACAAGAGAAAACTTTTCTTTCACTGTACGGCTCATTAATCACGTTGAGTGATGTGTTCAATTACCATTCTTTCACTATTTCCACGAGTTGAAATTTTTCAACACCTCGGTGGAAGGGTTTGATTGAGACTGTGATGTTGTAATGCATCCTCCTTTTGTCTTTGTAGCACCTCGATAATTTTGAAGATGTAACATGTAGAATGCAAAGGTGAATCAACCTTCGAAAGACCTGTATTGAGTTTGAAGGTGTGTTTGATCCCTACTAGAACAACTGAACCGCTTTCATGGACTTGACCGTTTTTAGATCACTCTTGCTATACATAGCCTTGGTATTGGATCTGTTCAAAGCTTCTCTAATATTGGGCTGAAGAATAGACATTCCATGGTTTTATAAATTTTATTATAGAAAAAAAAACTTATAAATTTAGAATTTATTAATTATCAGCTGAAGGTGAGTTCAACAATTATATTCTTTTCGATATATAATAATAAGTTAAGGCCGTTAAAGACCTTTTAAGTACATAAGTAGTTAATCATTTTGTGCATGCAAAATACTTCAACTATGCATGCATTGCAATATACAGTGTTTGATCTTAGGTTAGAATGCGTCGCTCCGAGATCTAATAATGTAAATGAAGGTTTACTGAAAATTAACAACGTACTAATCATGACATCTGGTAAGGTATGACCCTCTTGCTAAGTCAAGACATGACGTCTGGCATGAGTGGTAGGACGACCTCTAAGTCCTCTGCGTTGCTGGGTGTTGCCCCCGGCTGGTGCCATGGTGCGGGCACCACTACTAGAAGCCCCAGCAAATATGGCTCCCTGAATCAGAAGAGGGCATTCCCACTTGAAGTGATATGACTGGCCACAATGATGACATTTCCATGACTGAAACTGACTCTACGCAAACGAAAATGACCGACAACTAGAAGTCCCACTCTGGCTACTAGAACCTTTCTTGAACTACCTAGACTGGCCCCCACTAAGTTGGTTTCTTGGGTTTCTCCTACCATGCCTCTTAAACCTGCCTTGAAATCCAGATCCAGAATTATAACTACTACCATATCCACTACCAATAAATGATTTAGAACCAGATGATCTAGATCCAAAACTTCCTAGTACGAACATTGTTGGCACCACCAAAATCAGATAAGCGGCTATCTTCCATTGCCGGTGTCTCAATATGAAGTGCAAACATCTATGCCATCTGAAATGTCTGATATGGTACCATGGTCATCAATTTGAGTAAATGCCACCAAGTCCCCTGACGAAATAATAAATCTATGCCTCCTCTATACTCACTCAAAAGAGAAATTTCTGTCGTTGAACCCCTCCCTGTCGTCAATGCCCACTTCCATTACGGCCGCATTTGATGGGTGTTTTTAATTACAGGAGGTTACTACGCCGCAACACCTATATTTTGAATACGACATTTGTCATGTTTGCCGCAGTTGCGCCTGCAGCGTTCACTGTGTTTGCCTCACTCACTTCACACGTTCCAATGTAGCGAACATGTCCTCGAGGTTCTCCTAATCTTCCCATATTTCAGATTCCTTCAGGTTCCCCTAATCTTTGCAGGTTTCAGATTCAAACTTAAATTAGGTCTTCTGCTTTTACCCTATATTGACACCTACGACGCCTGCATCTTCTCCAACTCATGATTGAAGTCGAGCTCTCTTTCTCCTTTGCGGTGTTAGTGTCGGTCATTAATTCTGTAATGATGTATGCACTATACATTGCTTTAAGGTTGTAGTCATGACACCCCTTCAATGTCGTAACTGTTATTACACTTATTAACATAATTATAAACTCAATTATTACCCTATTAATCGTCAACTTACTGGCACATTTACTGATATAATGGTAACCTATTCAATGTTGTATTGATGTCATATTCTGTAATCGTTGGAATAGACAATCATATATAGTGCCTCTAATTGTCGCATGGTGAATGTCGTTACCGGTTCATTGATAAAGCACCTGCAATTTAAACCCTATCATTGTAGTAACTGTAAGTAGGGATCGTTCAAGCCGGGAACACTAGGGAAGGATTATTACTGTATTATAAACAAGTTAGTAATTTTCACAAAAATACAAAATAGTTATAGATAGTATAAACAATTATCTGTCATATAATATACAAGTAAATACTATCACATAAATATACACATATACATACATTTTCGGCACAAATATAAAATGAATACAAAATATAACTAAAAACTATTTACAGATCATTTACATGTTTACAAAGTTTTATTATGGGGATTTAGATTTGTTTTCTAAATTATTTCTACTCCTAAACCTTAAATTAATATTTACATTGGTCAATCAATTGTTAAGCACAAAACATAGTTAACACCAAATAGAAAACACATAAGTTTTACACACGAACAAGATGCAATGAAATATGTTTTCGTAAATTCTAATTAATTCCAACTATTTAGACTTCTCATGTAAACTTAGGACCTACAATCGCCTGATCCTAAATTTATATATGTGTCATCTTGTTTAGTGTCTACAATCGCCTGACACTAATACAAAATACACTTAAGAGCGAGAGTCATTGGAGACATGATCCTAGATATGACGTCACTCATCCTATTAGCATGTAAATCACTTTACCCTATCCGGCAATAATCTATGGTCGGAATAATATTTAATTATCCGCCAATAATACTAAACTAGAAAAATTCTAAAACCTAACCAAAACTTCTCCAAAAATTACCAAATTTAAACCATAGACTCCTCACAATTTATACAATTTAATGGGGATGAAAAACTGCCCAAAAGGTGGCGGCAGCCGCCGACAGAAATTCTGTCCAAAATTCTGACGACCTTCGATCGCCACCAAATTTTAGTAGTAGCTTCGTCTCGTCATTTGGAATAACTTTCTAGTTCAACTCGAAGGCAAATTCGGCCTCTAACTAGGTCAACTACGTGATGAACAGTTGAACCCGAAAATTTACACTTCAAAACTTCAAATCCTCAATTCTCCCTCCACACTCCAAATCAATCTACCAAATTCTAGGGGATTATAATACTCCTAAAACTCATTCTATCCATATAAAGAACTCACCAACTGGTGATCTAAGGAGGGAGAAATTCGATCAAGAACATTTTACTTTACACTTGAAGAACAAATCAGAATTTCTCCTGATTTATTTATAGGTCAGAAAACTTACCTATAAATAAAGTAGACTCGGAGGTCGATCTTTTGGGACCAGTGAGGAGGCGAGTGGTGGAGCAACGGCGGCACTGTGGCGGCCGAAAGCTTAGACAATGTTTTCCGTCAGGAGAGGAGAGAGAAAAGGTCGGGTGAAAAATCTGATTTTCACCCCGGTAACTCTTATATATAGTCATTTTACCGCACAGTAACTTTACATTTTTGTTTATAACTTTCCCATACGAACTCCGATTTGAGCGTGCTACATGTCCACGAACTCGTAACAACGCCCTCTACAACTTTCATGAAGAAAGTTTTCCCAAATTCTCGACTTAACAAAAAGTCAACTTTACGATCATTGTACGGTTAAACGATTACTTTAAATGGTAAAAGACCAAAGTAACCAACTGTAAAATAATTCTAGGATCGGGATGTGACAATTCTCCCGACCTTATAAAAATTTCATCCTCAAAATTTCTATACTCGAAGTCCAACACAGTGGGGGATAGTACCACTTAAAATAATAATATTATTCTCAAATATCAACACCTTTCTGAGAACTCTTCTGAATCGCCTCACTAATAGAATTGTCATAACCATGTACACCTATCCTTTACGATCAACATCCTTACCGAACTTCCTTAAAAGCCAATTTCCAATATACTAGCCAGAAGAGTATTCACATAGAATGTAAAGAAGTAAAACTTATTTACGTAACATGGACATACGTGACACTAGGCATCCATTATAACCCCAAAGATACCCAATATATTCCACAAACTCATGTAACCTTGTCACATGTCACAATTAACCAATGTAGCACTCCTCCCTACGTGGATGATAACCTCCAATACTCCCTGATTTTCTGGCACCCGACCACTCTTCTCGGGTCAAAACTAAAGCATCTGAAGTCTTACCGCGGATCACAATGATTTTCTCTTGAATCATTGATCAACTGAAACACCGAATTCTTACTGTACTACATCTCATTTATGAGGTGGAATACGACACTGCCTATCACTGATCCACCAACTGTAATCCTCGCGAAAATCACTATTGTTTTTCACGAAAAGATAACAAATTCTCTCATGCGTTGAAAACATCTTTTGGTAACAATTCCCTTTTGTCGAAGCCGGATTATAACTACTCACAGGCTTATCCACGTCTTTCCACTCACTGGAAACAGCTAACACAAACGAAAACAAAGTTCGTTACCATCACGTGGTTCGAACCTCATGACGTCAAGCAACAACTCGTCATCAAACTACTCAATAACTCGGCGTCAAAGCCAATCATTAACACGCTATATCTTCAGTATTCACCCATGCCTATAGCAATCAACTAACCCTCCAATAGTACCGATTGAGGATTTCGTGCCCCGCAAATTGCAGGAAGCCAAAATTCCAAATGATAAAATACTTCACATGCAGAATCAAGGCTCACGATAATCCACGAAGAAAACCATAGCCAAATCGAAACAATGAAATCTTTCTCCTTTCAAATGAATCACAAAATCTGATTCACGTCTTTTCGTCGTGCGAGTCTGATAAAGAAATAACCTTCTTTCTGCACAAGACCGCTAAAATGATCTCACTTGTATACATCAAACAGTATCCTAAAGATACGAAACATGAAATCAGCAATGCAACTGCTGCATCTAGAATATCCAATTCTGTAGACGTAAGGGCCCAAAAGAGTTACTCCTCAAGAAAAGTTTAACGCAAAACTACGATAAACTCTTTTTAAACATCCTCTCTAACAACAAGTTTGGATCCCTCACTTCTCAAATAAAAACCACAACTCGTAAGACTCAGCTTACGTCTTAAATTTAAGGACAATCAACTTATAAGGTCTCGAGAAGTTGATAATACCCCTTGCCACTACGTTACTCTTGCCTAACATATAAAGGAGTTATATTAAACTTAAATGGGGCAATAGCGAGACATCAATCCACTCGATGAGACGCCACGAGTCTCATCGTTCTCTACTCTGACGCACAACTACGAAACCCAACTTAATCTGAAATCTCGAACCAGAGAAAACGTCAACAAGACCACAGTTCCAATGTGATTGTCAACTTTACCAGCATCACTGAGCCTAGACAACCACCAACTTTCTTTTACTTCAAGTGATACTTTTAACAATCTCTGACGTCGTATCACTGAACTAGGGTCACACTTCTCATTCTATCTCTGATACTATTAATAAGTCTGACCACTGACTATGATTCGATGACAGATACTCGAATCATATACTCCTCCTAGGTGTCTCTACTTCTCGCAATAAAATTCTAGTTCAGAATTCTACTGCACTGCAAGTGCGACGAACACCAAATCACTTTTCATTAGACAAATAGTTTCCACTTGGGAACTATCATCACCAACAAGGTTTTGCCATCTTCCTAGTCTGATACCTCGGTAAAAGTCAAATTGCACGTACACTCTCGGCTCCAGCTCGAGAGGAAACCATATTCTAACTTCAAACTCGAAAATCATGTACCTCGCCAACATTTATTAATAGTCTAATTTGGATAGTAACTAGGACCATACGTCAACATCAAGATCCATCTAATTGTCGTAACCCAAAATGATGACCACAACCGCAAACAACCATATCCTCACAGGTCAATCCTAGATCAGTATGGGATTCCACCACAATACGATCTCTAGGAAGATCTATGCTCTACTTAACAATAAACTTGTCATCTTCACTAATGAATCTCTTAATAACCCTTGACTCATGCTACTTCTTGAGTCAATAAAGAAATCATTTCCCCCGCTCCCACAGTTCATACTCACTGTAAAGTAGACAATTAATAAACCGAACCTCGCATTCCCTTGCTGCATTAAAACACTTGTGGCTCCCAGATGTGCTACTCAATCAGACTCTAATTCGCATAGGGTTATCACTTAATTAACCACAACCTTTGACTTCCACTCTGTAGTCAAGTCCGCACTCTCCCCAGACAGCAACAAACCATTCAGAAACTCAAACCAACCTGTGGCCGATACCATAAGTCCATAGAATAGTTTTAGCCAATTACCTTATTATTGGCTGATAGACACATACTCAACATGTGATGACCGCTCAGGTCATACAGAGATTAGTATGTGGTCTCACCACACAATGATACTTATTTGGGAACGTCGCCCATTTTTGGCATTTTGCTCACCAAACACAAACCCGAATGAAGAATACTCTCTAAATCAGTCGGGAAACTCTTTTTCCGAAATCACCACAAGACATTACCACCGTACTTCAACCGATAGGTAAACCACTTCTCGCGACTCTCTTGCCATCCGTCAAGACATAAGGCTCTAAGATTTGTCACCAAATCAAAATGAAGATCAAGTAGGGTCACTACTAAATTGACCTCTGATTACACACTAATATCGATTCTTCATTCCTCTTAGGATTCTGATAAAATTTATACCAGAACCCTATCCTTCAGATACTAATGTTCGTACTCCACAGACTCGAAATTTGAAGATACTATCCATTAATACAGGGGGGATAACTTATGTATACACACGCCACATCACAATACTTCGATCAAAGAATATAATCGATTATTTAATTCATAAACCCAACAAGAAATTTTCACTTCGAAATTATAGAGTATACACTCTATAACTTCAATAATTGCGAAGGCTGCCCAAACTATAGCAACAACAAATTTCACATTCCCCAAAACACGTCCATCAAGGACTTTAGTCCAACTTGCCTAAACAGCAATAAAGTTGGTGAATAAATCTTAACACCTCACAGCTAGTCACCCATTTCAAGAGAAATGAAAAAGAAATGATAGCAATAATCCACTTCCACCACAAATTCTAGGCTTATAGAAATAATCCCTTAGCAATACCACCCGAAATAATTATGGCATACTGCTAGTCCATGATACAGTGGACTTTACTTGCCCGTTGTCTCATCTCTGAATTCCGTGCATCTGTCGCAACAAGCACTAGATCAGTCGCTAACGACTTTTCTTAAAGTCTCTTAACTTCGTCACAAGTCGGAATGACCACTACCGTCCAACTTCCGACCTACCACATAAATAAGGTTTTATGAAAAACATCCAACACCATAGGAGTCTGACCTCTGAATCCAACTATCCTTAAGGTCTTACCATGACCGCATAATTAAAATGCTTACCCGACAAATGTCACTCTCGTCAATCAAAGATTGACCGAAAGTCATCATATGAATGACACCTTGCAATTTCTGAAATTCCTCGATAGTGACTAAGCAATCAGCTCGTCACAATACTCATTTTCTAGAATACCTTCACTATGAAAATTTCCACTCTCTTTTTGCATCAATGACCACAACTACAACAAAAACATTCTACTCTTCACCCCCAAAGCAACATAGATTGATACCAAGACGTAATATCATATTTCCAAAATTTCCGCCTTTGATCAATCTATCTGACACCTCCAGGGCATGAACTAATATTTCAATTACTAAAATACACATCAAATGTCCAACCGTGCACTTAAATCAAGAACCAATCAAACAATGGATTCATGAGTCCTCAACTCATATCCTTCATCCATACACAAATTTCCAGTCAGAGTTCAACAACTCATAAGAAAAGTGTAGATAGTTTACCTTTCCCTTAAGAGTACTTTGAGAGGTCAACGTACTTAGGCATAGTCTTGAAGATTCAAATATTTATGAAACCACCCAGTCCATAACTCAACCAAGAAGTACTAACTCATATCCTTAATAAACACTAAGCGTCCAAAGCATAAAATGCCGATAGATCCGCCGCGGTCGAACCATCACTCTATAGACGCTAAGTGCTACTAAGTACATGAGGTAGTAACAAGAAACGATAACCTAATGCTCTGATACCTACTGTCAGGACCCACCCCGGATTTTCCCACTGAAACCGGGATAAATCCTAGGGGGTCCACCTTAAGGGAGAGTCACACCAAAATTTTAGCATAACTTCCCCTAATAATGGACAACCCTTACCTGCAACTCAAACAATAATAAAACACTTCTAAGGCAACTCAACCAACCTCAACTTCTGGGGCCACCCTGCCCCCAATAAACAAACGTCCGCCTCAAATCAAATAATATCTAAAACTCACACCTCAAAAATAAATCAACTACAACATTATGAGTAATATTCCACAAGAACGAAGTTGGGTTTTTAAACCTCTAGCACACAACTGAAATATCATACAATCACCCCAAGGTTATCAAAGCTCTAACGTAGAAGGAAGCGAGAAAATACACAGGTAGGTCGAACCGGTAACCTACTAGTGAAAAATGGAGTAGTGGTAACTATGCCTTGCCTCCTAGCTACTGCCGAACCGATCACTGCAGACTGGGCATTTAAAAACAAAGGGCCCAGGGCAGAAATATTTAAAACATATTAGAGTGAGTGAACAAAATGGAATAGCCGAAATAATAAGTGGCATTTATGCACTCCCACTTAGTTATTAAAAACACTTATGCATGCAATGAAGATTAACCGTTATCTAGAGAGATAAAAAAAAATATAACGTATAACCAAGTAACCCGCAATATTATTTCCGTGCCCAGCTCACCTTTCAGTGAGGACCGCAACCATATTTATTTCCCACGCCCAGCTCACCTTGCAGTGAGGACCGCAATCTTATTTAATATTCCCGCTCCCAGCTCACTTTTCAGTGGGGACTGCAACCTTATTCATTTTTCACGCCCAGCTCAACTTTCAGTGAGGACCGCAATCTTATTTAATATTCCTGCGCCCAGCTCACTTTTCAGTGACGACCACAATCTTATTTATTTCCCGCGCCCAGCTCACCTTTCAGTGAGGACCGTAATCTTATTTAATATTTCTAAACCCAGCTCACTTTTCAGTGATGACCGCAACCTTATTCATTTATTTATTTTGGATCCATGAAATAAAAACTTTACAACACAACCACTATACAAATCTCACCTTATGTGTCTTTCTATCTCTCCAATAAAATATAAATCAAACATTGAGGAATAAGGTGCATGCATAATATTCAAACCAAAAGTCCACTCACAGACTGAGGCCTTAGCCTGACGAAAAACCTGAATTCTGCTCAAGCCAAGTCTCCACAACACGAGCCTCTTCGCGTCTTGTTTCACAATTAACATTAATTTTCCAGATGCTAGAATAATAATTAAATAACATATGTGTACACATTTAAAAGTGTACAGCTCGCTCATCGGCTCCACATTCCTCAAATTGTTAACTAAAAATCCCCGACCTTCACCAATAACTTAGGAGTCCTTAAAATAATTCTTAAACCTTATCCGGCAATAATCGATGGTTGGAATAATATTTAATTATCCGCCAATAATACTAAACTAGAAAAATTCCAAAACCTAACCAAAACTCCTCCAAAAATTACCAAATTTAAACCATAGCCTCCTCACAATTTATACTATTTAATAGGCATGAAAACTGCCCAAATTCCGGCCAAAATTCCGGTGACCTCCGATTGCCACCAAATTTTAACAGTAGTTTCGTTTCGTCATTTAGAACAACTTTCTAGTTCAACTCGAAGGCAAATTCGGCCTTTAACTAGGTCAATTACATGATGAACAGTAGAACCCGAAAATTTACACTTTAAAACTTCAAATCCTCAATTCTCCCTCCACACTCCAAATCAATCCACCAAATTCTAGGGGATTATAGTACTCCTAAAACCCATTCTATCCATATAAAGAACTCACCAACTGGTGATCTAGGGAGGGAGAAATTCGATCAAGAACATTCTACTTAACACTTGAAGAACTAATCAGAATTTCTCCTGATTTACGGCGAGTTAGGTCGGAAGACTTACTTATAAATGAAGTAAACTCGAAGGCCGATCTTTTGGGACCGATGCGACGGCGAGTGGCTAAATTCCACTTTAGCCGAAGAAAATTTAACTTAGCCGACAAAATTTTTTTTCGTTGGCTAAAGTCCATTTTAGCTGACGAAAAAAAATTTCGTCGGCTAAAGGCTTTTTTTTTTTTCTGGTAGTGATAAGTGGGCTTTGGTTCAATCTCAAGGCCTAGGGGCAATGTTTAGGTCAAAATAGTATCTTTCGGCGAATGCCTGGCAGAATAGCCCATTGGACCGATTCTTACTGTCTATTTTATTGTAAATATTTTTCTTTTCGTTTGAGGTTATGCTTGGTGAAGATTTGCAATTGCTTAAAAATTTCTTCCATGATATGCCGTGATCCGCAAGTAATAACAAAAAAAACACATCAAATCAAATACAAACTTTTGCACACTGCAAATCAAGCTCCATTGGAGCACCTCTACCAAAATGATTTCTTGGGTCTTTTTGTTCACCAAAGCCCCATTTGTAGGCATTCCCCGCTTCTATATCACCTTGCCTCATACGTGAGCGAATAGTCCATCCCCACTTCATAAAGACCGATCCGTCGGTGAATACTCGCAAAACCATTGTTAGGGTGAATAACCTTAGCAAATATCCCTATTTTGTCAGAAAATCCTTTGGCGAACATATCCCAATCCTGGTTTATAGCTCTGCTCAACCGCACCGGTCTGAGTAAGAAACGACTGCTTCGCGAGAAGAGGAGAAAAATCTTAGTTGCTCTTCAGCTAGGTCTAAGAAGAATCTAAGTGTCAGTCTGACCAGCGCCTGTACAATAGTTGTTTGAGAAGAAGTCAGAAGGCGAACAAGTATCAAGATCAAGGTTGTACCTGTACAACAGTTGTTTGAGAAGAAGTCAGAAGGCGAACAAATATCAAGATCAAGGTTGTACCTGACCTATAGGTACTGACACGCCTCAAGACTGGTTGTTCGAAGAAAATCTATTTTCACGCCGAACAAATAGGTTCTCTTTTACGTTTGAATTAGTGCACTTCTTTGTTTTGCTAGACTTTTACGTTCTTTTACACTTGAACATTTATGATTTTAGGAATACAGTATAAAACGGGAATCTGTGATATGGTGTTTGTAGAGTCGAACTAGTTTGATGAGAAGAAGGTATAGTATTACTGCCAAATGATGAGGAAACACTAGAATTGTATGAATAGGGGAGGTGTTTGGTGTTTTATTTGATTGTAATTACTTAAGTCTGTGAAATGTAGAATTAGTATTTTCAGTGTGTAACTGTATCTCCAAAACTCTTACACTACAGTCGAATGTGGAAGATGCTTTTAGAAAAGCTTTTAACGCCAATGTATCCTGAGAGTTGAATATGTCAGTTTATATGGAATCTTAGAGAAAAGTGTCTCCGTCCTTTCAACAGTAAACCCATTAGATTGTATCAGTATGACTGTATGAGATACTAGTACTTGTTAAGTCTCCTTGTAAAATTCTTTTTCGCATCCGATTATGAGAATCTTGATCTACCTTTTTGTCGTACTTGTATATTCAGTAATTTTTAGTTCTGGAATTGTATCGGACACAATCCTCAGGTCCCCTTATATAATAGCTGAGATGTATAAAGAGGGTGAGTATTTTATGTTTTTTATGCCTCTTCTCTCAAGAGTGGAAATGTAGTCGTTGATGTGCAACTGTTCGAACTCTCTTTGGATGTAAATTGTAGTTCTTGGAAAATGATAGTGGTAGCATTTTCTGAGTGCTGCTTTCTTGGTCACCTTTTGGCCTAGGAATTTGACCACACAGTTGGATCGAAATAGAGAATAAGAATTAAAAGTTGAAAAGTAAATGGAATGATTATGTGCTTCGGCAACATGTGAACTAAATCTTAGTGGTATTTGTGCTTTAATATTTGCCTGATATCTGTGCTCTATCCTAGAACATATTATCACTCCACACTTCCTGTTGCTCTATCCTAGAACATATTATCACTCCACACTTCCTGTTGTTCGTTCCAGGGAAATGAAAGTGGAAGAGGAAAGGATTGAGGCTGAGAAAAAGAGGGTACTTATATAGCACAATTTTCTGCCTTTCATACTTCTCATACTTGTATTTCAGATTGTGATATATGAAATTATATACTCCTCTTCTGTATTGTGTGCATCATGTAATCCTTTATACACATATGACATATCATTCATCTCAGGGTTAGGTTTCCCGACTTGAACATATTTGTTCATCCAAAATTGGGTTGAAAATCAGATATTTTCTGTTGTTATACAGACTATCATGGATACTTTGATTTACAGATTATAAAAGGGTTTTACTTCTATCTGTCTTGTACTGTCTCTCATTGTTCGGTCATAGACAGCTAATAACACTGCTGTTTCTTTCCCTCTGATATTTCTCTTAAGTGATAACCGTAGTGCTATTTATTCTAGAGAATACTGATAGAGATTTCAATTTCATGAAGCGCTGTACACTCGTGAAGTTTCAGTTCCATCTTTCTTCTCATTTTTTGTAATTTATTGCAGGTAAAGGAAGAGGCGCAGCAACTTGCTCTTATGTTTGAAACTGTTGGATTCAAGGTGAAGCGCAAAGGTGGAAAAGGAAAGATGATTTTTGGAAGGTGAATTGTTTACAATGTGCCAGTGTTTCACTTTAATGCAGTGCGTATATCAGTTGTTGACTCATATATTCTTATGCAGTGTCACAGTTCAAGATCTGGTTGACATAATCAAGGCCCAACTTCAAAGGTAGTCTTTTTTCGTTGGTCTTTTTCTATCTCAAACAAAGGTAGTTTTTTTATCTCTAAGTTTTCCGTTATGCTATAATGACAACTTATGTTAACTTCAGTCAAAACTTTCATGGATCTATGGATTGAATTTCTCACTGCCCAGGAACTATAACTTAACACAGGTTTAAAATGACACCTTCCTAACGCATTCCGAGAAACAACCGCTCCCAAGTTCAGATATACGATATTGTATAGCTCATTGCTCTAGCTTTTAAGAATTTACTGTTAAGAGATAACTATATTTCATAAGATTACAATGGAATCAGCGGTGATTTTTTTTACACATGGACTTGCTCTATTTGGTTTTTCGTACCCAATCTATTCGGGAGGTTGGAGAATATATTGCTGAACTGAAGCTTCATCCAGAAGTGAGTGCTAAAGTACGGGTGATAGTTTCTGCTAATTTAGGATGAGCACTTTCCAGAGTCATATTTGGAAGCCGACTTGGATGTCCAAGATGAAGTTCTGACGTAATTTTGCAAGATGTACATGGTCAAGGTACTATCAGCATCACATATTCGAATGTGTCCCAATCTAGGGCGGCTGTAATGTAATGCAAGTAGAGACGTAGAGGTCTGATTTACCTGGTTTGTACCAATGCATGTTTATTCTTCAATACCTTTACAAATTGGTATTGGCCTTTTGAGAACCCATCTATAAGAGCATTTTCTTGCGGTCTTCACTCCACTCTTGCAGTCTTGCAGTCTTGCAGGTTTTAATAAATTATCCCTTTCTTTTTGACAAGAATAAATTATCCCTTAGGTGAGTAACATTAGACTATTAAGCATGCATCTCTACTAAGCATTATCCAGAAGTGAAAGTTACCATTTTTGTGGCACGACATAACTTCTGATATCACATTATGGCATATCATATTCTTCCAAGTCGAAGAAGTGATACCCACCGCATATAGTTTACTTTAAAACCCACCCAAAATTAAGACTTTCCTACTTAACAAGCTACACTATTTAGCACTATTATTCAATCCTTCCACACCACATACATGATGAAACGATAGAAGTCATGGTCAGGTAAGACCGGTCACTTCCTATTGCAATATCGATCTTGTCCCAGTTCCATACTGAAAATTGACAGGACAGAACAAAGTTTTAAAGTGACGGTACCATACCGTCCCGTCTTGATAATTTGGAAACGAGGCGAGATGGGATCGAGACGTGACAGGGCCGTCCTAAAGGTATAATTGTACTTATATCCGATTGTAACCGTCTAATTGTTAGGGTGTATACTTTTACAATGAACTCAAATACGCTCAATGAGACACCCAAAATCTAAACTAAAATTCAAAGTAAGTGTTTCACATGACAAGATTTAGATAATTTATTCCCATTTGGTGATGATAATCATATAAAAAATATCAACCGCCACAACGAATCTAAGTAGCGATAGCTAGAGCTTTTTTGATTTTTCAAGTTTAAAAGTTTTCTCGAGATCTTAATTAATTAGTTAGATATAAATTGCAAGCATTTAATTAATTGGTTGTTGACCCCTTTTCATTTTTACAATTTTTTTTCGTTTTCTACTTATAAAGAGTTAGGAGTTTAGAACTAAGACAATTATACCATGGAAAAAATAACACCATGAAATATATATATATATATATATATATATATATACACACACACACACAATAAAACTCTTATCATTATTGGATTAGTAAACATTGACTTTGTAAAAAATAAATATAAAATTTATTCAAGAATTTAGGATCAAATTCTCTCTTCTAAGTTTTTTATTTTTATTTTATTTCTTTTGTTGCGGGATCCCGATCCCGTCCCGATCCTGTCTCGGTACCGAACAGGATCGTCCCTTGCGGGATAGATTTCTAAAACTACAATCTCGTCTCGTCCCGTCCCGTCCCGTCCCGTCCCGATAATATATTTTCCGGACGAGACGAGATTCATTGAATCTCGTTTCGTCCCGTCCCATGCCGAGCCATATGGTCAGGTATGATCTAGTTTTCATTCTGACGATTATATCGCTTGAGCTCACTAAAATGCATAAATTTTTACAATTTCATACACATTACAACACATCACCATCACGGGCACTAAAAACGTTGATATATATTATTGATATATTTCACAACGTTCTATTATTTCAGGCATAGTTGACAATGTTTTAAAATGTTGAGTAACTTGAGACGTTTTCGTGAGAGCTTTGAGCCTTGAGACTTGAGACGCATTAGACGTAAGCCTTGCGATATAAAAATTAAATAAATAAAAATGATTTATACATACTTATTACAATTATAAATAGTTAAATAAAACATAAAGAATAACAAAAAAGAGCTATTCGTATATGGAAGTGGAGAGTGATTCACAAATCGTGATCTCAAAATTAAGGAATGCAGGTTTGAACCTTGGTGCCATAGGTGGAGTGATTGATGAAATTAAAAGTTTATTTGAAAGTTTTGATTTAGTCATGTGGAAATCAATCAGTAGAGATAACAATGTTCCAACAGATAGTCTTTGGTATGAAGCTGGGCCACCTTGGCTTGACGAAATTATCATGGCAGAATATCGATCTTAATGTAATGGGGGTGGTACTCTTTTTTACTTGCTCTGATCAAGCAGGGTTTTTAATGAGGTCACCTTAACCCAGAAAAGTGTATTGTATGATTATTTTCAATGAAATTACTATTTGATAAAAAAAAGAGTTATTCGTGTTAGTATTTTTTACATCATCATTGTTTTTTTTTTCATAATATTGTTGTCTTTGACCTTCATTCTTTTACTCTTAAATATGCTTCTTTTCTTTTACCTAGATGATTGTTTTCCCTTCTATTTGATATATATCGTCTTCTTCAAATATTCACTTTATTTAAATTTGGTGGTTATAGTTTTGCAAAATGCAATTTTTCTGTATAAAAAATTTATTTAAAAAGTAAAATAATTTCTAGGCGTTATTGTAAGGGTAAAAAACGTAGCCTTTCAAGCCCTGTTGCCTTTCAACTAAACTTGAAACAATTTTCGGAGAGCTTTAAGCTTTTTAAGCATCAAACCAGCCATGAAGATAATTTCCGACTTTTACTCGTCTATTTGCCACCTGTGTGCTTCTCTGGCTAAGTGGACGGTAAGAGTTGACCACAAAATTAAAAAACCTAACACACCACATTGAATCTGCAAACCACATTAGGTACTCAATATCTCACCGAACCAAATAATGACAATCACAAAAACATAACTAAACGTCTAAACCGATCATGTCTGATTGTCAAGCTAATGCAAAACCAAAACGAACCCATTTTACTTGAAGATTTAGTTAACTCCAAAGTGATCATCATCACTAGCGAAGGCAGCATCATATCCAGGTATTTGATTGAACTTGCAACAAGAATAGCCGGCAAATACCCAATTTCTGGAAAATGGCCAGTTTAGCCAAAAAAGTACAAGACAGTTCGCAAATCAACACCAAAGTAGAGTACCTTTTATGCATTGCTGAGGGCGGCTGAGGCTTTCTCCCTTAGCCGTCCAGCTGTGAACTAAGTTGTTGAGCACGCCAAAATCAAGAGCCTTCGTTTTCAACCACATACCATGCTGCTGTCTAATTGTGATTGGCGATTGTTGATGGTATTCTTATTTTTTTCGATAGAGCAAACATGATGCGGGTATTTTGTTGTACTACAAATTGGGAGAGTGGTCGATTCATTTCACTTCCGTATACAAGACATTAGTTAACATTTAACCGCAAAGATCGAGTACTGGGTTAACATTGGTTAAAACATATGTATAAGATACATTTTCCAGTGAGCTATGACAAGTTTGTAAGTTATAACACCAGCATTCTAATGTTAACAATACACGTATAATACATTTAAGGGCAAATATACATGATGCTAACAGCGTATAATCATTATTTCTCTTGAGATTTGGTGTTATGTTCACCATAAGATACCTTGTGGTTTGGTTGAATTTACTTATGACGAGTTATAGAGGGCCTCAATGAGGCACAAAATTTGGGGTCTTAATCTTAGATGACATGTCATGTTATTACACCAAATTCCGATTAAATTTCGGCATCTCCACCGTTTAGTTTGTTGGGATACATGAGTAGATCACATTTATAAAATTTCATGTGATTTGGTGATCGTTAAGGCATCTAAAGTTTCAATTTATTTTTAATGATCTTCAACGGTGTAGGTTTGACAAAAGTGTTAAGCTTTTTGTTTTAATCTCAATCATCCAAACCCATTAAAAAACAGATCTAATAGTATGGGTCTATCCCTAGAAATGAACAAAAAAATGGATCCCTCATTAGAAGGACCGCACTGCCAGAAGGATGTAGAGTGGAAGTCCACACTGCCCTAAAGTCCACACATGGAAGCGATACCTAATTAAATTTACGGCGATAGCGGATTAAATGACTATTTCTCCACTTTGGTACGCGCGACCTCCTTTCAGAAACCCTACAATACTAGACATTTGAAAACGAAGGGCATAGGAAAAAACATTTTAAAAACATTAGCGTGAGTGGACAAAAATCAAATATGAAAAGGTAAATATCTTTTCATGCTCCCCCTTTGATTTTCCAAAATCCACATGCACGCAACCCAAAGAAACGATTAAATTAAAATGTATATATAACAATTCCCTTGGCTCAAATCCATAATTTACAAGTGGGGTACTATCACCATGACCACGAGAGGGTCTATTGACCAGCTCTATCGGAGAGGGTCCCTTGACCTGCTCTATTTGGGAGGGTCCTTCTGATCAGCTATTACCGAAGAGGGTCCTGACCTGCTCTATCCAAGAGGGTCTTTCCGACCAGCTACCACCGAAGAGGGTCTGACCAGCTAGAATCCGTGGAGGGTCCATGCTAGCTAGCAACACATATATACATATACTTGAAAATCCTTAAAAACCTCATGGTGAATAAATCAAAACGCAAGTCAAAACACCCATGACTTTTCCCCAAATACATTGGATTTAAATCTTTCCCAGACATCCAAAACCGGTTCCCTGACTTTACTTAAAATCATTAAAATCCAAGAGCCAAGTTTTCCATTTTATAATATAATCCCCCTCCATAACCAAAAATGGTGAAAACAATTTAAAATCATATTCCAGGGAAATTATTTAAAACCCACGGGAAAGGTATGAACCTCTTTCCCGGCTCACTTATCTTTGAAAAAATAATAAATCCTCAATTTTCTCTAAATCACCATAAAAATCAATATGGAGGAAATTCTCGTAAATAAAAGAAAACTCAATAAAAACCCGTTGCATGCATTATATTTAAAAATAAAAGTCCACTCACAGACTCAGGCCTTAGCCTGACGAAAACCCGAATTCCGTCTAAGAGAAGTCTCCACAACACGAGCCTCTTAGTGTCCTATTCCACAATTGATATTAATTTTTCGGATGCTAGAATAATAATAATTAAATAACATACACGTCACATTTGTGAGCGTACAACTCGCTTATCGTCTCCACACTTCTCAAATTGTCAACTAAAACTCCCCGACCTTCCAATAACATATGAGTTCTTAAAATATTTCTTAAACCTTAACCGGTAATAATCGATAGCCGGAATAATATTTTATTATCCGCCAATAATACTAAACTTGAAAAATTCCAAAACCTAACCAAGAATCCTCTGAAAATTACCAAATTTAAATCATAGACTCTTCTCATTTTATACTATTTAATGGGCATGAAAAACTGCTCAAAAAGTGGCAACACCGCCGCCGGCAGAAATTCTAGCCAAAATTCCGGCAACTTCCAATCGCCACCAAATTTTAACAGCAGCTTCGTCTCATCATTTGGAACAACTTTCTAGTTCAACTCAAAGGTCAATTTGGCCTCTAACTAGGTCAATCAAAGGAAAATGTAAAAAAAAACCCAAAATTTTTAAACTTCAAATCTTCGATTCTCCCTCCACACTCCAAATTAATACAGTCCTTAATGGTATTGCATCATATAGTCCTTAATGGTCTTTGGTAGCTACAATTTGTAAATTTCTATAGATGATCATCATTTATAGATCTCATACATTCTTATATGCATGCATTAGCTACTATGAGCTTATTAATATTGGGTATCCATGCCACTTCTGGGGCAAATATTGTCACTTCTAGGACAAATATCTCTCGTAGATGAATTGTATCTAGTGAATGTGGATCTATATTCATAATATCATAAAACATTATAGAACCTGTATAAACTTTCATTTTTAGGAGCTTAAAACTTTTAGACCTGGTGGATACATTCCACTCAAATTCACGCCGTTATTCAAATGACATTAGTCTTTTCTCTTCCTCTAACGACGGAAGACTATCTTAGTATGACCATGCACACAAATGCATAGATATATCCCTTTATTCCAAGTGAAGATGTTCATTGGTTGGTGCCGAACCCAAACAAATCACGGCTAAGTTGATACGAATCACGGCTAAGTTGTTAACTGCTGAAACGAAAACAACACGAACACGGGTATTGGTCGAAGAAATTGTTCTTCTCTTATTATTGTGCTTAAAGGCTACAATCTCTGATGTCTACTCCTTTGCTACAATAAAACTATGATTCGATGCCAGAACTAATGCTAGGCATCTCTATTTATAGAGTCACAAACCCTATAAATCCTTATCTAACTAGAAAACTATACATTGTCCTAGTTAGACAACTATTCCTCTCCCATAAAGGAGAAGGAATCCTAATTCCTAAAAGCTAAAGGATACACCCGTATCATGGCTCCCCCTCTTCTAGGAACTTAAACTCCCGTTTAAGTTAAAACTGGAGATTAGGAAACTCAAGAGTTCCCTTTTCCTTGTTGAACCATTTCGCCTTGCTTGGAACTTGACCAGCACGTCCAATCAGAAACGCCGTCCGCTGTCTTTTACGTGTTGTAGTCACCTTCCGCTCCAAAATGCAATCTTCGGCTAATGGATCCTCTTGGTCAAACCATAAGTCTTTAACTGATGGTAGAACCGTCTTGTCGTCACTGTTGTCACCATCATCATCAAGCAGTGGCGGCTCAAACAGCTTCAGATATTCGGCGTTGATAACCGAGTACATGCCCAAGTAAGGTGGCAAGTCGAGCTTGAAGGCGTTGTCTCCAATCTGCTCCAGTACACGAAAAGGTCCGTACTGCAGTGGCTTGATCTTCTTACATTCTCCCTTAAGACGCTCCTTACTCAGCTTTAACCACACTAAGTCACCAACTCCGAAATTACAAGGCACTCGATGCTTGTCATGCTTAGCCTTGTACTTTGCTTGTGACTTCTGTAGTTGTGCTTCAACAGTTGCATGAATCTGACTAATCTTCTCCAGGAAACGCTGTGCTCGTAGCCTATCACTCTCTCCCTTTCCCTGGTGACCGTCTCCAACCGTGAACACCATGTCAAAAGGACTTGGAGGCAGATACCCGTAGCACGCTTCAAAAGGTGACGTTCCTGAAGAGCTATGTACTGCCCTGTTGAACGCAAACTGCAGATATGGAAGACTCTCATCCCAAGTCTTCGGATGTCTAGCATTGTAACCCCTTAGCATATGCACCATAGTCCTGTTAACTACTTCTGTTTGTCCATCGGTCTGAGGATGAAAAGCGGTGCTCTTCTTCAATCTGGTATCCATCATTCGCCACAAAGAATCCCAAAAGTGACCCAGGAATCTGCTATCTCGATCCGAGATGATCGAACTCGGCAACCCGAAATGCTTCCATACATTTTCGAAAAACAATTTAGCAGCCTCTGCTCCCGTCACCGTCTTCTTGCAAGGAATCAATATCCCCATCTTGCTAAACCGATCGACCACAATGTACAAGTAATCACAACCTGACTTGGCAGGCGGCAACCCTCCCAAAAAGTCCATGGAAATACTCTCCCAAGGCCGTGAAGGTACCGGCAACGGTAGGTACAACCCTCTCTTCCTATTCGCGGGCTTGGAAGTGCAACACAACTTGCAGCCGCGAATGAATCTAGACACATCATCCTGCATCTTAGGCCAGATTTCCTCAGATTCCTGCACAGTTGTTCGGTATAACCCTGAATTTGGTAAAGGACTCTCCCCTATCAGCATGATCTCGTGCTCCACACTTCTTCTCGGCGGCAGACCTGGATTCTCCTTAAACAGATCAGCAAACTTAAGCTTCAGCTTCTCCACGTCTTGGTTTTGCTTCCCGGACAAAGAAGTTAAGCATACTTGACTCGAATATTCCTCCTTGGGCCGAATCATTATCAGAACAAACTTCCCGCATGCATTAACCAGTCGTTTCGCTTGTGTTGCCGTCACCAAGCTTGCTTCAGGTGGGGAGGCCGCCGCCCGGATGACAAAACGTCGTCCGTCCTTAATGAAGGTGTACTTCTGAGCCTTCCTTTCATAGATAGCATCTCTATCCCATAAGTAAGGATTCCCCAGAATTACCTGACAAACATCCAATGGTACCACATCACATGTTACTTCATCAATGTATGTTTCATGAAGAGCAAACTTGAACGTGCATTGAGTAGTAATGCTTAGTCCTGCATCTTTCTGAATCCATCCTAACGGATATGGCTTTGGATGTTTGACTGTTTGAAGACCTAACTTCTCAACCAAGGCCTCCGAGATAAGATTCTTTTGACTTCCCGGATCTACTATGGCATCAACTAGGCTGGCCTTCAATTGCAGCTTTACAACAAAAAGCTGCTCTCTTAGGTTCTCGTCGTCCTTCCTCATCTGAGTTCCTGCCATAAGGTTGAGCTTCGCATTCCGCTCTGTCATTCCTGGTACTTCGGTGGTTTCGTTAGCAAGCAAAGCTGTTTTCTTCTTTTCCTCCTTGTGCCGTAAAACTCTCGGTTTCAAGTGTGGAAATTTTACCCAGCATTTATCTGACAAATGACCTCCCTTGCAATGCACACAGGTTTGACTCCCCGCTTCACCTTTCTTCTGTTCCTCTTTCTTGGCATAGACTGACTTTCCCCCAAGCTGCTTTCCATCTCCTTTGGTGTCGCCCTTCTTGAGCTTCCATTCAATGGCGATGGCCTTCACACTAGCTTTAGTAACTGTTTGTACTGTAAACAGTTTTAACTCTTTCTGAAGGTATTCATGTAGTCCGGCTACATACTTCATAAACGCCACATACTCCACTAAGGAGATATCCAGAACCAGAGCTTGATTCTGGAATTCGATCGTGTATTCTTGCACGGACTGGTTGGTCTTCTGGCGCAGGTTGTACCACTTGAGCCATCGTTCTTCCAGAAATCCGACTGGATAGAACTGTTTTCTAAGCAATTCCTTGAACTGCTTCCACAACACTACCTCCTCACCATGATTCCTTCGGTAGGACTTCCACCAAGTCAATGCGTGAGAGGATAGTTTCAAAGTCGCACAGGTGATCTTTTCCTTCGATGTAAACCGATGAAACGTGAAATATGTGTCAAGCCGCTCAAGCCAGTCGTCGAGCTTGTCCACATTGACGCTACCATCGTACATCGGAACTTCAATCTTGAAGTCAATCTTCAAGCTACGAAAAGAACTCCCTTCTTCTTGCGCCGGCTTGCGAGAATGCTGTGAATCCTTCCTCTCAGTATCATCATCATCCTCGTTGGATTTTTCTTTCTCTTCGTCCGAATCCGAACTGCTTTCTTGCTTCTTCGTCGGCCCTCTTGAAAGCAACTCCTTGACGAGGTTGGTGAGATCCGCTATGGCTGAATTCGATGCAGACACCTGCTTCTCCAATGCTGCAAATCTCTCTTCGGGATCAGTTTTACCGTCCACCATCTTTACTCTCGGCCTTGTAGTATTTTCTAAAGACACAAGAGCTTTCCCTAGCTTTTTGTACAGTGAGCGAGTCAGGACCATGCACCACAGACTCCCACAGATACGGCTAGGCTCTGATGCCAACTTGATACGAATCACGGCTAAGTTGTTAACTGCGGAAACGAAAACAACACGAACACGGGTATTGGTCGAAGAAATTGTTCTTCTCTTATTATTGTGCTTAAAGGCTACAATCTCTGATGTCTACTCCTTTGCTACAATAACACTATGATTCGATGCCAGAACTAATGCTAGACATCTTTATTTATAGAGTCACAAACCCTATAAATCCTTATCTAACTAGAAAACTATACATTGTCCTAGTTAGACAACTATTCCTCTCCCATAAAGGAGAAGGAATCCTAATTCCTAAAAGCTAAAGGATACACCCGTATCATGTTGAAGGTCAAAAACATAAAATTCATAAATATCAACCACATTGATGTATAATTGTATCACCAAATATCATTCTATGATGGTGTAATTTAACCTTTGTATATAACATTGTAGCCACATTATGAACTATGATATTCTTTAATGAGAATCTCTTCAGGAAAATCATGTCAGTTAGATACACATTCTTCCCACACATCAAATGAGGACTCCGTATTCTATCAACACGGTTGATTGGTGTGCTTCCAAAACAAGGGACAATAACGAAAACACGAGAAACCAATTTGGAACCCTTTTTGTCATTTATAGCATTGTTAAATAGGGTTCGGTCAATCCGGGGACTTAAGAGCGTTCCTGCTGTCAAGACCCACCCCGAGTTAAACCCCTTTTTAACCCGAAGTAAGTCTTGCGGAGACCACCTCCCAAAGAAGATTCTGCCGAAAATTCGACATAGTCTCCCTTGAAAAGTGGACAACCCTTAACCTGCAATAACCCACAGTACACTTCTAATACCAATATCCATCCGAAAACTCCTGGAGCCATCCTGCTCCCAAAAATCCAACAACTCCACAAGATACACATCTAACAAATCAACAAATAGTTCAACATCTCCAAAAGTAAATGATACATAAAGTTCCAAGTCCCTAAGAGTTCACCACAAATAAAACTACCCGATGTGTATCAGAACGTCTAGGATGAAAGCGGAAACATAAATATATTACAAGTAGGTCAACCCGGAACCTACTGTTAGTGCGGGAAGCGGCGGTAACTATGCTTGGCCTCCAAGTGGACTAGTCGGGTCGAGCACTGCAATTTGGGCATTTAAAAACGAAAGGCCCAGGGGAGAAACATTGAAAAACTGTTAGAGTGAGTGGACGAAAAATAACATATAAAAACTCTACTTTCCTTTAATGCTCTCCCTTAGAGTTTTCTCAGAAAATCCGCATGCAAGTAAAACATAAACAATGCCTTGGCTCAAATATAAACAATTATGTGTGGTGTTAACCTCATCCACGAGAAATCCGACCTGCTCTATTCGGGAGGGTCTATTGACCAGCTACTACCGAAGAGGGTCCCGACCTGCTACTATCCGGGAGGGTCTATTGACCAGCTACTACCGAAGAGGGTCCCGACCTGCTACTATCCGGGAGGGTCTATTGACCAGCTCCACCGGAGAGGGTCCATGCTAGCATACAATCCTTATATCCTTTTCCCTTTTTAAAATCCCTTTAAAACCAGTAAAACCTCGTGGGAATAATAATAAATCGAAAACCCCTTTAAATCCGTGAGCCAAGTTTCTCCTTTTAAAATCATCCCCCTCCATAATCCCAAAACGGTGATAATCAATAAACCATACCCCGGGAAAATCCTTTAAAAATCACGGGAAGGGTATGAACCTCTTTCCCGGTTTGTTTGCCTTTAAAATCCGTAAATCCCATTTTCCCAAATCACCGTAAAACATATAAATGGAGGAAATCATATATGCAGGAGAAACCAATTAAAGTATATAGCATGCAATTTAATTTAAAACAAATGTCCACTCACAGATGCCGCTAGGTCTGCCGGCTACTAGATGGCTGCTCAGCTCGAGCTC
Organism: Comarum palustre; assembly: GCA_951800085.1. NCBI lineage: Eukaryota > Viridiplantae > Streptophyta > Magnoliopsida > Rosales > Rosaceae > Comarum > Comarum palustre. The sequence goes on from OX637587.1 coordinate 6,434,432, forward strand.
CCCCACGTCCTGTCCAAAACACATAAACAGGTCTTAAACCCATAATCATAGTGAGGGCAATAATAACACGCTCTACCCATAGCGTTCAACCTTAACCATCTATCAAAAGTGTGGGGTGTCGGTCTCTAATACTCCAAATAGCGTACAAACTCTTAATCACGCTTTCACGCCTAGCCGGTTCTCCCTAAACGACCGGTTATCCTTTAATTACACAATCAATAACCCCAAACCTTCCAAACATACTTAACATATCAATTAAATCCCTAAAAATAGTAACTGCCCTTTAATGACCTCCTCTTAATTTTTACAATTTAATGGGCAAGAAAAACTGCCCAAAAAGTTATATTGCATGCCCATAGACTTTTATTAGTTTCTCCTGCATATGTGATTACCTCCATTTATGTTTTACGGTGATTTTGGGAAAATGAGATTTAATGACTTGATAAGCGCGTTTTACGCTATGTTTTTAATGTGTTTTTACCCTCATTTATACTTGGTTTATTCCTTAGTAATGTCGTTTTTACTTAGTTTGAGTCAAAAAGGGTTTTTCTGTAGAGCAATGGCTAAAACATGTATTAATACAGAAAAGTGTGCGTAAGTGTTGAAAATTCGATTTGGAACAAACACTTGGTAATTTTATCATGATTCACCGTACCTTTACATTGTCAATTTTGATGAATCTTGTGCAATGAGTAGATGACATGTAAATGAGCATATGTGAACAAGAATCATGAAGATTGGACTCATGGAGGACAACAAAAGAAGCCATGGAAAAGAAGAAACTCTGAAACATAAGGTTTTGATCCGAGCAGAAATTTCCAGAAACCATAACTCAACTTCAAAGATTTCCCTAGGACGATCCAGGAAGAACCAGGGAACGTGCTATATATGGATGGAAAGCTGTGGATGTCTAGTTTCTAAATCTTTTGGAATCGCAGCAATCCGAGTTCTGAGGAAGAAGTTATGCTGGAAACAATGGCCAGAGGTCAGTCTCGCGAATGAAACTCTCTCGCGAATGAAACTCTTCCGCGAATGAAATCTTACTCGCGAGCAGAAATCTCTCCCGCGAGCAGAAATCCTACATCAACTTCGGAAAATCATATCTAAATATCCAGGAGGAATCTGAGGACGAGCCATATATCATTGGAAAGCTACGGAAGTCTAGTTTTCAGATCTTCTTGAATCGCAGAATTCGGAGTTCATATGAAGGAGTTATGATTAAAACAATGGACGGAGGTCAAGCTGCAAAACTGGGCAGTTTCTGCCTAAGTTGTCACACGAGTTTGGGAGGATGTTTCTTCACCAAAATTCTTCCTAAGCATGTCAAAGGACTTAAGAAGAGCTTAATGAAGTCATGGAAAGCTGCATTGAAGAAGGAGATTCGAAGAAGTCATCATGGCAGCCGAAACAACTAAGTATGGAGCTTTTCCGGTCAAACCGGGAAAGTCTGTCCTTGCCGAGTTTGTCCATGATTTCGGCTGCCTATGAGCCCAAGAACTTGTGTATAAGGTCTACATGGATCCAATAACATGTAGAGGAGTCCAAGAAATCAGAAATCCAAGGTCCAAGTCGAAATCCTTGTCAAAGAAGAAAGAAGAAACCAAGTCCAAAAAGGATTACAAATTCAACAAGGAAGGTGTCTCCTTGAAGCTCCCGAATTCTCTAGGGTTTTGTTCGAAATTTTCTGTATAAATAGACATGTATAGCTCTTAATTTAGTGTCTTCAACCTTTGTAATATTTAGAGAGCCAAGCTCTACCCAAAAACCCTAAACACTTAGAGATACAAAAAGCTGCCGCATCCATTGTTCACCGGAGAGTTCAGCCATTCTTTCGCCAATTTCACCCTACCTTTGCCGATTATCTCTAGGAGGTCTTAGGTATGGATCTATGTAAGCTTTTGTATACTCTATTGTTTTTGTCGAATTTCATAAATATATATATTGTTTTTGTGGTTTTATGTTTCAAGCATGATCATGTGATTCTTCTTTGTGATTTCTTATATGTGATTGTTTGAACATAACGATTAGAATGCATGTTTAGATTGTGAATAAAAGACTTAACTTGCTGTGTTTATATGATTAGAGAACTTTAATTGATTAATCATCACCTGAGCACGTAATCGAACCCTAGGTTAATTTGAATGGTACCCAAGTTAACTATTAGGGGGGAGTTTAATCTGCCGTGGTAATCTAGGATCAAGTTAGGTATATTTGATGGCTTGGTTCTAGTTGCTACATAGGGTGGTAGGGTGAGGGATTTGCATGCTATTAGGATGAGTGACGCCATACCTATGACCATGTCTTCAACCGACTCGTGAACGGTAAGTGTATCTTGTTTAGATTAGGCATATTTGATGGTTTAAACAAGGTGACACATATATGTTTTAGGTTCAGGCATATTTGAAGTTCCTAAAAACACATGAGAAGTCATTAAAGGTTGAAATTAATTGAAGTGTTCGAAATTATAAATGTTGCTTGTTAATCCGATTCATAACCTTGCATGTTAACTAATCGGTGTTTTGTGCTGTTCTAAATGTTGCATGGTTGGATGATCACCTGTACATAAATTGTTTATTTCTTTATATGTTTCGATCCATCTTTAAATCCCCCATAATATTTTGTATATATGTTTATACTTGTATAGTTGTGACAGAATTGTACTTGTATGTTTATATTATATTCTTTTGAAAGTACTAACAATTTGTTTTGCAGAATATAAATCCTTCCCTAGTGTCCCCGGCTTGAACGATCCCTACTTACTAATACTACACGATAGGGTTTAAATTGCAGGTTGTTTAACAACGGCCTCGTCAGTTTTTGGCGCCGTTGCCGGGGATGCTAAAAAGGATTTATGTGTATATTTTGTGCTAACGTTTTTCTCTTATATTTGTGTGTATTGTCGATTTTTACATTGTATATTTGTGTATGTGCCGAATTCCTTTGTGTGAAAGTTGTATTATTTGTGCCATATTTTTGACTAACAATTTCTCTCTTGTATATTCCTTTGTGTGAAAGTGTATATTCCTTTAATTTTTTAGGTATATCAGACGAAGCATAACACTACCTTGGGCTGTATCAGTCTATTGCACAGTGGTCTTCCCTGCTCCACGTACCTTGAAAATTAGAGAGTTAATAAAATCAGCTAGCAACTTTACTAGGTTGCCGACACTTTTGTGCTTACATGTCATTGAATTCGAAACTTATGTCATGCCATGATGTTGCCGAAATTTTTTATGTAAGCTAAGTTTCGAATTCTATCTAAGTTTTTGATAATGCTCACTTGATCTTTGTTCAATTATGCCAGATTGGTTTTGCAGGTTCCCATAAATGACCAGTTCTGACGAGAAATTGTTTGGTGACGTTGGACGCAAGGAAGCCAAACCTGTGCACAATGCTAAACAAAGTGAAGTAGAGCACGTTTAAAAAAAATTGAGCTCAGCCAAGCAAGGAAGACTTGGAAGCACTAAGAAAGATTGAGCAAGGGCCGGATTTGACAAGAATGGAGATGGGATGAGGAGGCGCAGCAAAGTCTGGAGCTGTCTGATAGATCGTATTTGCACACGCATCAATTAACCCTGTACACAGTCATTGTCATCGTATAAAGCAAGTAAGGGTATCGTTCTAAACCGGGGATCCAACCACAGGGTAGATCCATCTAATCTAATCAAAGATGTCGAAATAAACATAGAATTTTAAAGATTTGGATTTTATATTTCGGAAAGATGCAATAAAATAAAGTCCTATATTACCTTTATACATATATACATGTGATCGATCAACAATTACACAAACCAACACCAAACAACAATGCAAGAATATAGAAAACAATTTCTAATCTCATATCAATCTATGCCGAATTACCTCAATCATGCTAGAATCGAAACATGCACATTAGGTTCCTACGTGGTTCCTAAGCCATTAGATGCATTCGAAATCGACTACTTGTTTCATTCGAAAACTTTCACACATCCATGCTCAACGTATCAAACACGAAATCTAACATACTAATTCACTTATGCAATTACGTATCACACAAATAAACTAACATGTTCATTAGCACCATCTAAATCCAATTCTAGCATGTAATTTTCGAACACAACAAAGAACACATCAACCTATCCACTACGTGTATCAAAGTCATGTAATTCTTTGAAGGATTAACTAATGCAACATCAACTACTTGTCTTAATCACACGTTAATATTATGAAGCACATCGAAAATTAATAAAACCAAACACTAGGAATTATCGGCATAGACTTCAAATCATTGATTAAAAACTAAAAACTATAATTCTCACATCATTCAAAAGTACTTAATATCTCATAGACAAGAATTAAATCGTACTTAAACAAAAACCTAAATATCAACCATAACAAAGACATACCAATTCGAAAATAGCAGATGAATACACTTTAAAATATTCCTACGTGGTCTATTCTTCAAGTGCACGGAGATCCTAGGCTACGTGCTTCGGATCAAAGGATGAAGTATGGAAATCGGAATTGGGGTCTTTGAATGGTGATGGAATTTTCGGCAGCTGCTTTGGCTTGAGTTTGCAATGTTGATGATGCCCTAATACGAGCTATACAGCCCCTATTTATACAGAAACATTCAAGAGAAACCCTAGCTGACTCGGTTTCCTTATTGCTCCATGATTCCTCCTTCAATGCAGCTTCTTATCCGAATTTGGACTCCTTCTTCTGATTCTTTGGACCTTCCTACATGTTTATGGATTCATGTAGGCCTCATGTACGAAATCTTGGGCTTTGATGGCAGCCAAAACCAGTGATAGGTCCAGCAAGGTCAGCTTTCCCGGTTTGACCGGGAAACCTTATACTTAACCAAAATATGGCTGCCTTGATGCTTCTTCGTATTTTCTTCTTTTGTCCAGCTTCCTAACACTTCATTAAGGTCTTGATACATCTCTTGACAAATTTGGGAAGCCTTTTGGTGAAGAATCATCTCCCAAAACTCGTTAGACAACATAGGCAGAAACTGCCCAGTTTTGCAGCTTGACCTCCGTCCATTGTTTTGATCATAGCTCCTTCATCTGAACTCCAAATGCTGTGATTCAAGAAGATCTGAAAACTAGACTTCCGTAGCTTTCCAATGATATATGGCTCGTCCTCAGATTCCTCCTAGATATTTAGATATGATTTTCCGAAGTTGATGTAGGATTTCTGTTCGCGGGAGAGTTTTCTGCTCGCAAATAAGATTTCATTCGCGGGAGAGTTTCATTCGCGAGACTGACCTCCGGCCATTGTTTCCGGCATAACTTCTTCCTCAGAACTCGGATTGCTGCGATTCCAAATGATTTAGAAACTAGACATCCACAGCTTTCCATCCATATATGGTATATTCCCTGGTTCCTCCTGGATCGTCCTAGGGAAATCTTTGAAGTTGAGTTATGGTTTCTGGAAATTTCTGCTCGGATCAAAAACTTATGTTTCGGAGTTTCTTCTTTTCCATGGCCTCACTTGTTGTCATTCATGAGTCCGTTCATTATGATTCCTGATACGTTAAGCGTATTTACCTGTCTTCTGCACATTAAACAAGATACATCAAAACTGACAGGGTAACAAATATAACGAATCATAATAAAACGTCCAAGTGCTAGTCCAAAAACGGTTTTCATCATTTAAGTGCAATTTTCTGTATAAAAGTGGCTAGTAGCTACAACTCTACGGAAAAACCCTCTTGACTCTAAAACAAGTAAAAATAAACATACTAAGGCAAAAACAAAGTATAAATAGAGGTGAAAATCTATTAAGAACATGGCGTAAAACGCACTTATCACTGTCCATACTAGCAGTGGTTGATAAGCTTGAAGCACGATCCTACACTCAAAGGTATGATTCTCCTTTGTCAATTCCAATTATTACTAACAAAATGTTATCATCTTTGGAACAGGGCCCTAAGTTAGAATTTAAAGATCTCCCCAAGCACTTGAAGTATGCATATCTAGGAGAAGAGGACACTTTACCAGATATTGTGTCTTCATCGTTGAATGAGCAACAAGAGCACCAATGTTGAAAACACAATGTGGGAGAGTCATGGCAACAAAGGATGGCGCCATCAAATCAAAAAGGAGAAGAGTCTAGGCTGTCAGAATATAAACATTAAGCGCTGCATGAGAGGCAACTCATTTTAACCATAGCAGTGGAGGAGCCGTCTACGAGAGTTTGAATTTTCTTAACCCTTCACTTTTATGGTTGATTTATTATGTGACTTATATGCCTGCTTAGAACATTATGACATAATTTTTGGGTTTACATCGAGGACAATGTAATTTTCTAAGTGTGGGGTAGAGGTTACATAGTAACATATTTTTGTTTGGTGTGTTTTTTTTAAATTTTCCGAAACTTTTTAATTTTTGTCGAAATTTTTAAATTTTTGTTTTAAATATTTTTATTTGTTTTTGAGTCTTAGGATATACCCTTAAAAGTCTATGATGAACTATATCTTTGAATGCATGATTGACGGTTTAACATTTATCTTAAAAAATTGCGAGTTTCATGGATATTGTAAATTAGTATGAATATTTGAGACTTGATTGATAATGAAGTATGCATGTTTGATTAATTTGTTTCCATAAAAACCTATATGAGAATTTGAGCCAACATACTTTCTTTTTGAGTGATAAATGCCATATCTTTCGAAATTTCATTATCTTTTAAAACCTCATCATTCTTTGCATATTCAATAACTATGTGCTATAGCTTTTTAATGGACTCTAGAACTTGCTTATGTGTCAATTTTGATGAATTTGGTTTAATGTGTAGATGACATGTAAATGAGCATATGAGAACAAGAATCATGAAGATTGAACTCATGGAAGACAACAAGAGAGGCCATAGAAAAGAAGAAACTCTGAAACATAAGATTTTGATCCGAGCAGAAATTTCCAGAAACCCTACACCAACTTCAAAGATTTCCCTAGGACGATCCAGGAGGAACCAGGGAACGTGCCATATATGGATGGAAAGCTGTGGATGTCTAGTTTCTAAATATTTTGGAATCGAAGCAATCCAAGTTCTGAGGAGGTAGTTATGCCGGAAACAATGGCCGGAGGTCAGTCTGCTGGAAACAGGACAGATTTTGCTGAAGTTGTCTACCGAGTTCGTGAGTGTGTTTCTTCACCAAAATCCTTCCCAAGCATGCCAAATGATTGATGAAGAGCTTAATGATGATATGGGAAGTTGTTTAGAAGAAAAAGAATCAAAGAAATCACCAAGGAGAAGCCGAAAACAACAACTACGAAAGTTATCCCGGTCAAAACAGGAGAACTTGTTCTACCGAGACTATGGAGGGGATTCGGCTGTCTTATGGAGCCCAAAACGTGTAAGAGAGTCCTTCATTGATCCCTTAACATGTAGGGGAGTCCATGATTCAGAAATATCACAATCCAAGTCAGCAACTAAAAGGGAGAGGCCGAATCCATCAATATTGTGAATTAGTATTTGTTTCGAATCCATCAACTAAAAAACATTTTTTGTTTCGAAATTTAATTTTTGTTTTTAAAAAATGTTTTATTTGTTTTCGAGTCTTAGGATATACCCTTAAAAGTCTATGATGAACTATATCTTTGAATGCATGATTGACGGTTTAACATTTATCTTAAGAAATTGCGAGTTTCATGGATATTGTGAATTAGTATGAATATTTGAGACTTGATTGATAATGAAGTATGCATGTTTGATTAGATTGTTCCAACATAACCTATGTGAGCTTTTGAGCCTAAAAACTTTCTTTCATGAGTGATGTGCCGATTTTGTCTAAATTTTTTCGAAATTTTCACTACTTTTTCACTATCTTTTGAAACTTCATCATTCTTTGCATATTCAATAACTATGTGTTGTAGCTTTTTAATGGACTCTAGAATTTACTAGAACTTGCTTATGTGATTTTCGAAGCTTTATAATCATAACATGTCTTGATTTTGAATATGATTGAATTTAATCTTATTAGGATCACCACCATTGCCAAATAAAGCATATGCCTATTTTGTGCCCGTCGTGGGACTCCTTAGTTAACCTCTTTGAGCTTACATTGAGCTTTTTATTTCATCACCTTTAAACAGAATTCCTTTGCTTAGAATAGCTAAACCTTTACCTTGTTATCAAGACTTGGCAAAGTACTTTTAATGGAGCTGTATTGCGTGATGCTGTGAAGCAAGTGTGGGGTGAGCAATGTAATAAAGAGCAAGTGTGGGGTAAAACACCATATGATTATAAATGTATGTGCCATGTAAGAACAAAAAGAAAGAAATATGTCCGAAAAAAAAAATCGGATAGAATTAAAGTTCAAGGCACAAATTCTTTCATGGTGTGTTGTAATGTTTTGTGAATTTGGAGTTAGTGATTATTTGAAGGTCTAAAAGTGTTTTTATGACCTTTTTCTTGTTCACAATATGGGGAGAAGTCAAGATTGACGTATGGGTCCAACATGAAGAAATTCGACCCTTGAAGTGAAGACATGAGGAGGAGCGAGATTTGCTAAGTCTTGGTGACGTCTTATAGCACCACTTATCTAAAAATTCCTACCTTATGAAACCAAGCCCCATTACAACCATATTATTGAGATTAATTCATGATTCTTAAGATAGCTAAATTTGATTTGTGGAGATTTTCTCATGAGTCAAGCATATGGTTTTGGTCCATTATTGCACATAGTTGTTATATGAGGTTTTTCTAGGAAATTTTATTCACAAAAAGCTTTTATTTGTTGAAATATGCAAGTTATTTGTTATCTTATCATCTTTTCCCTTGCATATACGATTAAGTGAACACCATGGATGAGTGAAAAGAAGTGAGTAGGCCATTGTGAGGTGGAACGGTTATCATACATGTTTGTGCTATATGATCTCATATCTTACTTGTTCATGCTATGATACATGCTTATGAATCTTTGCAATTACACTTTTCATTCAAATGTTCAAACTTGAAAGTTATGCATGCTAAAGAATCTGAGACAAATCATTTAAGGGTATTAGTTGTTTAAGTATTAGAAGTTTTTGAGTCGTTTTGTTTTTGTTTTAGTGTCAGTTTGCTAAGGGACTAGCAAAGGGTAAGTGTGGGGTAGTTTGATAAGTGCGTTTTACGCTATGTTTTTAATGTGTTTTTACCCTCATTTGTACCTTGTTTATTCCTTAGTATTGTTGTTTTTACTTATTTTGAGTCAAAAGGGTTTTTCTGTAGAGCAATGGCTAAAACGTGTATTTATACAGAAAATTGTGCTTAAGTGTTGAAAATTCGATTTGAAACAGAGACTTGGTTATTTTCTCTTATGATTCGTTATACTTTTACATTGTCAATTTTGATGAATTTGGTTTAATGTGTAGATGACATGTAAATGAGCATATGAGAACAAGAATCATGAAGATTGAACTCATGGAAGACAACAAGAGAGGCCATGGAAAAGAAGAAACTCTGAAACATAAGATTTTGATCCGAGCAGAAATTTCCAGAAACCCTACATCAACTTCAAAGATTTCCCTAGGACGATCCAGGTGGAACCAGGGAACGTGCCATATATGGATGGAAAGCTGTGGATGTCTAGTTTCTAAATATTTTGGAATCGCAGCAATACAAGTTCTGAGGAGGGAGTTATGCCGGAAACAATGGCCGGAGGTCAGTCTGCTGGAAACTGGACAGATTTTGCTGAAGTTGTCTACCGAGTTCGTGAGTGTGTTTCTTCACCAAAATCCTTCCCAAGCATGCCAAATGATTGATGAAGAGCTTAATGATGATATGGGAAGTTGTGTAGAAGAAGAAGAATCGAAGAAATCACCAAGGAGAAGCCGAAAACAACAACTACGAAAGTTATTCCGGTCAAAACAGGAGAACTTGTTCTACCGAGACTATGGAGGGGATTCGGCTGTCCAATGGAGCCCAAAATGTGTAAGGGAGTCCTTCATTGATCCCTTAACATGTAGGGGAGTCCATGATTAAGAAATATCACAATCCAAGTCAGCAACTAAAAGGGAGAGGCCAAATCCATCAAGGAGAAGGAAGCCCAATTCGGAATGGACTATGGCTGCCGAACCCTAGGGTTTCTTTAGAAGTTTTCCTCTATAAATACACATGTAATACAACTGAAAAAGTGTCTCTCAATTGCTCTAAGCCTTAGAATAGCCTAGCTCTACTTAAAAACCCTCCTTACACAGAAACTGCATAGCCTTGCCGCCGCCGCCGCACCCTTGTTGCCGACTGCATCCCTTTGCTGCCGACTGCTCCCTTTGCCGCCACCAATCCCTTCTTCAATCCTTGCCGACTCTTAGGGTAGGTTTAGGTATGAATACATTCAGGGTTTATGTATGTATCTACTGTATGGATGATGGTTATTTATATATATGTTTGTGTTGGTTTTCGGTTTTACGTTATAAACATGTTTACTTGTTCTTCTTTGTGATTTTCATGTGATTGTGTTTATGATTGTAACGTGTAGAATTGCATGTTAGGATGACTATTTAGATTAAGTTGTTTGTGTTCACGAAATTAATAACTTGAAATTGATTAATCCTCACCTGTACACGTAATCGAACTCTAGGTTAGCTTGAATCCGGACAAGTTAGCTATTAGGGGGGAGTCTCATATGCCGTAGTGTTCTAAGGGTTGAGATCAGGCGATTGTAGATCTTGATTCTTAGTCACTACCAAGGGTTGCTAGGGTGAGAGATTTGCATGATGAATAGGATGAGTGTCAGGACCCACCCCAAGTTAAACCCCTTTAACTCGAAGTAAATCCTGCGGGGACCACCTCCCAAAGAAGATTCTGCCGAAAAATCGACATAGTCTCCCTTGAAAAGTGGACAACCCTTAACCTGCAATAACCCACAGTACACTTCTAATACCAAAGTCCAACCGAAACTCCTGGAGCCATCCTGCTCCCCAATAACCAACAACTCCACATGATACACATCTAATAACATCCCACAATTAATTCAACATCCCAAATGTAAATGATACATAACATTCCAAGTCCCTAAGAGTTCTCCAACAAATAAACTACCCGATGTGTATCAGAGCGTCTAGGATAAAAGCAGAAACATAGATATATTACAAGTAGGTCAACCCGGAACCTACTGTTAGTGTGGAAAGCGGCGGTAACTATGCTTGGCTTCCAAGTGGTCTAGATAGGTCGAGCTCTGCAATCTGGGCATTTAAAAACGAAAGGCCCAGGGGAGAAACATTGAAAACCGTTAGAGTGAGTGGACGAAAAATAACATATAAAACTCTATTATCTTTAATGCTCTCCCTCTAGTTTCTTTAAGAAAAACCGCATGCAAATAAACCATCAATGATGCCCTGGCTCAAACATAAATAATTTAAATGTGGGGTGTTAACCTCATCCACGAGAAATCCGACCTGCTCTATCCGGGAGGGTCCATTGACCAGCTACTACCGAAGAGGGTCCCGACCTGCTACTATCCGGGAGGGTCCATTGACCAGCTACTACCGAAGAGGGTCATGCTAGCATACAATCCTTTTTCTTTTCCCTTTTTAACATTCCTTTAAAACCAGTAAAACATGTAAAACCTCGTGGGAAAATAATAATAATCGAAACCCCTTAAAATCCGTGAGCCAAGTTTCCCCTTTTAAAATCATCCCCCTCCAAATCCCAAAACGGTGATAATCATTAAACCATAACCCGGGAAAATCTTTTAAAAATCACGGGAAGGGTTTGAACCTCTTTCCCGGCTTGTTTGCCTTTGAAATCCGTAAATCTCATTTTCCCAAATCACCGTAAACATATAAATGGAGGAAATCATATATGCAGGAGAAACCAATTAAAGAATATAGCATGCAATTTAATTTAAAACAAATGTCCACTCACAGATGCCGCTAGGTCTGCCGGCTACTAGATGGCTGCTCAGCTAGAGCTCCCCCACGTCCTGTACAAAACATATAAACAGGTCTTAAACCCATAATCATCGTGAGGGCAATAATAACACGCTCTACCCATAGCGTTCAACCTTAACCATCTATCAAAAGTGTGGGTGTCGGTCTCTAACCCTCCAAATAGCGTACAAACTCTTAAACACGCTCTCACGCCTAGCCGGTTCTCCCTAAACGACCGATTAACCTTTAATTACACAAATAATAATCCCAAACCTTCCAAACGTACTCAACACCTCAAATAAATTCCCAAAAATTAGCAACTGCCCCTAATGGACTTCCCTTAATTTTTACAATTTAAATGGGCAAGAAAACTGCCCAAAAAGTGGCGGCCGCCGGCAGGAAAATCCGGCCAAAATTCCGGCGACCTCGGATCGCCACCAAATTTTACCAGCAGCTTCGTCTCAACATTTGGGACAACTTTTTAGTTCAACTCGAAGGCCAACTCGGCCCCTAACTAGGTCAATCGACAAGAAATACACAACCCGAATCCAAAAGTCAACCCAAACTTCAAATCCAAAATTCTTCCTACACACTTCAAATCTAGCTACCAAATTCTAGGGGCTTAATGTACACCTCAAACCCATCAAAACCATATAAAGAACTCACCGGGAGGTGGCCGGAGGAGGGAGAAATCCGGCGTCAATGAACAGTGCACAGGTCCCCCCTTCTCGCCGTGATTTCTCTCAAACGGCGGCGACTCAGCTCCGATGGCCACCACCAACTTGAAGGTGGCGCTGCAGGCTTCAATTTGGTACCTAGCACGCGCCCTAACTCCGCCGGACGGAGGAGAAATCCGGTGATGAAATCCGGCGAAAAAAATCGGGATTTTCGGAGGTTTTCGATGGTGAACAGTAACTTTTCCAATTTTCACTTTTTCACCGATTTACCCCAGTAACTCACTATATATAGGCTTTTCACCCAAATAGTAACTTTTGTTTTTTGACCATAACTTCTTCATACGATCTCCGATTTAAGCGTGCTACGTGTCCACGGACTCGTAACGACGCCCTCTACAACTTTCATGAAGAAAGTTTCTCCAAATTCCTGACCAAACAAAAAGTCAACTTTTTGACCTTTCTCGGTAAAACGGTTACTACGATACGGTTAAAGACCAAAGTAACTTAGGTAGTAACCGACCGTAAATGGATTCTAGAACCGGGATGTGACAATTCTCCCCCCCATATAAAAATTTCGTCCTCGAAATTACATACCTGTCATTCGAAGAGATGAGGGTACTGCTGCCTCACCCGAGCCTCTGGTTCCCATGTTGCTTCTTCTAACTCATGGCTCCTCCAAAGTACCTTCACTAGAGGAATGGTTTTGTTCCTGAGTACCTGCTCTTTCCTATCAAGGATCTTCACCGGCAATTCTTCATAAGTCAAATCTCTTTTTAAATTAACCGGTTGCTCTTGCAACACATGGGATGGATCGGCAACATACTTACGGAGCATAGACACATGGAAGACATTATGTATCCTTGCCAACTCAGGAGGTAGGTCCAACCGATAAGCAAGTGGACCAACCCTCTCAATGACCTCATAAGGGCCTATGTACCTGGGGCTAAGCTTCCCCCGCTTGCCGAAACGTACTACTCCCTTCCAAGGGGATAGTTTCAGAAATACCCAATCACCCACTTGGAATTCAAGATCTCTTCTTCGGTTGTCTGCATAACTCTTATGTCTACTCTGAGCTGTCTTTAACTTGTCCCTAACAACCTTGATCTTCTCATTCGTTTCATGAATCAAGTCAGGGCTACACAACTCTCTTTCGCCAATTTCATTCCAACACAAAGGTGTACGACATTGTCGTCCATAAAGTGCCTCAAAAGGAGACATACCAATGGTGGAATGGTAGCTATTGTTGTAAGCAAACTCCATTAAAGCTACATTCTTGTCCCAGCTTCTTGAGAACTGCATGGCACACGATCTCAACATGTCCTCTAAAGTCTGGATAGTCCTTTCGGACTGCCCGTCGGTCTGAGGATGAAAGGCTGTGCTGAATTGCAACCGGGTGCCCAAAGCTGCCTGTAAAGCTCTCCAAAATCTGGAGGCAAACCTAGGATCCCGATCTGACACTATAGTCTCTGGCACCCCATGAAGTCTCACAAATTCATTGACATACAATTCCGCCAACCTTTCCACCGTATACTTCTTGTTCACCGGCAGAAAGTGTGCTGATTTGGTCAATCGATCAACGACCACCCAAATACCATCATGCCCGTCACGAGTACGTGGTAGACTAAAGACAAAATCCATAGCAATGTCATCCCACTTCCACACGGGGATAGGCAAAGGCTGAAGTAAACCAGCAGGTTTCTATCTCTCAATCTTTACTTGTTGACAAATCAAGCACCTGCTCACAAATCCCGCAATCTCTCTCTTCATATTCGGCCACCAATAATGATTCTTCAAGGTCTTGTACATTTTTGTACTTCCAGGGTGAGCTGCATATGCTGAACTGTGAGCCTCCTCCAAAATTTCCAACTTAAGCTCCTCATTCCTTTTTGGAACACAAAGTCGGTTCTTGAACATCAAAGTTCCATCCTTTCTAACCGAGAAGTCAACTGTTGTCCCATCAAGTGTCCGCTCAATCAACCGTACTATGGACTGATCATTATACTGTGCCTCTCGCACCTTATCAATTAAAACTGGCCTCACTTGGAAACTAGCCACCAAGGCTTCTACTTCATCTTCCCAAAGTTCAACACCAGTAGCCCGCAACTCATAGAGAAGCGGAACCCGAACGGCTCTCGTATGAGCCAAAGAGACGGAAGGGTTGCGGCTAAGTGCATCGGCCACTAAGTTGGCCCTTCCTGGATGATACTCAATGGAAATATCATAATCTGCCAGTAGTTCCATCCATCTCCTCTGCCTCAGATTTAAATCCCTCTGTGTAAACACATAACGGAGGCTCTTGTGATCAGTGAAAATCTGACACTTAGCTCCGTAAAGATAGTGTCTCCATAACTTTAACGCGAAAACTATCGCTGCAAGCTCTAGATCATGGGTGGGATAATTTCCTTCATGCAACTTCAATTGTCTAGAAGCATAGGCAATGACTCTCCCATGTTGCATTAACACACCACCCAACCCTTGTCCAGATGCATCACTATACACCACGAATTCACCACTATCATCAGGTAATGCCAAAACTGGAGCACTCACCAAACGATTCTTTAATTCTTGAAAACTCTGCTCACAGTTTTCACACCATTCAAACTTTACACCTTTCCTTGTCAATCTAGTAAGAGGAGCCGCAATCTTGGAAAAGCCTTCCACGAAACGGCGGTAATACCCAGCTAGACCCAAGAAACTCCGGATCTCCTTTACATTAGTGGGTCTCCTCCAACTCACAACTGCTTCTATTTTCTGGGGATCCACCCTGACACCTTCGGCCGTCACAATGTGGCCCAAGAACCCCACTTTATCTAGCCAAAACTCACACTTGCTGAGCTTTGCATACAGCTGAGCCTCCTTCAAAGTCCGTAAGACCAACCTCAAATGCCTTGCATGTTCCTTAGCATTCTTGGAATAAACCAAAATGTCATCTATGAACACGATAACAAACCGGTCAAGGTATGGGCTAAACACCCTATTCATGAGGTCCATAAATGCTGCAGGTGCATTGGTAAGCCCAAAAGCCATCACTACAAACTCATAATGGCCATAACGTGACCGAAAAGCAGTCTTGGATATATCATTCTCCCGAATCCGCAATTGATGATATCCCGACCTCAAGTCAATCTTCGAAAAGACCGTTGCCCCCCTCAGTTGGTCAAACAGGTCATCAATACGGGGCAAGGGATACTTGTTCTTCACAGTAACTTGATTCAGCTTCCTGTAATCCACACAAAGTCTCAACGTACCGTCCTTCTTCTTAACAAACAACACCGGGGCACCCCAAGGAGAGGAACTTGGTCGAATAAATCCCTTATCCAACAACTCCTGCAATTGAGTTCTCAGCTCCTTCAATTCAGCAGGGGCCATTCTATATGGTGCTTGAGAAATAGGTGCGGTTCCAGGAAGTAAATCGATCGAAAAATCGATCTCTCTTTCGGGTGGCAATCCAGGCAATTCATCTGGAAAAACTTCTGGAAACTCCTTAACTATAGGTATGTCATTCAAACCTACTTCCCCCATACTAGTATCCACCACATGTGCTAGGTAGGCTTGACAACCCTTACTCAGCAATTTCCTAGCGGCCACAGCTGAAATTAAGCACTTTGGGAGAATCTCTCTTTCCCCTTGAAATATAACCTCCGGCAATCCTGGACTACGAAATACCACTTCTTTCTGGAAACAATCTACCATGGCCCTATGGGCTTCCAGAAAATCCATACCCAGGATTACATCGAACTCTATCATATCCAGAGGAATTAGGTCAGCTTCGAATACAAGTCCATTTAATAACACCTCACACCCACTACACACCCAGTTAATCTCCATTGTATCTCCAGAAGGCAGAGATACACGCCACTCACCTGGGAGTGGGGAGGTTGGCACATTGGCATGGAGTGAAAATCTACTCGACATAAAGGAATGCGTAGCACCCGGATCAATCAAAGTAAAAGCAGGCTGACCAAAGATTAATAACGTACCAATAATGACCTCTGGAGAGTACGACCCTCCTGCTGAGTCATGGCATGCACTCTAGCATGAGTAGTGGTGGGACGTCCTCTGCCGCCTCTGTTCTGCTGAGCACTGCCTCTATCAGGACCCCTCATGCGAGCACCGCTGCCAGAAGCACTCGCTGGAAACTGACCCGATGACTGAGTAGGATCAAACATGGATCTCTGAATCAGGATAGGACACTCTCTCTTATAGTGATCTAGCTGACCACAATGATAACATCCCACAGCCTGCTGCTGACTCTGCCCCACCTGAAATGGCTGGCCACCTGAGGCCGCACTCTGGCTACTAGATCCTCCACTAAACTGTCCAGATGGGCGTCCACCAAACCGGTTCCTAGGACGTCTCCTGCCGAACCTCTTGAACCGTCCTTGAACTCCGGAACCAGAACTCGAATGACTACTGTATCCACTACCAACAGATGATCCAGAACCCGAAGTAGATGTCCCCCGCCTAGGAGGAACTCGGCTAGGATCACCAAAACTCTGTAGGGGACCAACTGCCAACTCCTGCGCCTCAATATGCATAGCAAACATCAAGGCCTGCTGGAAAGTCTGGTAAGGCACGGCTGTCATCTGACTGGCATATATACCGCCAAGTCCCTGGACAAAGTAGTAAATCTTCTCCTCATCTGTCTTAACCAAGTCAGGCACATAGAATGCCAACTCCCTAAAGCGCTGCTCAAAGGCTGTCACTGTCATACTGTTACTTTTCCTCAGATTCAGAAATTCCAACCTCATGCGATTGATGTGGGCTGGATTGATGTAACGCTCCCTGAAATGAGCTGTGAACTGTACCCAGGTCATACCCTCAACTCCATCTCCCAAGCTCCTGCCCAAGTCTATCCACCAATGCCAGGCTTCCCTTTCTAGAAACTGAACAGCTATGGTCACTTTCTTGTTCTCAGGACACTCTGCCTGCACAAACATCTTCTCCATGCACTCCAACCAACTAAGAGCATCTAACGGCTCATTGGCATGAGAGAAAACCCGGGCTCCATTCCTGCGAGCCTTCTCATAAGTGATATCTGAGGTAAAAGTAGTGAGTCGCCTGAAGAAATGTTCTAATGGACCATCAGCTGATGCTCCTTCATCCCCACCTACTGGAGGATTGGGAGGATTTGGAGGATTGGGAGGATTACCCCTACGGGCTCGACTACGGCCACGACGCATAGTTACCTGAGGAAGAAAACATTTAGTACCATGTATAACATCAGCACTGGATTAACTACTAAAAATACTCAAGGAATACCCAGTATCTTATGCATAAATGCTAATGATCTGCCATGGTCAGACCATCACTCTATAGATACTAAGTACTCTTAAGTACGAATAGTAGTAAGAAGGAATCGGATAATCTAATGCTCTGATACCAATTGTCAGGACCCACCCCAAGTTAAACCCCTTTAACTCGAAGTAAATCCTGCGGGGACCACCTCCCAAAGAAGATTCTGCCGAAAAATCGACATAGTCTCCCTTGAAAAGTGGACAACCCTTAACCTGCAATAACCCACAGTACACTTCTAATACCAAAGTCCAACCGAAACTCCTGGAGCCATCCTGCTCCCCAATAACCAACAACTCCACATGATACACATCTAATAACATCCCACAATTAATTCAACATCCCAAATGTAAATGATACATAACATTCCAAGTCCCTAAGAGTTCTCCAACAAATAAACTACCCGATGTGTATCAGAGCGTCTAGGATAAAAGCAGAAACATAGATATATTACAAGTAGGTCAACCCGGAACCTACTGTTAGTGTGGAAAGCGGCGGTAACTATGCTTGGCTTCCAAGTGGTCTAGATAGGTCGAGCTCTGCAATCTGGGCATTTAAAAACGAAAGGCCCAGGGGAGAAACATTGAAAACCGTTAGAGTGAGTGGACGAAAAATAACATATAAAACTCTATTATCTTTAATGCTCTCCCTCTAGTTTCTTTAAGAAAAACCGCATGCAAATAAACCATCAATGATGCCCTGGCTCAAACATAAATAATTTAAATGTGGGGTGTTAACCTCATCCACGAGAAATCCGACCTGCTCTATCCGGGAGGGTCCATTGACCAGCTACTACCGAAGAGGGTCCCGACCTGCTACTATCCGGGAGGGTCCATTGACCAGCTACTACCGAAGAGGGTCATGCTAGCATACAATCCTTTTTCTTTTCCCTTTTTAACATTCCTTTAAAACCAGTAAAACATGTAAAACCTCGTGGGAAAATAATAATAATCGAAACCCCTTAAAATCCGTGAGCCAAGTTTCCCCTTTTAAAATCATCCCCCTCCAAATCCCAAAACGGTGATAATCATTAAACCATAACCCGGGAAAATCTTTTAAAAATCACGGGAAGGGTTTGAACCTCTTTCCCGGCTTGTTTGCCTTTGAAATCCGTAAATCTCATTTTCCCAAATCACCGTAAACATATAAATGGAGGAAATCATATATGCAGGAGAAACCAATTAAAGAATATAGCATGCAATTTAATTTAAAACAAATGTCCACTCACAGATGCCGCTAGGTCTGCCGGCTACTAGATGGCTGCTCAGCTAGAGCTCCCCCACGTCCTGTACAAAACATATAAACAGGTCTTAAACCCATAATCATCGTGAGGGCAATAATAACACGCTCTACCCATAGCGTTCAACCTTAACCATCTATCAAAAGTGTGGGTGTCGGTCTCTAACCCTCCAAATAGCGTACAAACTCTTAAACACGCTCTCACGCCTAGCCGGTTCTCCCTAAACGACCGATTAACCTTTAATTACACAAATAATAATCCCAAACCTTCCAAACGTACTCAACACCTCAAATAAATTCCCAAAAATTAGCAACTGCCCCTAATGGACTTCCCTTAATTTTTACAATTTAAATGGGCAAGAAAACTGCCCAAAAAGTGGCGGCCGCCGGCAGGAAAATCCGGCCAAAATTCCGGCGACCTCGGATCGCCACCAAATTTTACCAGCAGCTTCGTCTCAACATTTGGGACAACTTTTTAGTTCAACTCGAAGGCCAACTCGGCCCCTAACTAGGTCAATCGACAAGAAATACACAACCCGAATCCAAAAGTCAACCCAAACTTCAAATCCAAAATTCTTCCTACACACTTCAAATCTAGCTACCAAATTCTAGGGGCTTAATGTACACCTCAAACCCATCAAAACCATATAAAGAACTCACCGGGAGGTGGCCGGAGGAGGGAGAAATCCGGCGTCAATGAACAGTGCACAGGTCCCCCCTTCTCGCCGTGATTTCTCTCAAACGGCGGCGACTCAGCTCCGATGGCCACCACCAACTTGAAGGTGGCGCTGCAGGCTTCAATTTGGTACCTAGCACGCGCCCTAACTCCGCCGGACGGAGGAGAAATCCGGTGATGAAATCCGGCGAAAAAAATCGGGATTTTCGGAGGTTTTCGATGGTGAACAGTAACTTTTCCAATTTTCACTTTTTCACCGATTTACCCCAGTAACTCACTATATATAGGCTTTTCACCCAAATAGTAACTTTTGTTTTTTGACCATAACTTTTTCATACGATCTCCGATTTAAGCGTGCTACGTGTCCACGGACTCGTAACGACGCCCTCTACAACTTTCATGAAGAAAGTTTCTCCAAATTCCTGACCAAACAAAAAGTCAACTTTTTGACCTTTCTCGGTAAAACGGTTACTACGATACGGTTAAAGACCAAAGTAACTTAGGTAGTAACCGACCGTAAATGGATTCTAGAACCGGGATGTGACATGAGTGATGCCATACCTAGGACCATGTTTCCAATGACTCTCGTTCGATCAGTGTATTTTGTCTTAATGTCAGGAGATTGTAGGCATTGAACAGGATGACACATATACAAACTTAGTTTCAGGCGATTGTAGGCACTAAGTTTACGTGAGAAGTCTAAATAGTTGGAATTAATTACAAGTTGTGAAAACGTAAATACGACCTCTTAAACTTGCGAAATTTGTGACATGTCTTTCTTCACGGTGCTATGTTGTTTTATGCTTGAGTATTGATTGACCATGTTTTGTAAATAAGTGTCTTTATTATCTTTATATGTTTCGAACCACCCTATAAATCCCCCATAATATTTTGTATATATGTTTATACTTGTATTCTTTTGAAAGTACTAACGATTTGTTTTGCAGAATATGAATCATTCCCTAGTGTCCCCGGTTAGAACGATCCCTACTTACTAAAGCTACAATGATAGGGTTTTTAATTGCACAGGTCAACTTTGACAGGTCAAGTTTACGATTTTGTAATGGATTCTTGGTTTTATTTTGCTTTCATACAATAAACATGTTTCGAAGTCAATGATGTTGTTTATGTTGTGATTGTATGATCTTGTACAAGTTTTCAATTTGAAGAATGATTTAGGGCAGTAGGTTCGAATGTTTTAATATGTTTATCTTGATTTATTTTCATGAGCTTGTACTTATAAATCGATGCATGAGGGCTCTTTCAAAAATTACCATATTTAAACCATAGACTCCTCTCATTTTTTACAATTTATTTGGTATGAAAAACTGCCTAAAAGATGACAGCACCGCCACCAGCTCCATCGCCGGTAGAAATTCCGGTGATCTCTAATCACCATAAAATTTTAACAGTAGCTTCGCCTCAACATTTTGAACAACTTTCTAGTTCAACTCGAAAGCCAATTCAGCTTCTAACTAGGTCAATTTAACAAAAATGTAAAATCCCAAATTTTTTTTTAAACTTCAAATCTTCGATTCTCCCTCCACACTCCAAATCAATTCATCAAACTTTAGGTATGAGTAGTACTCCTAAAACCCATTCTGACCATATATAGAACTCACAAATTGGTGGCCTGAGAAGGGAGAAATCCGATCTAGAACTCATACTATACACTCAGTAATCAACTTGAAATTTCTCTTAAACCATGGCGAGATATGTCGAAAAGCTTACCTAAAATTGTAGTAGACTCAGAGGCGCTCCTTTTGGGACCAGTGCGGCTGCCTGAGGTAGCCTGGATCAGCGACGACGACGATGAGAAGCTACGGCAGAAATCTACCCGATTTCTGGGTTTCTTGGGCTATTTAGTTTTTTTGCGAAATTATCCTTATATCCCTGACTTCGGACCCTTATAGCTCCTTCATACAATCTCCGATTTGAGCGTGCTACATATCCATGAACTCGTATCAACGTTGTCTATGATTTTCATGAAGAAAGTTTTTATAAATTCTCGACTTTATAAAAAGTCGACTTTACAGTTATTATACGGTCAAACGGTTACTTTGAATGGTTAACGACCAAAGTAACCTACCGTAAACTAACTCTAGGATCAGGATGTGATAGCAATAACTCAGAAAAACGGTTTTTTTGGCAAAATAAAACAAGGGTGTTTTGAAGTTCACTTTTCGTCACGTTCCCCTCGTAAAATGCATGGTTCAACAAACATAAAATGCATGGTTCATCTAGTTTTCTCGAAATATACATGTGTCAAACATCTCATTGAACTTGTGCTTCACGATAGAGAAAGAAATATGCCATAACTATACTTTAGCAAAATAAAAATTAGCTCTAAAAGTCAATACTCATAGTCAGTAGCGGAGCCACTAAGAAGCTCAATGGGGCCCGTGCCCCACACATCTTTTAATTTAAGTTTTTTCATGTAATTAGAGTGGCATACATATATGGTGTGCCCCAGTAGTAAAAAAGGTTAGTTGTACTCTAAAAGGCTCGGGTTCAAGTCTCCTCAGTTGTGTTTTCAATTTTGTTTCACCTTTTTTGAGTTTTTTCTCTTTAGTTTAACTCTAAGTTGACTTACCTTTTCTTTTATTTTTCAGTTTTTTTTATAAAGTGATATATTACTCTCTCTCTTTATTATAACATTTTTACTTAATTTGTTCACATAAAAGAAATTGGAAGTTGTTGATAAATGATTCATCATATTCTTATGATGACAACATCATTGTACTAGTATAATAAGACCAATTAAGTTCACTCAATTTAACTAAAGAAATTATATTGGAGATGCTCATCATAACATCATTTGAAGTTTTGAACATGTACAAATTTCATTTAGAGATTTTTAAACAGTGCCTCACTAAGTTTATAATTCTGGCTCTGCCACTGAAGATTAAATATCTTGGGAAAATTCTGCATCCTATATATAGTTCTCAATATAGTAAATGACATCATATATATTCACACTACAGCAGTCTATTATCTTCCACCGTCAATGGCACCCTTTCACTCGCTGAACAATCCGATCTGAAACATACTTTTACGATTTTCAGGTACATGTTGATCTTCCTGTTTTATTTCAACTCGAAAGTTGAGCATTTTGTCAATCTATGTTATGATGAATGTATGGCCGGAGTAAAGTTTTTGATTACCTAAATTTATCGTACGCTCGTGTGTGATAAGTGCGTTTTACGCTATGTTTTTAATATGTTTTTACCCTCATTTGTACATTGTTTATTCCTTAGTAAGGTCGTTTTTACTTATTTTGAGTCAAAAGGGTTTTTCTGTAGAGCAATGGCTAAAACATGTATTTATACAGAAATTTGTGCTTAAGTGTTGTAAAACCGATTTTGGATAAGACTTGGTTATTTCTCTTATGATTCGTTATACCTTTACATTGTCATTTTTGATGAATTTGGTTTAATGTGTAGATGACATGTAAATGAGCATATGAGAACAAGAATCATGAAGATTGGATTCACGGAGGACAACAAAAGAAGCCATGGAAAAGAAGTACTCCGAAACATAAGATTTTGATCCGAGCAGAAACTTCCAGAAATCGTACGTCTACGTCAGAACATCATATCTAAAGATCCAAGAAGAATCTGAGGGTGAGCCATATATCATTCGAAAGCTGTATGTGTCTAGTTTTCAGATCCTCTGGAATTGTATCAATTGGAGTTTAGATGAAGGAGTTATGATCAAAACAATGGAAGGAGCTCAAGCTGCAAAACTGGGCAGTTTCTGCCTAAGATGTCACACGAGTTTGGGAGGATGTTTCTTCACCAAAATTCTTCCCAAGCATGTCAAAGGACTTAAGAGAAGCTTAATGAAGTCATGGGAAGCTGCATAGAAGAAGAAGATTCGAAGAAGTCATCATAGCAGCCGAAACAACCAAGTATGGAGCTTCCCCGGTCAAACCGGGAAAGTCTGTCCCTACCGAGTTCTAGCAATGGATTCGGCTGCCTATGAGCCCTAGAACTTGTGTATGAGGCCTACATGGATCCAATAACATGTAAATGAGTCCAATAAATCAGAAATCCAAGGTCCAAGTCGAAATCCTTGTCCAAAGATGAAAGGAGGAAACCAAGTCTAAGAAGGATTCCAAGTCCAACAAAGGTTGTGTCTCCTTGAAGCTCCCGAATTCCCTAGGGTTTTGTTCGAAATTTTCTATATAAATAGACATGTATAGCTCTTAGTTTAGTGTCTTCAACCTTTGTAACTTTTAGAGAGCCAAGCTCTACCCAAAAACCCTAAACACTAGAGAAACACAAAAGCTGCCGCAATTCCCATTGTTCACTGTCGAACATATCTTGCCGCCACCGATTTCCCCATCCTTTGCCGATTGATCTAGTTGGTTTTAGGTATGGATCTTTGTAAGTTTTTGTGTAATTTACTGTGTTTATGCGAATTCATTGACTATATATTATGGTTTTGAGGTTTTATGTCTCATACATGTTCATATATTCTTCTTTGTGATTTATGTATGTGATTGTTTGTGATATAACGATTAGAATGCATGTTTAGGTTATGAACAAAAGATAAAACTTGCTGTGTTTATGTGATTAAAATACTTTAATTGATTAATTGTTTACCCGAGCATATAATCAAACCGGAGGGTAATCTAGACGTAGGTGTTCCTAAGAGGGGAGTTTAATGTGTCGTAGTGTCCTAAGGGTTAAGGTCAGGCGATTGTAGGCCTTGATTCTTAGGCATTACTAAGGGATGGTAGGGTAAAATGATTTGCATGCTAATAGGATGAGTGACGCCATACCTAGGATCATGTCTCCAATAGCTCTTGTTCGATAAGTGTATCTTGTCTTAGTGTCAGGCGATTGTAGGCACTGAGCAAGGTGACACATATACAAATTTAGTGTCAGGCGATTGTAGGCACTAATTTTACATGAGAAGCCTATATAGTTGGAATTAATCAAAGTATTTGAAAATATAATTGCTGCATTTTTAATCTGATTCATGAACTTGCATGCTATCTAATCAGTGCTTTGTGCTGTTTTAAATGTTAAAAGGATTGAATGATCACTTGTATATATGTTTGTTTATATTTTGTTTATTTTTCATCTTATGTCAAAATCATCTCAAAACCCCCATATTTCGTGTATATATGTATATATGTTATATATTTGTACTAATGTTTGAGTTTTGCAGAATAATAATCCTTCCCTAGTGTCCCCGGTTAGAACGATCCCTACTTGCACATACTACACTGATAGGGTTTTAAATTGCAGGTCAACTAATGACACGTCAATTTTTGGCGCCGTTGCCGGGGACGCTAAAAAGGATTTATATGTATATTTTGTGCTAACGTTTTTCTCTTATATTTGTGTGAATAGTGTCGATTTGTACATTGTATATTAGTGTATGTACCGAATTTCTTTGTGTGAAAGTTGTATATTTTGTGCCATAATTTTTGACTAACAATTTCTCTCTTATATTTTAGTGTAAGTGTCGAATTTGTATGTATTATATTTGTATATTTTCGTGCCATATGTGTTTTGGTATAACTATTGTAACTTAGTAAATATTTAGGAGGTTTATTGTTTCATATGTGTTTGAAGTTTATTGTGGTTTTTAAAATGTAACATGTAGGGAGAAGCCGCATTTGTTAATCTTAGCCTAAACCCTTCATGTTATTTGCGGATTTCATGAGGTTGAGGGCGGCTTTGATTAACACTTGTCGAGTGGTCTAGTGACCCGAGTTTGTTCCTAGCTGAGTAAGGAGCCGTTCTGTCATAGATATGGAATTCAGGTTTGTTCAATTGGATCTCAAGATCATGACTGACCACTCTTCTCGGTGAAGGGGTCGATAGGGGTCTGCCTCCTTGATCACAAACGAGTCCTGCTTGGTTCTTGTAGGGGGTTCGCCCCCCGTGACATTGACACTTGCCTTCTGAAACCACGGAATCCGCTCGAACTAGCCAAATGCTTGGGCCGAAGCATCACCACACTTTAAACGCTAGAATTTACTTAGACATGTATGACGCCATGAACTTCAAATTAATTTGACTTTAATGTTTGAGGTATATCGGACAAAGCAAAACACTACCTTGAGCTGAACAAGCTCATTACACAGTAGTCTTCACTGCTCCACGTACCTTGAAAGTTAGGGGTAATAAAATCAACTAGCAACTTTACTAGGTTGCCGACATTCTGTGCTTACATGACATATATTGATGCGAAACATATGCTTGTACATATGCCATGCCGTGTACTTATTTGTTTACAAGTTAAGTTTCGTTTTCAATTTTCATTTTTGACGATGCTCACTTGATCTTTGTTCAATTGTGCCAGAATGGTTTTGCAGGTTCTCATAAATGACCAGTTCTGACAAGAAGGACGCAAGGAAGCAAAACCTGGTCATGCCGCCTAGCACAATGTTGACACAAAGTTAAGCAGAGCACGTTTCAAGGAGAAACAAAGGAGCTCATGAGAAAGTGACGTCACATTAAGCGCTGCATGAGAGGCAACTCATTTCAACCGTAGCTGTGGAGCAGCCATCAACGAGAGTTTGCATTTATCTAATCCCTTCACTTTTATGGTTGAATTATTTTGTTATTTTGTTTCTTATGTGACTTATATGCCTGCTTGGAAATTATGTCATAATTTTTGTTTTACATTAAGGACAATGTAATTTTCTAAATGTGGGGTAGAGGTTACATAGTAACATATTTTTATTTGTTTGTTTTTTTTAAACTTTCTCGAAAATTTTTCAATTTGTGTCAAAATTTTCTTCCAATTTTTAAAATTTTCCGTAATTTTTAGTTTTTAATTATTTTTGAGTCTTAGATATACCCTTAAAAGTCTATGATGAACTATATCTTTGAATGCATGATTGACGGTTTAACATTTATCTTAAGAAATTGCAAGTTTCATGGATATGTGAATTAATATGAATATTTGAGATATGATTGATAATGAAGTATGCATGTTTGATCAATTTGTTTCCATTAAAACCTATGTGAGAATTTGAGCCTAAATATTTTCTTTTTGAGCGATAAAATTCTAAATTTTTTTTCGAAATTTCACTATCTTTTCAAGACCTCATTATTTTTTTTGCATATTCAATGACTATGTGCTATAGCTTTTTAATAGACTCTAGAATTTACTAGAACTTGCTTATGTGATTGTCAAAGCTTTATAATCATAACATGTCTTGATTTTGAATATGATTGAATTAAATCTCATTAGGATCACCACCATTGCCAAATAAAACTTATGCCTATTTTGTGCCCGTCGTGGGACTCCTTAGTTAACCCCTTTGAGCTTACATTGAGCCTTTTATTTCATCACCTTTAAACAGAATTCCTTTGCTTAGAATAGCTAAACCTTTACCTTGTTATCAAGACTTGGCAAAGTACTTCTGATGGAGCTGTAATGCGTGATGCTGTGGAGCAAGTGTGGGGTGGACAAGGTAATAAAGAGCAAGTGTGGGGTTAAACACCAATGTTTTGTATTGTATATGTGCCGACATGTGTATATCTGGGAAAAAAAATTATAAAAAAATTTCCGAAAAAAAAAGAAGAAAAATTCTGAGAAAAAGAAAACCCGGAAGAAAAGAAAAAAAAGAAGAAGAAATCGGAAAATAAAAGAATTTCGGATCAAAAGTAAAAGGCACAAGTTTTTATGGTGTTTTGTAAAGATTATGGATTTGGAGTTGTGATTATTTGAAGGTCTAAAAGTGTTTATGTGACCTTTGTCCTGTTCACAATATGGGGAGAAGTCAAGATTGACGTATGGGTCCAACATGAAGAAATTCGACCCTTGAAGTGAAGACATGAGGAGGAGCGAGATTTGCTAAGTCTTGGTGACGTCTTAAAATCACCATTTATCCCAAAAATTCCTACCTTATGAAACCAAGCCCCATCACAACCATGTTTTTGAGATTAATTCATGATTCTTAAGAGAGGTAACTTTGATTTGTGGAGATTTTCTCATAAGTTAAGCATATGGTTTTGATCCATTATTGTACATAGTTGTTATATGAGGTTTTACCTGGAAATTTTAGTCACAAAAAGCTTTTATTTGATGAAATATGCAAGTTATTTGTTATCTTATCATCTTTTCCCTTGCATATACGATTGAGTGAATACCATTGATGAATGATTAGAAGAGAGTATGCCATTGTGAGGTGGAACGGTTATCATACATGTTTGTGCTATATGAACTCATATCTTACTTGTTCATGCTATGATACATGCTTATGAACCTTTGCAATTGTGTTTTCACTTGAATGTTCTAACTTGAAAGTTATGCATGATAAAGATCCTGAGACAATCTATATATAAGGGTATTAGAAGTTTTAGAGTCGTTTTGTTTTAGTTTTAGAGTCAGTTTGCTAAAGGACTAGCAAAGGGTAAGTGTGGGGTAGTTTGATAAGTGCGTTTTACGCTATGTTTTTAATATATTTTTACCCTCATTTGTACCTTGTTTATTCCTTAGTAAGGTCGTTTTTACTTATTTTGAGTCAAAAGGGTTTTTCTGTAGAGCAATGGCTAAAACATGTATTTATACAGAAATTTGTGCTTTAGTGTTGTAAAACCGATTTTGGATAAGACTTGGTTATTTCTCTTATGATTCGTTATACCTTTACATTGTCATTTTTGATGAATTTGGTTTAATGTGTAGATGAGATGTAAATGAGCATATGAGAACAAGAATCATGAAGATTGGATTCACGGAGGACAACAAAAGAAGCCATGGAAAAGAAGTACTCCGAAACATAAGATTTTGATCCGAGCAGAAACTTCCAGAAATCGTACGTCAACTTCAGAAAATCATATCTAAAGATCCAGGAAGAATCGAGGGCGAGCCATATATCATTGGAAAGCTGTATGTGTCTAGTTTTCAGATCCTCATGAATCGTATCAATTGGAGTTTAGATGAAGGAGTTATGATCAAAACAATGGACGGAGCGCCTGTAATAAAAAAGCAGGAGTTACAGACGTAGCAAGTGCAGCAAACGCATAAAATACGACAAACGTAGTGAAAGCAGCAAATGCAACCGTAATGGAAGTGGACATTGACAACAGAGAGGGGTTCAACGACAGAAATTTCTCTTTTGAGTGAGTATGACATAGATTTATTATTTTGTCGGGAGTCTGTGGCATTTACTCAAACTAGATGAGCGTGGTACCATATCAGACATTTCAGTGGTGCCCGCACTTAGATGTCATCCTACCACTCATGTCAGACGTCATGTATTGACTCAGTAAGAGGGTCATACCTTACCAGATGTCATGATTAGTACGTTGTTAATTTTCAGTGAACCTGCTTTTATATCAATAGATCTCAGAGCGACGCATTCTAACCTAGGATCAAACACTATGTATATTGCAATGCATGCATAGTTGAAGCATTTTGCATGCACAAAATGATTAACTACTTATGTACTTTAAAGGTGTTTAACTGCCCTAACTTCTTATTATTATTATTATTATTATTATTATTATTATATATCGAAAAAGAATATAATTGTTGAACTCACCATTAACTGATAATTAATAAATTCTAAATTTATAATTTTTTTTTCTACAACAGAAGTTATAAAACCATGGAATGTCTATTCTTCAGCACAATATTAGAGAAACTTTGAACAGATCCAATACCAAGGCTATGTATAGCAAGAGTGATCTAAAAAAGGGTCAAGCCCATGAAAGCGGTTTAGTTGATCTAGTAGGGATCAAACACACCTTCAAACTCCATACAGGTCTTTCGAAGGTCGATTCACCTTTTCATTCTACATGTTACATCTTCAGAATTCTCGAGGTGCTACAAAGACAAAAGGAGGATGCATTCCAACATCACACCGTCTCAATCGAACCCTTCCACCGTGGTGCTGAAAAATTTCAACTCGTGGAAATAGTGAAAGAATGGTAATTAAACACATCACTCAACGTGATTAATGAGCCGTACAGTGAAAGAAAAGTTTTCTCTTGTGACAGAAAAAATTAATGAGCCGGGATACCTTCACTGAACACTACACGTACTACAATAGTAAACACTTTTAGCGGCCGAGTTTTCAGCGAGGAAATATATTTCCCTCAATAAATGCCACTTTCAGCGATGAATGTATTAGTTCCTCCATAAATATCATTAGGTTTTCTATGAGGAACATATTTTCCTCACAGTTACCCGCTTTCTATGACAAAAATTTTAATACCACACTAAAAAATGATTATAATTTGGTCTCCTGATTCGTCACGATATTAGCGAGGAAATATGTGATTTTGGTGAGGATTTTTTTCATCGCAAAATACATATTTAATGAGAAAATCACGATTTCATCATTTTTGTTTGCAGAATATAGTGCGACACCCGCCAAATTGTATGTTGACAAATGTAAGGTTTCCTCGCTAGAAGTCCATATTCAGCGAGAAATTATTTCTTCGTCAAAAGACAAGTAGAAAGGAAATAATTGTTTTCTCATTATTAGTTTGGCGGAAAAATGCGCAAGCCCTGCCGAATTCAATGGCAACAAAAGTAAAGTTTCCTCACTAATAGCCCATATTTTGCGAGAAATTATTTCCTCGTCAAAATACCAATTACCGAGGAAATAATAATTTCCTCATTGTTAGTTTGGCAAAAAACTATGCACGACTCGCCAAATCTATTGTAACCAAAGTTTCCTTACCAAATGTATTTGTTTTACTATGGAAGTGATTTCTTATGTCCCAAGAGGTGCAAATTGTGTGGCACATATTGTGGCAACTAGAAATTATAACAAGTTAAAACAACATAAAATTATGAATGTTATTTGTTTTTGTTGATCATAAAAAGTGCATATGGTCATCTTATATATTATTCAGTATCTCCTTCAAATATTATTGGATATCTTGTTTATTTGTAAGATCTAACATATTATTCTGTATCTTCTTTATTTGTGGGATGTAACATCAAGATGTTCCATTGAAGATCAACAAGGGATGAATTCTTTAAAACAATTTATTATTCTTGTTGCAGCTCTGGTAGCAAGAATCAGCATAGCCTTCCGCGTAGTATGTAATTTCTGCATGTCAAACAATAATACTCTAACTACTTTCGAATCATAGTCAAAATAAAAATGTAAAGAGAGTATAAGTAGAAGAATTGGTACCGGAAATGGAGGGTTTGCCAATAGTGGTCGTGCCTTTGCTAATAAAGTTTACACAATTATTAGTACAACCATAAGCATCGACATTAGATTGTGGCCCAATCTTGCACGCTAACGCACGCTGCATATGCTGGAGGATCTACTATGCTCTTAACGCAAGTGATGGCACACTTTTTAGTACAATTCCCTATGTGTATTTGATCTGGAATAACAACAGACTCTTGAGGAGATGGGGCTGCTGCTAATGAAAGCACAAGCATGCTTACCAAGGTCACACATCTCAACACAGTATTAGTACTAGCCCCCATTGCCAACTTCTCTTCAATCTCTTTTTGTTTGTTATGGTTATGCTAGCTAGTCTGCGTTGTTGATGGTTGAAATGAAAACTAAGCCAAATCCTTAATTTATAGGTGCCTCATTTTTCGTCTATAGAAAAACCATCAATTCCATTATTTCTTATGAGAATGAAAATCTGTGAGAATCCATGGTGTTTCATTTTCTTGCCTATATAAACTTGTTGCAGTATTTCATTGTCATCTGTATATGGAAAGTATTGGATTTTCTTCTAACATAAGCAATTTATTCAGATGTTGTTAGTAGGTGAGTATGGAACTCACTGATGTTGGTGATTGAGTCGGTCGTCTCAATCCCTGCCGTTTCATTTCTTTATTACAGTAAAACCTCGATAAATTAATGTTCGATAAATTAATAACCTAGATTAAATAATAATTTTCTCGTGTTCTAACTGGTGACCAGTTTGTATTACTTGGTACCTCGCCTAATGTATAAGATAATAATATTTACAGACTCCTTTTAGGTATAAAATCATAATTAATTGATTAATAAAATATTTTAAATTATTATGAAACTATTAATAATTTATAAAATACATAAAAATAGTAAATACTAAATAATGCTTATAATACAAGTTATGGAATCTCTGAACAATTTTAATTTCTCTATTAACTTATTCCTAATGTATCCTTATATTTTCCTATTTGTTTCCTTTCTATTATGAAAAATTAATGAAAACTCTGAACATTTTAAGAAAACTTTTTACAACAAATCATCTATAAAGTAATAATTTATTTATTTATCGATAAATGAATAAATTATTCATTTATAAATATTATAATAATCCTTCTACAGTAATAATTTAAATGGTCCCGATTTTATTCATTTATATAGGTTTTACGATAACGAAAAAAAATTAGCACTGCTTTCTACAATATTAATGATTTCATTCATAACATATGTAGAGATTACAAAGTAAATAGGTCTACTGGTTTGCGTATGGAGGGTAAATAAGATCATGCGATACACAATTAAATACTAAACTCCTAGAAAAACTTCCACTCACATGACACCACATGGGAGCCTATATCTAATAGGACATAGGATAAAGATTCTTATTCTAAAACAAATGAAGGAAAATAACATAAAATTAAAACCTATAATCAATTAAAAAACTAGATCATAGGGATGTTCATAAAAAAATCAAAACAAATCATTGTCATTGATATTAGTGCTAGGAGGTTTAGACACCTTCACAAAACTTAGCTTATTCTGTTTGGTTGTTGTTTGACATTTATATATTGACTTTGCTGGTGGTACTTTTGTACAACATTTTCCGCTCCTGACTTTTCAGAATTAGTGGAGGGTTAGTTATGATTACATGAAAGAGCAAGATTTACTTGACTCTACATTACCTAAGAAGTAAGCAGATTTTACATCATGGAAGCCATTATTCTCAATTGGGACTATCTTCTTCCCATTTAGTGTCTCACCGAAATAAAATAAGTGCACAAACGATGAAGGTCATCACATAAACTTTAGCGGAGAGCTCAGATGCGTAAGGCAAGACAAAATTGATAGTGAGCTGAAGGCAAGACATAAGGCAAGACAATGACAAGACCGCCAGGCGGGGCAACCTGAAGTGAGGACAAAATTCTTCCATGTCTCATTGAAAAGGCGTTAGAGAGGGAGCGTCGCTTGCTTTGGCAACCTCAGTGGAGAAGACCCAAGCGTTATGTCATGAGAAAGATGCAGGTCCGGTCAAAAGGGCGTTGGAGCGGCACAACAAGGTGAAGGCCAGTGGGACTCACTTGGGTCTTGCAGGGTTGAAGAGAGAAAGTGATAGGGTTTGGTTGGTGCTTTAGGGTTAGTTACTGCTTCGATGAGTGAATATGGAGATAGGAAAAATGGGTTGGTTTGGGTTTTCTAAAGACGTGATAAGTGACAAACGCACTTAACAAAGATACCCTATTATCAAATCAATTATGTCAATGTAGTAAATGGCAAATAGGGGTCATTACCCGCAGAGGATTGGTGAACCTAAGACTTAAAGACACAAGAAACACAAACAAATGCATAAACTGTAAATCTGGCAGACTTGACCAATGAGCAGAAACCTAATTAATTAGCTAATCTAGACTCAACCAAAAATTACAAAATTAAATACACACTAACTAGACACAGTGGTGGACTACCACACAAATGTTTAGGGTAATCGGAGTTGGTTTGATCAGTGAACAAAAATAAACAAAACATAAGTACTGCTGAAAACAAAATATTAAAGAAGATAAATATGGATGCAAATATGAGAGGAACAATAGCTAGGAACTTCTCTCCACCACTAGATATGCTTTAATCACCCCAAAACAATGTCAAAGATTATAAATGAATGCACTCACATTCAAGCCAATGTCGTTAGGTCATTAACCGTATTACGTTCTCTTACTTGCCATGTTAAGTGAAATGTCGTTATCGACTTAACTATATTCTCAATTAATTGATCTATGAAATGTTGGTATCTAGACCAAAATAACTGAAATCATGAAGTTCTAAGAATGTTTGAGTAACAACAAAGAATCTAAGGTCAATGTCGGTAGCCTTAGATTACCAAGGAATCACTTCACACAAGTACCTGCAAGGAACATGTTATTTCTCATAGAATGTGCAACGATATGTCGGTCATATACACATTCAAAATAATAAACCCTAAAACATTCATCAAAGTGTCGACCCAATGAAACATGCAACAGAATTATCAATGAGCAATCAGTGAAGAAATTCTCATCTAAAAATTATATAAATCAATTGGGGTTTGAAATCAAAGACATATCTAGGGCTTTGATCAGCCCCTAACTATTAAGGAGTTTAGCTACACATAATCTTGAATAAGAACATCAGAGAATACATGGAAGATGAAATACAAGGAGAAGAAGAAGAAAACTTGATTGGCAAAGGCTGGATCGGCTGCCTGCCGAGCACCTGCTGGTGCACAGCGACTGCCGCTGGTGCGCGTCTGGTGCACTGCAGGTGCACGTCTGGTGCGCGTCTGCCCTTTTCTTTTTCTTTCGCCAACTCCCTTTGTGTTTTCTGTCGAACTCTTCCCTTTTAGAAAACCCTAGAGTCCTTTTTATACTCCTCTTGGTCTCTCCTTCCTTATGGCACTAGGAATCCTTTTTATTTCTTTCTTTTCTTTATTTCTCCACAAAACCTAATAAAACAATAAACATTAATTAAATCACTCAATTAATAGCAATAATCCAAGTGTAATAGTTCAATTAAACACGATAAATACGCATAAATATGCGACTATCAAAATACCCCACACTTAGCTTTTGCTAGTCCTCGAGCAAAACACTAAACTAAGACTCAACAAAACACTAACAACAAGACTCTAATGCCCTCAACACTTTGTCTCAGCAATCTCCCTACAGTTGTAACACCAAGATTAATATGTTTCCACAAAGTTTCGGAAGTTAATTCCATTGCATGACACACATGTAGCATGTAGGACACAGACATAATCACGGTGAATAAAGAGCTTAGCATGCAATGAACAAGTCAAGATTCAACCTCACATAGATATACTCTCAGAAGTGTTTCACTCAAAATGTGATTAAGGTATCACTCAATTCAATTACTTGCCAAATGAACCGAACCATATGCTCAACTCTTGTGACTTATCTCCACAGATCAAAGACTGTCATCTTGAGGATCAAAAAGGTCTTCATAGGTTGTAGTGGGGCTAAGCTCATAGGTTTAGAGAATAAAAAAGGATATGGAATTCAAACACAAATTCTAGAACCTAGTAGAGCACCAAATAAGAGACTTTCTCAGGTTTACAACCATGGAGCTTTCTCATCGTTGAATTCAAATGTGTCACCATTGTGACTGATAAGTGCGTTTTACTGACAGGACCCACCCCGGGTTAAACCCCTTTTACCCGAAGTAAATCCTGCGGGGACCACCTCAAGGGAACTTCTTACCGAAACCCCCTTGAAATGGCCAACCCTTCCTACTGAACTAACTAAACCGGGTTAGTCAGAGCAGTCTACAGAGAGGATTACCCCAAAGAATTTCAAGCAGCAACGGAATGATCGACTATGCCTCGACTCTCGTACGCGTTCGACCTCCTCTCAAGAACCCTGCATCACTGGGCATTTAAAAACGAAAGGCCCAGGGGAGAAACATTTAAAACTGTTAGAGTGAGTGGACGAAAATCAAGTATAAAAACTCTATTTCCTTTAATGCTCTCCCAAGAGTATATCAATTTAAAAATCATTTATGCATGCCCACAATTACTAAATTTCCACAGATGCATGATAAGATAAACAAGCAAGGAATATGGGAAGAGAAATGTTCACAAACATAATAAGTCTGACCTCTCAGACTAGGGTCGGAGCTAAGAGCTCTAGTGGCGCCCTCACGCCATGCTATGCTAGCTAGATAAAATAATACGGTCAACCCTTATAATATCAACCTGACCTCTCAGGCTTGTCTGTCCTCTCAGACCAGGGTCGGAGCTAAGAGCTCTAGAATATGTGATAACGGTCAACCCTTATAATATCAACCTGACCTCTCAGGCTTGTCTGACCTCTCAGACCAGGGTCGGAGCTAAGAGCTCTAGATAAAGTGGAAATGGTCAACCCTCATAGTGCACTACGTAATTTGCCTGACCTCTCAGGCTAGGGTCGGAGCTAAGAGCTCTAGTAGCGCCCTCACGCTACTCTAGCTAGCATAATCATTGGTCAACCCTTAAAATATAATTCACAACAATACCTTAATCAAATTCTCTTCCCAAAATAAATAAGTAAACAATTCCTTGACATATATGCATAGACCCAATTTCCAACGAAGTCTCGGGTTCAATTCCATTCGTAGGACGGCCCTCACTGTCTATAACCATTTTCGGAAGAAATAGAAAATTGAGTAATAACGTAAATACGTTCAAGAACCCGAGAGATTTATAATTCTCGAAAACAATCATAAACATCATGCAATTAACTCAATAATTAAGGCATGCATTTATAAATAATAATATGTCCACTCACAATACTATTGCGACCTTCCCGCTCGGAAAGCTCCTCGAGCGAAACCCTCGAACTAACCGCGTAGTCGAGCCCGTCTCATGTTCAACCAGAGACTGTACAAACAAATCATTATATTAGTCAATCACCGTTGACTTGGTCTTTTCCTAGTTTGACCAGGAAATTCCTATTTGACCACAAGTTGACCAAGTTCCTTTTTATGACACTTAAACCTTTTTGACTTTCCTTTCTCGGTTATCGACTCTTAACTCAATTTACCGGAAGTCCGACTCAGCTTCCGAACTTTCGTTATCACTTTAACTTTACATTAGGGTGTCACATATTAATCAATAAATATAACCTCGAGTCGATATACCGATTTAACATTTTCTCATAAATTCCAGTTATCTATTTCCGATAACAGTTTAACACTTTACCCATTTAACCAAAAGGTGTCACATTCATTGGACTTCAATCCTTTAACCATTTTTCCGAAAATGCAACTTTCCCAAAGTGGAAAGTTTCCCAAATTAACAGGTTTCCAAACTTGGAAGGTTTCCCAAAATGGAAACTTCCTAATTACATCCATTTTCTCCGTAAATGTCTCAATTACGAATTAACCGTACTTTTTGACTAATAGTTTAACCAGGATTCGATTCCTACCTCTTCGGCAATCTGCCGGTTTACGGCATCACCGGAATCTTCGCCGGATTCCGGTAACTTGCCGGAATTTCGCCAGAGTTTCCCCGTTTTCTTCGTCACCAAGTTACGACAACATGCAACAAACACAAACAACACAGTAACAATCAAACACAGCTCAACACAGTAGCTTTCAAGAAAAACCAGGAGATCTGTCTCACCTACTGCTCGTCCAACTCGAACACTGCCTCTGCCATTCTTCCTCCTTTTCTTCTTCTGCTCACTTCTCCTCGTGCTCCTCAGCTCCAGAAGCCCAAAGAGCACACACCGCCGGTGGAGAAACCGAACCCCAGAAAACAGTAACACAGTGAATTGGAGGTTTTGATCAAGGGCTCAAATCACACATCAGGAGACAAGGGAAGGAAGAGGAAGAGAAGAGAAGACTAACCACACCGGTCACGCGCCCTAGCGCCGCCCGGATCGCCGGAAATCCGGCGTTGACCGCCGAGACAGTGCCGCTTGATCTCTTCCCTCGGCGGACGCCGGTGCAACCTAAGGGTATGGTTAGAACAAGGAGAAAGAGGGGAAGAGGATGGTGGTGGAGCGCCGGCCAGTGGTGGGCAAACGGCGGAGCACCACTGTGGCCACGCCGGAGCAGACGAGAGACCGAGAGAGGGGAGAGAGAAGAAAAGAGAAGGGTTGACCCGAGGTCAGCCTTCTCACTTCTTTTAAACGAAAATGGACGGCCAAGATCTGATCTGAGAAAGATCCAACGGTCAAGATTCAAAGAAGTTGAAAAGTGAAAAGGTTAAATGGTAAAACTGATTTACCGGATTATAATTAAAAGTTACCGAAAACTTCGAAAATTCGTAGAAAATAAACCGAAGCTCCGAATAATAATCCGAAAATACCGGGAGACTCGTGTCGACACGTACTACAACATCGAGTCATCAATTCAGGTATTTGGAGTACTTTTAAAAACTCGAAAATTAACTCGAGCGATAACTTATCGAATTGTCGATCGTAGTTAAAAATCCTCGGTAACTCGTAAACCTCGGTGAAACGTAACTTTTGTTAACTTTAGAAGATTCGGGGTGTGACAATTCTCCCCACCTTATAAAAATTTCGTCCTCGAAATTTCTATACTCGAAGTACAACACAGTGGGGGATAGTACCACTTAAAATAATAATAATATTGTCCTCCAATATCAACTTCTTCTGCGAACTTTTCTGAGACGCCTCACGAAAAGCATTGTCCAGAACCCTAACACCTGTCCTTCACGATCAACCTCCTTATTGATCCTTCTTATAAGTCAATTTCCAGTACTAACCCGAAGGCTATTTATATAGGGTGTAAGGAAATATACTTATTTACGTCACATGGACATACGTGACACTAGACTTCCATTATAACTCCAAGGATACCCAACATAATCCTCGAACTCATGTAACCTTGTCACCTGTCACATCTAGCCAACGTAGCAGTCCTTCCTACGTGGATGATAACCTCCAATACTTCCTCTTTTTCTGACACCCGACCACTTTTCTCGGGTCAAAACTAAACCATCTGAAGTCTTAACGTGGATCACAATGATTTTCTCTTGAATCATTGATTAACGGATTCACCGAATTCTTACTGTACTTCATCTCATTTATGAGGTGGAATACGACACTGACTATCACTGATCCACCATCTGTAATCCTACGATATCAAAATACAACGTGGGGTCAACACCCATGACAACAATCCCATGAGAAAACCATGACGACTTGTTTTACACAAGCCGTCACCTCATTTGAACTAGGCTCCCTGATCTGGTTTACGCTTTCTAAAAACCATTCTGTCAAGTTGTCCTGTTGTAGAGTAATTGTCTTCCCTTACTCTATCCTTACTCAAACCACTGACACACAGGACACGAATTGCCAAGAATTCTTTTGCGTAAATCCAAAACCATAGCCTTTAAATCAGGGAGATACAAGTCTCCAGACATCGAGATCCCATAATACTTACTCCTCGCATGAAGACAAATTGTCAGGCTACACACTACTCACGTAACTATTCTGACAACACAAATCCGGACCTTTTTACTCACAAGCCAAACATAAAATCGCTTGCTCAATTATCACCTCGTGGAACTACAGCGTACTTTACCACGGTAATACCTCACCGTACTACTCATAGGTGAGGTACCACTGACCTCCCCATCTCTTACTTTAACCTGGAATGACGCATAGTGCAGAACTTGCACTTCAACCATAAATGTGCGTCTATTAAACAATATCCGCATCACCATCTGGGATAAACTTACCATTAAATGACTCCCAGAACCTTACCCGCCCAACAAGTTATTCCATTCCCAGATGCCTCCATTACCAAATCGTCTGGTAATAACCGACAAATTTGGACATTTAACCAGATCGGACATCTATATAACCTTTGGTGCCACTGGTACGCACTCAAAGTAACCCCTGATCAAAGCATCGAGAATTAATTTCACACGGTCTTAGCCACATTTATCATCAAGCATCCAGTTATCAAGGCACAATTCATCGAATACCACCTTCGCACTGGGCGAGTACACACCACAGAGTCAACTCGTACAACTAGACAGTCTCTAACAAAACTGTCCCCCATGCTCTGCAAGTACCCCATTCACCGCATCCTCTATTTGGTAGGATTCAAGATTCCCAGATCTTAATCCTCATTCCAATATTAAGAATATCGCATGTCACTGCAGTGGATGTAACTATAAACCCCAACACGACTAAGTACACCTTCGGCCACAAAAATTGATTAGACCACAGCCAGGGGTGCACAAATTTCCATGCCATCAAGCTCAGTTATTCGCTCTCGAAAAAAAACCAAGTGTCATAACGGACGACTTTGGTTGCAGGTTGAAGCTTGACCATCTACAAGTATTCTCGCTCAAATTCAAAGATTCAGTAAACCTTGCCCCACTGCTGTCCCTTCACATTTTCCGTGCATTTAACTCAGCAGGCAATCAACCACTTACTGACAATATATAATAATCTCGCTAACCATCATAAGAGTCAGAGCGACTATCAATGACCCACTTCCGACCTGTACTTAAATGGTTAGGCCAACAACTGGACGTTTTGCCCCAAAACCTCGAATCAAGCATCCTTAATCTCCGTTCTCAATAAACTGAACTCTCATGACACATTTTTAAAAATGATGTCATCATCAGCCTTAGTCACTTACCTGGTGTCCTTTGACCACACACCTCTGCACACAATAATTATGTTTTAACCGCATGTGCTACCCATATTTCAACTTACCACTTCCCTACAAAGGTGGGTACACGTGCTCAGGTGGGGTATACCCATGTACATCTTCAGCCATCAAACAGTGCCGTTTGCACAACTACCGGTTCCTACACCACAATAATGCCAAGTCCATCAAGGCTCGTAATACTATCTCCGGTACCCCAAGCACCCTTGGTCCACGACCTGGTGGCTTGTTGCCACTTCCAACATGTTCCTTAAAATTCCGGAACCACTTAACTTTAATTATCACAAGTAACGCTTTCTCGATCAGAAAATCGATCTCTAACACAGCCAACCTGGAGACTCCTCCACAGGTGTACTAATTAGAATACCTTGACCATAGGTGGATAACTCACCTTATGGTTGACATGAGTCCCAAGATCTGGTGACACGATTAAATTCTTGCCTCCACGATAAATGGCCAAATGACCATTGTCACCTATAATTCAAATCACGATTGGACTCACTAACAAATCAAACCTTTCTGGTACCCCAATCATGGGTGGCTGAAACGAAATGGGTCTGATCGTGGCTGACGACAACAATGTCAGCACCAAAGGTGACCCAAGCCATTAGTTTCAGTGAATGTCCCATAAAGCATCAAGTGACCAAAACAGCCTTTACTTCCTTAACATTCTTCGATAGTGTCACATCATGGACTCGTCACTAGAAAAAATCCATTGATCACCAAAATAACCCCACTCAACTTTCCTTGAGTCATTCCACTTTCATATGTCCGTTGGTTTCCCTGAAACCACCCTAATGACGAACCTCAACAAAATCGTGGCAATCGTCAAATCTTAATATTCATCCTCTCAGAATAATCGCGCTAA
Source organism: Comarum palustre (assembly GCA_951800085.1). Classification (NCBI taxonomy): domain Eukaryota; kingdom Viridiplantae; phylum Streptophyta; class Magnoliopsida; order Rosales; family Rosaceae; genus Comarum; species Comarum palustre. The sequence continues at coordinate 6,475,356 of OX637587.1, forward strand.
GCGACTTCAGCTCCTTTTCCCATCACAGGATGCAACATCTTCCAATAACTCGTACGACTCTTCACTGCTAAGAGCCTCATAACACGAACACCCAAGCCTTGTCTTAGGCTTCTACAGCATCCCTGTCAACAACTATGACAGCCTCCCAGGTGTGAATTAACTGTTTCACCACCGAGTACTTACACATAATGCTCAAACGTTAAACAACGTGAGTTTACAGCTCGATCCCCAACTCAAATCTCATAAATCAATGGGGAATACAAAAACATAAATACGTAACGAGCTTACCTTGTTCCTTACAGGAACTCTCTGTGAGGTCGCGCGTACTGAGGCATAGTCTTGAAGATTCGATCGTTTATAGGACCACTCGGTCCATATCTCAATCGGGAAGTACTAACTCATATCCTCAATAAACACTAAGCGTCCAAGCATAAAATGCCGATGGATCCGCCGCGGTCGGACCATCACTCTATAGACACTAAGTGATACTAAGTTTATGAGGTAGTAACAGGAAACGATAACCTAATGCTCTGATACCATTGACAGGACCCACCCCGGGTTAAACCCCTTTTACCCGAAGTAAATCCTGCGGGGACCACCTCAAGGGAACTTCTTACCGAAACCCCCTTGAAATGGCCAACCCTTCCTACTGAACTAACTAAACCGGGTTAGTCAGAGCAGTCTACAGAGAGGATTACCCCAAAGAATTTCAAGCAGCAACGGAATGATCGACTATGCCTCGACTCTCGTACGCGTTCGACCTCCTCTCAAGAACCCTGCATCACTGGGCATTTAAAAACGAAAGGCCCAGGGGAGAAACATTTAAAACTGTTAGAGTGAGTGGACGAAAATCAAGTATAAAAACTCTATTTCCTTTAATGCTCTCCCAAGAGTATATCAATTTAAAAATCATTTATGCATGCCCACAATTACTAAATTTCCACAGATGCATGATAAGATAAACAAGCAAGGAATATGGGAAGAGAAATGTTCACAAACATAATAAGTCTGACCTCTCAGACTAGGGTCGGAGCTAAGAGCTCTAGTGGCGCCCTCACGCCATGCTATGCTAGCTAGATAAAATAATACGGTCAACCCTTATAATATCAACCTGACCTCTCAGGCTTGTCTGTCCTCTCAGACCAGGGTCGGAGCTAAGAGCTCTAGAATATGTGATAACGGTCAACCCTTATAATATCAACCTGACCTCTCAGGCTTGTCTGACCTCTCAGACCAGGGTCGGAGCTAAGAGCTCTAGATAAAGTGGAAATGGTCAACCCTCATAGTGCACTACGTAATTTGCCTGACCTCTCAGGCTATGGTCGGAGCTAAGAGCTCTAGTAGCGCCCTCACGCTACTCTAGCTAGCATAATCATTGGTCAACCCTTAAAATATAATTCACAACAATACCTTAATCAAATTCTCTTCCCAAAATAAATAAGTAAACAATTCCTTGACATATATGCATAGACCCAATTTCCAACGAAGTCTCGGGTTCAATTCCATTCGTAGGACGGCCCTCACTGTCTATAACCATTTTCGGAAGAAATAGAAAATTGAGTAATAACGTAAATACGTTCAAGAACCCGAGAGATTTATAATTCTCGAAAACAATCATAAACATCATGCAATTAACTCAATAATTAAGGCATGCATTTATAAATAATAATATGTTCACTCACAATACTATTGCGACCTTCCCGCTCGGAAAGCTCCTCGAGCGAAACCCTCGAACTAACCGCGTAGTCGAGCCCGTCTCATGTTCAACCAGAGACTGTACAAACAAATCATTATATTAGTCAATCACCGTTGACTTGGTCTTTTCCTAGTTTGACCAGGAAATTCCTATTTGACCACAAGTTGACCAAGTTCCTTTTTATGACACTTAAACCTTTTTGACTTTCCTTTCTCGGTTATCGACTCTTAACTCAATTTACCGGAAGTCCGACTCAGCTTCCGAACTTTCGTTATCACTTTAACTTTACATTAGGGTGTCACATATTAATCAATAAATATAACCTCGAGTCGATATACCGATTTAACATTTTCTCATAAATTCCAGTTATCTATTTCCGATAACAGTTTAACACTTTACCCATTTAACCAAAAGGTGTCACATTCATTGGACTTCAATCCTTTAACCATTTTTCCGAAAATGCAACTTTCCCAAAGTGGAAAGTTTCCCAAATTAACAGGTTTCCAAACTTGGAAGGTTTCCCAAAATGGAAACTTCCTAATTACATCCATTTTCTCCGTAAATGTCTCAATTACGAATTAACCGTACTTTTTGACTAATAGTTTAACCAGGATTCGATTCCTACCTCTTCGGCAATCTGCCGGTTTACGGCATCACCGGAATCTTCGCCGGACTCCGGTAACTTGCCGGAATTTCGCCAGAGTTTCCCCGTTTTCTTCGTCACCAAGTTACGACAACATGCAACAAACACAAACAACACAGTAACAATCAAACACAGCTCAACACAGTAGCTTTCAAGAAAAACCAGGAGATCTGTCTCACCTACTGCTCGTCCAACTCGAACACTGCCTCTGCCATTCTTCCTCCTTTTCTTCTTCTGCTCACTTCTCCTCGTGCTCCTCAGCTCCAGAAGCCCAAAGAGCACACACCGCCGGTGGAGAAACCGAACCCCAGAAAACAGTAACACAGTGAATTGGAGGTTTTGATCAAGGGCTCAAATCACACATCAGGAGACAAGGGAAGGAAGAGGAAGAGAAGAGAAGACTAACCACACCGGTCACGCGCCCTAGCGCCGCCCGGATCGCCGGAAATCCGGCGTTGACCGCCGAGACAGTGCCGCTTGATCTCTTCCCTCGGCGGACGCCGGTGCAACCTAAGGGTATGGTTAGAACAAGGAGAAAGAGGGGAAGAGGATGGTGGTGGAGCGCCGGCCAGTGGTGGGCAAACGGCGGAGCACCACTGTGGCCACGCCGGAGCAGACGAGAGACCGAGAGAGGGGAGAGAGAAGAAAAGAGAAGGGTTGACCCGAGGTCAGCCTTCTCACTTCTTTTAAACGAAAATGGACGGCCAAGATCTGATCTGAGAAAGATCCAACGGTCAAGATTCAAAGAAGTTGAAAAGTGAAAAGGTTAAATGGTAAAACTGATTTACCGGATTATAATTAAAAGTTACCGAAAACTTCGAAAATTCGTAGAAAATAAACCGAAGCTCCGAATAATAATCCGAAAATACCGGGAGACTCGTGTCGACACGTACTACAACATCGAGTCATCAATTCAGGTATTTGGAGTACTTTTAAAAACTCGAAAATTAACTCGAGCGATAACTTATCGAATTGTCGATCGTAGTTAAAAATCCTCGGTAACTCGTAAACCTCGGTGAAACGTAACTTTTGTTAACTTTAGAAGATTCAGGGTGTGACATTTACGCTATGTTTTTAATATGTTTTTACCCTCATTTTTACCTTGTTTATTCCTTAGTATTGTTGTTTTTACTTAGTTTGAGTCAAAAAGGGTTTTTCTGTAGAGCAATGGCTAAAACATGTATTTATACAGAAAAGTGTGCTTAAGTGTTGAAAATTCGATTTGGAACAAACACTTGGTAATTTTATCATGATTCACCGTACCTTTACATTGTCAATTTTGATGAATTTGGTTTAATGTGTAGATGACATGTAAATAAGCATATGAGAACAAGAATCATGAAGATTGGATTCATGGAAGACAACAAGAGAGGCCATGGAAAAGAAGAAACTCCGAAACATAAGGTTTTGATCCGAGCAGGAATTTCCAGAAACCATAACTCAACTTCAAAGATTTCCCTAGGACGATCCAGGAGGAACCAGGGAACGTGCCATATATGGATAGAAAGCTGTGGATGTCTAGTTTCTAAATCTTTAGGAATCGCAGCAATCCGAGTTCTGAGGAAGAAGTTATGCCGGAAACAATGGACGGAGGTCAAGCTGCAAAACTGGGCAGTTTCTGCCTAAGTTGTCACACGAGTTTGGGAGGATGTTTCTTCACCAAAATTCTTCCCAAGCATGTCAAAGGACTTAAGAGAAGCTTAATGAAGTCATGGGAAGCTGCATTAAAGAAGAAGATTCGAAGGATGCATCATGGCAGCCGAAACAACCAAGTATGGAGCTTTTCCGGTCAAACCGGGAAAGTCTGTCCTTGCCGAGTTTGTCCATGATTTCGGCTGCCTATGAGCCCAAGAACTTGTGTATAAGGCGTACATGGATCCAATAACATGTAGAGGAGTCCAAGAAATCAGAAATCCAAGGTCCAAGTCGAAATCTTTGTCCAAAGATAAAAAAGGAGGAAACCAAGCTCAACAAGGAAGGTGTCTCCTTGAAGCTCCTGAATTCTCTAGGGTTTCTCTTCGAAATTTTCTGTATAAATAGGACCTATGTACATCAAATTTCGTGTCTCTCAATTGCTCTAAGCCTTAGTATAGCCAAGCTCTACCTAAAAACCCTAAACACAGAAACTGCACAAGCTGCTGCCGCCGCACCAACCGCCGTCAATTGCTTTCATCCGCCGCCGATTCCACCTTCTACCCTAGCCGATCTATATAGGTAGTCTAGGTATGAAGTTCATCAAGGTTTTGTGTAATAATCTACTGTGTTTATCATGCTTTATTATAAATTATTTTATGGTTTTCGGTTTTATACATTGCATGTGTTCTTAAGTTCTTCTTTGTGATTTTCTTGAAACCATGTGTGATGTATAACGTTCTATGTATATTTTAGTTTCATGATTTAGATTAAGTTGCTGTATGTTCTTGTGTGTAGTATGTGCTAATTGATTAATCATCACCTGATCACGTAATCAAACCTAAAGATAGTCTAGGCCAAGACGTTTCTAAGGGGGGAGTTTAATCTGCCGTAGTAATCTAGGATCAAGTTAGGCATATTTGATAGTTTGATTCTAGTTGCTGCAAAGGGTTGCTAGGGTGAGTGATTTGCATGTTGAATAGGATGAGTGACGCCATACCTAGGACCATGTCTTCAACCGACTCCAGTTCGTAAGTGTATCTTGTTTAGGTTAGGCATATTTGATAGTTTAAACAAGGTGACACATATGTTTTAGGTTCAGGCATATTTGAAGTTCCTAAAAACACATGAGAAGTCATAAGAGGTTGAAATCAATGAAAGCATATGATAGTGCGAGCATCACTATTTAATCTTACATGAAATTGTTATATGCTTATTGCGGTGTTTGTTATGTTGTGTGCTTGAGTATTGATTGACCGATGTATGTAAATATTTTACTTCTTTTCTTTATGTTTCGAACCACCTTATAAATCCCCCCTTTAAAAATCGTAAATATGTTTATACTTTTGCATTTGTGTATACTTGTATATTATGTGACAAATAATTGTATATGCTATGTATATGTGTATTTTGTATAAAATGTGTGAATATTACTAACGATTTGTTTTTGCAGAATATAAGTCCTTCCCTAGTGTCCCCGGCTAGAACGATCCCTACTTACTAATACTACACGATAGGGTTTTTTAAATTGCACAGGTCAACTTTTGGCCTCGTCAGTGACCAGATTTCATCTTGTTCGGTCTTCACGTCATTCTTTTCGTCAACAGTCAATCATGGGTATCAAGCTAGACATCACAAAGAACTGATTTTTTTTCTTTTCTTTCGTTTCATTTTTATTTTTTATCACAACACATTAGCTTGATACACCACACTTATTTCTTGGTATCACCTTCACACACTTTCACCTTGGTCTTCATGTATATATGTCTCATGTACAGCTCTACTAAGTTCAAGAACAAAGGTAGAGATATAACTATTCTAAGGTTCCAGGTTAAGGTTATGCGGGTGATGACAAAAAGGCTATAATGTAAGCTCAAAGTGGTTAACTAATGGGTGCACAACTTGTGTGCAAAAATATGGGACACCGGTTATATATGGCAATGATGATAAATCCTAAATGTCTTTATCACTTCCTCAATCAGAACATGTATTGACTAAAAGCTTTGAAAAGTACAAGAGCAAGTTCTAGTTATATCTATAGTCCATTAACTTAATATGCGGCAAGCAATTGACACTCAACAATGAAAGCATGTAATTCACATAAAGGCTCAAAATCTCACAGGTTAAATGAATCTCAACAATGTCCAAGCATGCTCATAATCTGTACCATGTTAACTTCTTTCTATGTCCACTACACATTCGCATATGCATCATATATCAAAATTAACCAAAGAAACTCAAATCACATAATCATCTCTTAGTCACAATTTCAGAAGATATAAGCACATCAAAGACTAGTTAAGGGCTCTAAGACTCAAACAAGACTAAAAACAGTTTTTTTTAACTCAAAAATCAAAAATCTAAACATAGACGCTAAAGATGTCATATAAACCCACCTCACACTTGAAATTTACATTGTCCTCAATGTAAAACAAAACTAAAGCATTCAATACATCAAACAAGTATGAAGCAGAATACATATGACATCGCAAAACACACAAAACATGGAGAAAATTAACAATGGAGAAAAAATTAAGAATGCAAATCTGGAATCCAAGCTTCTCCATCAACATGGGTTGCCTCCCAAGTAGCGCTAAGTTTAACGTCGTCAGCCAGACGGTACTCATCATCATTGCTCCAACGGCACTAGATCGCGGAAATGTACTTCTTCCACATCTCGCACCTCTGCAGGCTCATAAAACGGTTTAAGCCTATGTCCGTTCACTTTGAACGTGTTCCCATTCTTCGGATTTTTCACCTCTACTGCACCATGAGCAAACACATTAAGTATAACCAAAGACCCACTCCACCTAGAACGAAGTTTACCTGGGAATAATCGTAAACGCGAATTGAAAAGCAAGACTTTTTGTCCAACAACAAAAGATTTGCTCTTAATCATCTTATCATGAAACATCTTGGTTTTCTCCTTGTAGATTCGACTGGACTCATAGGCATTGTTTCGAATCTCATCTAGTTCATTCATTTGTAACTTCCTATGAACACCTGCATCATCAATATCAAAGTTAAACTGCTTAATAGCCTAATATGCTTTGTGTTCAAGCTCCACCGGAAGATGACAGCCTTTTCCATAGACCATTCGATAAGGAGACATCCCAATCGGTGTCTTGTATGCTGTCCTGTGTGCCCACAACGCCTCGTCTAAGCGTTGACTCCAATCTTTCCAGGTTGGTCCAACAGTCTTCTGCAAAATTTGTTTTATCTCCCTGTTGGATACTTCTACCTGCCCGCTCGTCCGAGGATGATAAGGTGTTGTCACCTTATGATGAACATTAAATTTCCTGAGCAAAGCTGCAAAAGACTTGTTACAAAAGTGTGAACCTCCATCACTGATGATGTACCTAGGAGTGCCAAATCTAACAAACAGTGATTTCAAAAATTTCAGAACAACAGCAGCATCGTTAGTACGAGTGGCCACTACCTCCACCCACTTTGAAACATAATCAACTGCAAGTAGAATGTAAATACTTTGCTGAGAGCTAGGAAAAGGACCCATAAAGTCAATACCCCACACATCAAAAATCTCAATGACCTGTCAAAAGTTGACCTGTGCAATTTAAAAAACCCTATCAGTGTAGTATGTGCAAGTAGGGATCGTTCTAACCGGGGACACTAGGGAAGGATTTTATATATTGCAAAAAAGAATGTTAGTAATTTCAAAAGAATACAAGTACAAATTATAATGGGATTTTTGAGTTTGGTTCGAATTTAAAAGAAAATAAACATAAGTATTTACAAAACATGGTCATCCAACAATGCAACATTTAGAATAGCACATAGCACCGATTAAATAGCATGCAAGTTCATGAAACAGATTAAAAATGCAGCAATTATATTTTCAAATACTTTGATTAATTCCAACTATGTAAGCTTCTCATGTAAACTTAGTGCCTACAATCGCCTGACACTAAATTTATATATGTGTCACCTTGCTCAGTGCCTACAATCGCCTGACACTAAGACAAGATACACTTATCGAACAAGAGCCATTGGAAACATGGTCCTAGGTATGGCGTCACTCATCCTATTCATCATGCAAATCTCTCACCTTACCACCCTTGGTAGTGACTAAGAATCAAGACCTACAATCGCCTGATCTTAACCCTTAGAACGCTACGGCATATGAAACTCCCCCCTAATAGCTAACTTGTCTAGATTCAAGCTAACCTAGAGTTTGATTACGTGCTCATGTGATGATTAATCAATTAAAGTTCTCTAATCATATAAACACAGCAAGTTAAGTCTTTTATTCAAAACCTAAACATGCATTCTAATCGTTATGTTTACACAATCACATATATAAATCACAAAGAAGAATATATGAACTTGTATGAGACATAAAACCACAAAACCATAATATATAGTCAATGAGTTCGACAAAAACTTACAAAGATCCATACCTTAACCTCCTAACAAAGTCGGCAAGGTACGGTGACTAAGGTGAAGGAACGGCTGAACTCTCCGGTGAACAATGGATGCGGCAGCTTTGTGTTTAAAGTGTTTAGGGGTTTTGTAGGTAGAGCTTGGCTCTCTAAAAATTACAAAGGTTGAAGACACTAAAACTAAGCTATTACAAGTGTATTTATAGAGAAAAACTTGAGAGAATCTGCATCAAAGTCAGCAGCCAAGATCTCCCATTCCTTGTTGAACTCGGTTTACTCTTCCTTGTTGAACATGGTTTCTTCTTTCTTCTTTGACAAGGATTTCGACTTTGGACTTGGATTTTTCTGTTCTTGGACTCTCCCACATGTTAATGGATCAATGTAGGCCTCATTACACAAGTCTTGGGTTTCTAGGCAGCCGAATCCATTGCAAAAACTCGGTAGAGGCAGTCTTTCTTAGTTGGACCGGGAAAGCTGTCTACTTAGTTATTTCGGCTGTCCTAGATGACTTCTTCGAATCTTCTTCTTCAATGCAGCTTCCCATGACTTCATTAAGCTCCCTTTTAAGTCCTTTGACACATTTGGAAAGTATTTTGGTGAAGAGACATCCTCCCAAACTCGTGTGACAACTTAGGCAGAAACTGCCCAGTTTTGCAGCTTGACCTCAGTCCATTGGTTTGATTATAACTCCATCCGAACTCCAATTGATGCGATTTCAAAAGATCTGAAAACTAGACTCCCGTAGCTTTCCAATGATATATGGCACGTCCTCAGATTCCTCCTGGATCGTCAGTTATGAATTTCCAAAGTTGATGTAGGGTTACTGGAAATTTCTGTGCTCGGATCAAAACTTATGTTTCGAAGTACTTCTTTTCCATTACTTCTCTTGTTGTCTTCCATGAGTCCAATCGACATGATTCTTGATCAAATATACTCATTTACATGTCACCTACACAATAAACAAGATTCATCAAACGTGACAATGCAAAATGTAAAAATTCATGAAGAAAAATAACCAAGTCTTATTCCAAAAACAGATTTTTAACATTTTAAGCATAATTTCTCTATAAAACACATTTAGTAGCCAATGCTCTACAGAAAAACCCTTTTGACATAAAACAAGTAAAAACGACTCTACTAAGAAATAAACAAAGTATAAATGAGGGTAGAAACACCTTAAAAACATGGCGTAAAACGCACTTATCACTCAACAACAAATATTGGGTGTTGGGGCATCTGATCTCTAGGACCTAAGTTACCTGTGAGCTGACATCTGACACATAATTTATGGAACTCATGTTCATCTTTGAACAAAGTTGGCCAGAAGAAGCCACTTTCAAGAACCTTCATTGCAGTCTTCTTTCCAGCAAAGTGACCTCCCTCTACATATGAGTGACAAAAAGTGAGTATAGATTGAAATTCAGTTTCGGGAACGCACCTTCTTATCAACAAATCTGGACAATGTTTCCATAGATAAGGCTCATCCCACACATAATGCTTAGATGACTTCACCAACTTGTCCTTCTGAGCTCTACTGTAGTCACTTGGTACTCTTCCTGACACAAGGTAGTTAACTATATCTACATACCAAGGCTCAGAAATATTGAGAGCAAAAAGTTGCTCATCCGGGAAGCTATCACGTAGAGGCAAGGAGTCATCCTCTGCGTTAGAACTATGCGTGATCCTGCTCAGGTGATCCATCTAATCAACCTGGGTTTTGCATCCTGTTTAGTCATCAAGTATCTCAAAGCAGCATGGTCAGAGAAAATAATAACTTTAGTCCCTAACAAGTAGGACCTAAACTTTTCTAAAGCAAAGACCACAGCTAAGAGTTCCTTTTCTGTAGTTGAGTAATTTAACTGTGCATCATTTAAAGTCCTGGAAGCATAATAGATGACATGCGGCAACTTAGCTGGACGTTGACCTAACACAGCACCAACCGCATAATCAGAAGCATCACACATTAATTCAAAAGGTAAGTTCCAATCAGGTGCCTGTATGATGGGTGCAGTTGTCAGAAGGTCCTTGAGCTTGTTGAATGCCTTCAAGCACTCATCCGTGAAGTTGAAAGCTACATCTTTCTGGAGCAGTGCACATAATGGTCGGGCTATATTAGAAAAGTCCTTGATAAACCTGCGATAAAATTCTGCATGTCCAAGAAAAGATCTTACCTCCTTCACAGTGGAAGGAGGAGGTAAAGTACGCACAATATCAACCTTAGTTTTATCAACCTCAATCCCCCTGTCAGATATCACATGTCCCAAAACTATACCTTGTTCTACCATAAAATGACATTTTTCCCAATTCAAAACAAGGTTAGTCTCAATACAACGTTTCAAAACCATAGATAAATGATGAAGACACATGTCAAAAGAATCACCAAAAATAGAAAAATCATCCATAAATACCTCAATGATCTTCTCAACCATGTCTGAAAATATGCTCATCATGCATCTCTGAAATGTCGCTGGGGCGTTGCATAGCCCAAAGGGCATCCGTCTATAGGCAAAAGTGCCAAAAGGACAAGTGAAGGTAGTCTTCTCTTGATCATCTCGATGGATGGCAATTTGGTTAAAACCCGAATAACCATCCAAAAAGCAATAGAAAGCATGACCTGCAAGACGCTCCAACATCTGATCAATAAAAGGTAAAGGAAAATGATCCTTACGTGTGGTTGCATTTAGTCTACGATAATCAATGCAAACTCTCTATCCGGTTTGGGTCCTTTGTGGCACCATCACATTCTCATCATTCTTCACAACTGTGATGCCAGAACGCTTTGGAACAACCTGCACAGGACTCACCCATTTACTGTCAGAGATAGCATATATGATACATGCGTCTCGAAGCTTGATGACCTCCTTCTTCACAACATCCATCATCGGAGGGTTTAAGGCGGCGTTGAGCTTGCCTTGTGGGCTGAGCTCCCTCCTCAAGATGTATCCTATGAGTGCAAAGTGTAGGGCAGATGCCCTTAATATCTGCTATGGTCCATCCAATTGCTGCTTTGTGTTCCCTGAGAACAGTTAACAATTTCTCTTCCTGCAATTTGGTTAGCTTTGAGGAAATAATAACTGGCAAAGTGTCACCAGCTTCCAAGAATGTATACTTCAAATGCTCAGGCAATGGTTTAAGTTCAAGTTCAGGGGCTACCTCAATGGAAGGGCAAAGAACATCATCAGAAACTGGTAAAGGAATTGGTTTAGTGCCCTTACCTGTTGGTACAAATGGTCGGGATTCAAGTTCAGCAATCATTTCATAAAATGCATCTTCCATGGCCAGATCCTGAAAGGAATCAATCCTGAGACAATCATCATCCTCAAACCCCACACTTGAAGGTTTGTACTCGAGTAGTTCCTCAAGCTCGTCCAGCTCCTCTCTTATCCTGTCAATTTCAACCTGTTGAGAGGTTCTCTTGATTTGTCAAACTGGAGTTGCTGGAACATCTTCACCGCCAACATATATAGCCATTTTCAAAGCATCATCCTCAAGGGAGTATTGGATGTATTCCTGCATGAAACCTTCAAATGCATCAATAGAATAACAAGAATAATCACAAACATTACCTGTATGTTTCATTGCCTCAAAAATGTTGAAGCGAATTTTCTTCTCCTCAATTCTCATGGTGAGAGTTCCCTCATAACAATTAATTTTTGTTCGGGCAGTCCTCAAGAATGGACGACCTAAAATCAATGGTAGCTCGGAAGGCATTGGTTCTCTTTCCATCTCCAAGATGAAAAAGTCAGCTGGGAATATCAAGTCACCAACCTGCACAAAAACATCTTCAACAACACCTAAAGGATAGCAACTAGATCTGTCAGCCAACTTAATGGTTACCAATGTGGGTTGCAGTTGTTGTTCTAGGTTTAATTTACTATAAACAGAATAAGGCATCAAATTAATTGAAGCACCTAAATCTAATAAAGCACCAGAAAACCTGTTATCACCAATAACGCATGGAACAGTGAAGCGCCCGGGATCCTTCATCTTTGGAGGTAGCTTTCTTTGTAGCACAGCAGACGCTTTCTCGCTCAATGCTACTGTCTCAGTTGGCCTATACTTCCTCTTGGTTGTACAAAGGTCTTTGAGAAACTTTGCATATTATGGTATCTGCTTGAGTGCTTCAAGTAAGGGAATATTTACTTGGACTTTTCAAAAGATGTCCAAGATATCATTGGCCTTCTCCTCCTTCTCTTGTTTTCTCAACCTGCTAGAAAAAGGAACTGGAATGTCAATGGGAGAAGAATAAGGTTTAGAATGTACTTGCTCAATTTTTGAAGTTGTCAGAACGTTGGTTCCAGGTGCATTTTCAACAGGTCGAATTTGGGTTTCCTGAGAATTTTCTAACGGTTTGTCAAACACCAATTGCTCAATTACAGGCTCCCCCAACGTTCTTGTCTTATTTGTAGGCTCTGGAACTGACCCTAAAACCCTTCCACTCTTCAGTTGCATAGCACTTACCTCATGCTCATTCCTTGGATTAGGTTCGGTCTTGCTAGGTAGTGCTCCAAAGTTCTGTTGCGTCAAAAGTTGTTGTACATGACTCATCTGACATTCAAGAAGCTTAATGGACTTCCCATGTTGCTGAGTGGTGAACTTGATATCTTGGTGGAATGCACTACTCTCCTCTTGCTCCTTCTTACTGTCAACCATCATCTGTTGTATTAAGGCTTCCAAATTTGATGTACCCGTTGGTGCTTGAGGTGGTGGAGCTTGATACTGTTGTTGCTGCCTTTGACCAAATTGTTCATCCCCTCTAGTTTGTCTTAGTGGAAATCCTGGTGGATTAGTAGGAGGATTAAGCACATTGTTGCTTTTGTAGCTGAGAAATGGATGATCTCTATTACCTTGGTAGTTATTGAATTGCCTTCCAGCAAAGTTCACATCCTCATCTACCTCATCTGTTCTAAACTTTGGACAGTGCTCTGTTCGATGATCCACAGCAGAACACAAAGTACATATCACACCAACGGCTGCAACTGACTTCCTCTTGTCGACTTTTAAGGCACTGGCAATCAAAGCTATGTCGTTCTCCATAGTTCTCAACCTATTTTCCATGGCCCCATTTATTGCAACTGCATTCAAAGATTTTCTGCTTGCACCCATGGATCTATCCCTTGACTGAAATTGTCTTGAGTTCTCTGCTTGATTCTCCACAATTGCTTTAGCTTCAGCTCCAGTTTGATTCCACCAATTTCCTCCACAAGCTGAATCAAGTTTTTGCCTATTGAATGAATCAATTCCTTCATAGAAGTATTCCATCTGAGTGTTGAGATCAAACTTGTGATGAGGGCATTGTCGAAGTAAACCTTTGAATTGACTCCAGGCTTCATGTAGTTCGTCTCCATCTTTCTGCTTGAAAGTACTTATCTGCTTTTTCAAGTTCTTGGTACGAGATGCAGAGTAGAATTCTTTCATGAACTCAGCAGCCATCGTGTCCCATGTATCAATCGACTGAGATTCCAATGAGTTGTACCATGCCTTTGCCACTTCCTTTAAAGAGAATGAGAAGAGAATAAGTTTTACATCTTCATCCACATTCTGTGATTTCTGTATTCTGCACAATGCTGCAAACACATTCAAATAGTCTTGAGGGTCCTCAGAAGAAGTGCCTCTAAAGTGTGGCAGATTAGCGATGAGCGATGGAGGTATTGCATGATTGGTGAGTCTACAACACATGTACCCGGAACAAAGGATTCCTTGAGTTTGGCCATTGGTCGTGGTGATAATGGTGGCGTTGGAATATGCTGCTCTTCCTGTTCCTCAATCTCTGAATCAGAATGGTGTTCAGGCTCAGAATCCTCACCACCACTGTTACTCGTGCTCACCTGTAGTCTGTTGTTTCCGGTTTTGGCTTGCTGCTTTCTCAATCTCTGGATCAAATAACAGTGGTTCAGAGCTTGTAGAGTGACGAGTATGCATACAAGAAGCTCCTGCACACAGTAAAGAATGTAAGACTCAGAAAGAAAAATAAAAAGAAAACTAAACTTAAACTGACGAGGTCGTTTGTTAACAACCTGCAATTTAAACCCTATCATTGTAGTAACTGTAAGTAGGGATCGTTCTAGCCGGGGACACTAGGGAAGGACTTATATTCTGCAAAACAAATCGTTAGTAAAATTCACACATTTTATACAAAATACACATATACATAGCATATACAATTATCTGTCACATAATATACAAGTATACACAAAATGTTATGGGGGATTTAAAGATGGTTCGAAACATATAAAGAAAATAAAGACACTTATTTACAAAACATGGTCAATCAATACTCAAGCATAAGACATAACAAACACCGAAATAAGCATACAACAATTTCATGCAAGATTAAATAGTGATGCTCGCACTATCATATGTTTTAATTGATTTCAACCTCTTATGACTTCTCATGTGTTTTTAGGAACTTCAAATATGCCTGAACCTAAAACATATATGTGTCACCTTGTTTAAACTATCAAATATGCCTAATCTAAACAAGATACACTTACGAACTGGAGTCGGTTGAAGACATGATCCTAGGTATGGCGTCACTCATCCTATTCAACATGCAAATCACTCACCCTAGCAACCCTTTGCAGAAACTAGAATCAAACTATCAAATATGCCTAACTTGATCCTAGATTACTACGGCAGATTAAACTCCCCCCTTAGAAACGTCTTGGCCTAGACTATCTTTAGGTTTGATTACATGATCAGGTGATGATTAATCAATTAACACATACTACACACAAGAACATACAACAACTTAATCTAAATCAAGAAACTAAAATATACTTAGAACGTTATACATCACACATGGTTTCAAGAAAATCACAAAGAAGAACTTAAGAACACATGCAACGTATAAAACCGAAAACCATAAAATAATTTATAATTAAACATGATAAAACACAGTAGATTATTACACAAAACCTTGATGAACTTCATACCTAGACTACCTATATAGATCGGCTAGGGTAGAAGGTGGAATCGGCGGCGGATGAAAGCAATTGACGGCGGTTGGTGCGGCGGCGGCAGCTTGTGCAGTTTCTGTGTTTAGGGTTTTTAGGTAGAGCTTGGCTATACTAAGGCTTAGAGCAATTGAGAGACACTAAACTAAGAGCTATACAAGAGACACTAAACTAAGAGCTATACATGTCTATTTATACAGAAAATTTCGAACAAAACCCTAGGAAATTCGGGAGCTTCAAGGAGACACAACCTTTGTTGGACTTGGAATCCTTCTTGGACTTGGTTTCCTCCTTTCATCTTTGGACAAAGATTTCGACTTGGAACTTGGATTTCTGATTTTTTGGACTCCTCTACATGTTATTGGATCCATGTAGGCCTCTTACACAAGTTCTTGGGCTCATAGGCAGCCGAAATCATTGGCAAACTCGGCAAGGACAGACTTTCCCGGTTTGACCGGAAAAGCTCCATACTTAGTTGTTTCGGCTGCCATGATGACTTCTTCGAATCTTCTTCTTCTTCTTCAATGCAGCTTCCCATGACTTCATTAAGCTTCTCTTAAGTCCTTTGACATGCTTGGGAAGAATTTTGGTGAAGAAACATCCTCCCAAACTCGTGTGACAACTTAGGCAGAAGCTGTCCAGTTTTGCAGCTTGACCTCCGTCCATTGTTTTGATCATAACTCCTTCATCTGAACTCCAAATGCTGTGATTCAAGAAGATCTGAAAACTAGACTTCCGTAGGTTTCCAATGATATATGGTTCGTCCTCAGATTCCTCCTGGATCTTTAGATATGATTTTCCGAAGTTGATGTAGGGTTTCTGTAAATTTCTGCTCGGATCAAAATCTTATGTTTCGGAGTTTCTTCTTTTCCATGGCCTCTCTTGTTGTCCTCCATGAGTCCAATCTTCATGATTCTTGTACTCATATGCTCATTTACATGTCATCTACACATTAAACCAAATTCATCAAAAATGACAATGTAAAGGTACGGTGAATCATAAGAGAAATAACCAAGTCTTATCCAAAATCGGTTTTACAACACTTAAGCACAAATTTCTGTATAAAGACACATATTAACCATTACTCTACAGAAAAACCCTTTTGACTCAATATAAGTAAAAACGACATTACTAAGGAATAAACCAAGTATAAATGAGGGTAAAAACACATTAAAAACATAGCGTAAAACGCACTTATCATTACCCGCAGAGGATTGGTGAAACTAAGACTTAAAGACACAAGAAACACAAACAAATGCATAAACTGTAAATAGCAGAAACCTAATTAATTAGCTAATCTAGACTCAACCAAAAATTATGAAATTAAATACACACTAACTAGACACAGTGACAGACTACCACAGAATTAGGGAAATCGGAGTTGGTTTGATCAGTGAACAAAAATAAACAAAACATAAGTACTGCTGAAATCAAAATATTAAAAAAGATAAATATGGATGCAAATATGAGAGGAACAATAGCTAGGAACTTCTCTCGACCACTAGATATGCTTCAATCACCCCAAAACAATGTCAAAGATTATAAATGAATGCACTCACAGTCAAGCCAATGTCGTTAGGTCATTAACCATATTATAAATGAAACATGCAACAGAATTATCAATGAGCAATCAGTGAAGAAATTCTCATCTAAAAATTATATAAATCAATTGGGGTTTGAAATCAAAGACATATCTAGGGCTTTGATCAGCCCCTAACTATTAAGGAGTTTAGCTACACATAATCTTGAATAAGAACATCAGAGAATACATGGAAGATGAAATACAAGGAGAAGAAGAAGAAAACTTGATTGGCAAAGGCTGGATCGGCTGCCTGCCGAGCACCAGCTGGTGCACAGCGACTGCCGCTGGTGCGCGTCTGGTGCACTGCAGGTGCACGTCTGGTGCGCTTCTGGTGCACTGCAGGTGCACGTCTGGTGCGCGTCTGCCCTTTTCTTTTTCTTTCGCCAACTCCCTTTGTGTTTTCTGTCGAACTCTTCCCTTTTAGAAAACCCTAGAGTCCTTTTTATACTCCTCTTGGTCTCCCCTTCCTTATGGCACTAGGAATCATTTTTATTTCTTTCTTTTCTTTATTTCTCCACAAAACCTAATAAAACAATAAACATTAATTAAATCACTCAATTAATAGCAATAATCCAAGTGTAATAGTTCAATTAAACACGATAAATACGCATAAATATGCGACTATCAAGACGTGGTTTGGACATTCATCAAAGGAATGAAGCCCTGTTAAGGCACAAACTTGTTTTTGCATTTTGTTCATGATTGTTTGCTTTTATAATACACTTGCACTAGGTTCATGAAAAATTTAAAACTTTAGCTACCTTCGTCTTGTTCTGGGGCCGGGCGGACTCAAAGGTTTTGCCATTTCCACCCGCGTATGGACACAATGAGGCAATGCAATGACTCAGAAAATAATTAAAAACTACACGTACTACAATAGTAAGCACTTTTAGCGGCCGAGTTTTCAGCGAGGAAATATATTTCCCTCAATAAATGCCACTTTCAGCGATGAATGTATTAGTTCCTCCATAAATATCATTATGTTTTCTATGAGGAACATATTTTCCTCACAGTAACCCGCTTTCTATGACAAAAATTTTAATACCACACTAAAAAATGATTATAATTTGGTCTCCTGATTCGTCACGATATTAGCGAGGAAATATGTGATTTTGGTGTGGATTTTTTTCATCGCAAAATACATATTTAATGAGAAAATCACGATTTCATCATTTTTGTTTGCAGAATATAGTGTGACACCCGCCAAATTGTATGTTGACAAATGTAAGGTTTCCTCGCTAGAAGTCCATATTCAGCGAGAAATTATTTCTTCGTCAAAAGACAAGTAGAAAGGAAATAATTGTTTTCTCATTATTAGTTTGGCGGAAAAATGCGCAAGCCCTGCCGAATTCAATGGCAACAAAAGTAAAGTTTCCTCACTAATAGCCCATATTTTGCGAGAAATTATTTCCTCGTCAAAATACCAATTACCGAGGAAATAATAATTTCCTCATTGTTAGTTTGGCAAAAAACTATGCACGACTCGCCAAATCTATTGTAACCAAAGTTTCCTTACCAAATGTATTTGTTTTACTATGGAAGTGATTTCTTATGTCCCAAGAGGTGCAAATTGTGTGGCACATACTGTGGCAACTAGAAATTATAACAAGTTAAAACAACATAAAATTATGAATGTTATTTGTTTTTGTTGATCATAAAAAGTGCATATGGTCATCTTATATATTATTCAGTATCTCCTTCAAATATTATTGGATATCTTGTTTATTTGTAAGATCTAACATATTATTCTGTATCTTCTTTATTTGTGGGATGTAACATCAGGATGTTCCATTGAAGATCAACAAGGGATGAATTCTTTAAAACAATTTATTATTCTTGTTGCAGCTCTGGTAGCAAGAATCAGCATAGCCTTCCGCGTAGTATGTAATTTCTGCATGTCAAACAATAATACTCTAACTACTTTCGAATCATAGTCAAAATAAAAATGTAAAGAGAGTATAAGTAGAAGAATTGGTACCGGAAATGGAGGGTTTGCCAATAGTGGTCATGCCTTTGCTAATAAAGTTTACACAATTATTAGTACAACCATAAGCATCGACATTAGATTGTGGCCCAATCTTGCAGGCAGCTATGCAAATGCTAACGCACGCTGCATATGCTGGAGGATCTACTATGCTCTTAACGCAAGTGATTGCACACTTTTTAGTACAATTCCCTATGTGTATTTGATCTGGAATAACAACAGACTCTTGAGGAGATGGGGCTGCTGCTAATGAAAGCACAAGCATGCTTACCAAGGTCACACATCTCAACACAGTATTAGTACTAGCCCCCATTGCCAACTTCTCTTCAATCTCTTTTTGTTTGTTATGGTTATGCTAGCTAGTCTGCGTTGTTGATGGTTGAAATGAAAACTAAGCCAAATCCTTAATTTATAGGTGCCTCATTTTTCGTCTATAGAAAAACCATCAATTCCATTATTTCTTATGAGAATGAAAATCTGTGAGAATCCATGGTGTTTCATTTTCTTGCCTATATAAACTTGTTGCAGTATTTCATTGTCATCTGTATATGGAAAGTATTGGATTTTCTTCTAACATAAGCAATTTATTCAGATGTTGTTAGTAGGTGAGTATGGAACTCACTGATGTTGGTGATTGAGTCGGTCGTCTCAATCCCTGCCGTTTCATTTCTTTATTACAGTAAAACCTCGATAAATTAATGTTCGATAAATTAATAACCTAGATTAAATAGTAATTTTCTCGTGTTCTAACTGGTGACCAGTTTGTATTACTTGGTACCTCGCCTAATGTATAAGATAATAATATTTACAGACTCCTTTTAGGTATAAAATCATAATTAATTGATTTATAAAATATTTTAAATTATTATGAAACTATTAATAATTTATAAAATACATAAAAATAGTAAATACTAAATAATGCTTATAATACAAGTTATGGAATCTCTGAACAATTTTAATTTCTCTATTAACTTATTCCTAATGTATCCTTATATTTTCCTATTTGTTTCCTTTCTATTATGCAAAATTAATGAAAACTCTGAACATTTTAAGGAAACTTTTTACAACAAATCATCTATAAAGTAATAATTTATTTATTTATCGATAAATGAATAAATTATTCATTTATAAATATTATAATAATCCTTCTACAGTAATAATTTTCATGGTCCCGATTTTATTCATTTATATAGGTTTTACGATAACGAAAAAAAATTAGCACTGCTTTCTACAATATTAATGATTTCATTCATAACATATGTAGAGATTACAAAGTAAACAGGTCTACTGGTTTGCGTATGGAGGGTAAATAAGATCATGCGATACACAATTAAATACTAAACTCCTAGAAAAACTTCCACTCACATGACACCAGATGTGAGCCTATATCTAATAGGACATAGGATAAAGATTCTTATTCTAAAACAAATGAAGGAAAATAACATAAAATTAAAACCTATAATCAATTAAAAAACTAGATCATAGGGATGTTCATAAAAAAATCAAAACAAATCATTGTCATTGATATTAGTGCTAGGAGGTTTAGACACCTTCACAAAACTTAGCTTATTCTGTTTGGTTGTTGTTTGATATTTATATATTGACTTTGCTGGTGGTACTTTTGTACAACATTTTCCGCTCCTGACTTTTCAGAATTAGTGGAGGGTTAGTTATGATTACATGAAAGAGCAAGATTTACTTGACTCTACATTACCTAAGAAGTAAGCAGATTTTACATCATGGAAGCCATTATTCTCAATTGGGACTATCTTCTTCCCATTTAGTGTCTAACCGAAATGAAATAAGTGCACAAACGATGAAGGTCATCACATAAACTTTAGCGGAGAGCTCAGATGCGTAAGGCAAGACAAAATTGATAGTGAGCTGAAGGCAAGACATAAGGCAAGACAATGACAAGACCGCCAGGCGGGGCAACCTGAAGTGAGGACAAAATTCTTCCATGTCTCATTGAAAAGGCGTTAGAGAGGGAGCGTCGCTTGCTTTGGCAACCTCAGTGGAGAAGACCCAAGCGTTATGTCATGAGAAAGATGCAGGTCCGGTCAAAAGGGCGTTGGAGCGGCACAACAAGGTGAAGGCCAGTGGGACTCACTTGGGTCTTGCAGGGTTGAAGAGAGAAAGTGATAGGGTTTGGTTGGTGCTTTAGGGTTAGTTACTGCTTCGATGAGTGAATATGGAGATAGGAAAAATTGGTTGGTTTGGGTTTTCTAAAGACGTGATAAGTGACAAACGCACTTAACAAAGATACCCTATTATCAAATCAATTATGTCAATGTAGTAAATGGCAAATAGGGGTCATTACCCGCAGAGGATTGGTGAACCTAAGACTTAAAGACACATGAAACACAAACAAATGCATAAACTGTAAATCTGGCAGACTCGACCAACGAGCAGAAACCTAATTAATTAGCTAATCTAGACTCAACCAAAAATTACGAAATAAAATACACACTAACTAGACACAGTGGTTGACTACCACACAAATGTTTAGGGTAATCGGAGTTGGTTTGATCAGTGAACAAAAATAAACAAAACATAAGTATGCTGAAAACAAAATATTAAAGAAGATAAATATGGATGCAAATATGAGAGGAACAATAGCTAGGAACTTCTCTCCACCACTAGATATGCTTTAATCACCCCAAAACAATGTCAAAGATTATAAATGAATGCACTCACATTCAAGCCAATGTCGTTAGGTCATTAACCGTATTACGTTCTCTTACTTGCCATGTTAAGTGAAATGTCGTTATCGACTTAACTATATTCTCAATTAATTGATCTATGAAATGTTGGTATCTAGACCAAAATAACTGAAATCATGAAGTTCTAAGAATGTTTGAGTAACAACAAAGAATCTAAGGTCAATGTCAGTAGCCTTAGATTACCAAGGAATCACTTCACACAAGTACCTGCAAGGAACATGTTATTTCTCATAGAATGTGCAACGATATGTCGGTCATATACACATTCAAAATAATAAACCCTAAAACATTCATCAAAGTGTCGACCCAATGAAACATGCAACAGAATTATCAATGAGCAATCAGTGAAGAAATTCTCATCTAAAAATTATATAAATCAATTGGGGTTTGAAATCAAAGACATATCTAGGGCTTTGATCAGCCCCTAACTATTAAGGAGTTTAGCTACACATAATCTTGAATAAGAACATCAGAGAATACATGGAAGATGAAATACAAGGAGAAGAAGAAGAAAACTTGATTGGCAAAGGCTGGATCGGCTGCCTGCCGAGCACCAGCTGGTGCACAGCGACTGCCGCTGGTGCGCGTCTGGTGCACTGCAGGTGCACGTCTGGTGCGCTTCTGGTGCACTGCAGGTGCACGTCTGGTGCGCGTCTGCCCTTTTCTTTTTCTTTCGCCAACTCCCTTTGTGTTTTCTGTCGAACTCTTCCCTTTTAGAAAACCCTAGAGTCCTTTTTATACTCCTCTTGGTCTCCCCTTCCTTATGGCACTAGGAATCATTTTTATTTCTTTCTTTTCTTTATTTCTCCACAAAACCTAATAAAACAATAAACATTAATTAAATCACTCAATTAATAGCAATAATCCAAGTGTAATAGTTCAATTAAACACGATAAATACGCATAAATATGCGACTATCAAGACGTGGTTTGGACATTCATCAAAGGAATGAAGCCCTGTTAAGGCACAAACTTGTTTTTGCATTTTGTTCATGATTGTTTGCTTTTATAATACACTTGCACCAGGTTCATGAAAAATTTAAAACTTTAGCTACCTTCGTCTTGTTCTGGGGCCGGGCGGACTCAAAGGTTTTGCCATTTGCACCCGCGTATGGACACAATGAGGCAATGCAATGACTTAGAAAATAATTAAAAACTACACGTACTACAATAGTAAGCACTTTTAGCGGCCGAGTTTTCAGCGAGGAAATATATTTCCCTCAATAAATGCCACTTTCAGCGATGAATGTATTAGTTCCTCCATAAATATCATTAGGTTTTCTATGAGGAACATATTTTCCTCACAGTAACCCGCTTTCTATGACAAAAATTTTAATACCACACTAAAAAATGATTATAATTTGGTCTCCTGATTCGTCACGATATTAGCGAGGAAATATGTGATTTTGGTGAGGATTTTTTTCATCGCAAAATACATATTTAATGAGAAAATCACGATTTCATCATTTTTGTTTGCAGAATATAGTGTGACACCCGCCAAATTGTATGTTGACAAATGTAAGGTTTCCTCGCTAGAAGTCCATATTCAGCGAGAAATTATTTCTTCGTCAAAAGACAAGTAGAAAGGAAATAATTGTTTTCTCATTATTAGTTTGGCGGAAAAATGCGCAAGCCCTGCCGAATTCAATGGCAACAAAAGTAAAGTTTCCTCACTAATAGCCCATATTTTGCGAGAAATTATTTCCTCGTCAAAATACCAATTACCGAGGAAATAATAATTTCCTCATTGTTAGTTTGGCAAAAAACTATGCACGACTCGCCAAATCTATTGTAACCAAAGTTTCCTTACCAAATGTATTTGTTTTACTATGGAAGTGATTTCTTATGTCCCAAGAGGTGCAAATTGAGTGGCACATACTGTGGCAACTAGAAATTATAACAAGTTAAAACAACATAAAATTATGAATGTTATTTGTTTTTGTTGATCATAAAAAGTGCATATGGTCATCTTATATATTATTCAGTATCTCCTTCAAATATTATTGGATATCTTGTTTATTTGTAAGATCTAACATATTATTCTGTATCTTCTTTATTTGTGGGATGTAACATCAGGATGTTCCATTGAAGATCAACAAGGGATGAATTCTTTAAAACAATTTATTATTCTTGTTGCAGCTCTGGTAGCAAGAATCAGCATAGCCTTCCGCGTAGTATGTAATTTCTGCATGTCAAACAATAATACTCTAACTACTTTGGAATCATAGTCAAAATAAAAATGTAAAGAGAGTATAAGTAGAAGAATTGGTACCGGAAATGGAGGGTTTGCCAATAGTGGTCGTGCCTTTGCTAATAAAGTTTACACAATTATTAGTACAACCATAAGCATCGACATTAGATTGTGGCCCAATCTTGCAGGCAGCTATGCAAATGCTAACGCACGCTGCATATGCTGGAGGATCTACTATGCTCTTAACGCAAGTGATTGCACACTTTTTAGTACAATTCCCTATGTGTATTTGATCTGGAATAACAACAGACTCTTGAGGAGATGGGGCTGCTGCTAATGAAAGCACAAGCATGCTTACCAAGGTCACACATCTCAACACAGTATTAGTACTAGCCCCCATTGCCAACATCTCTTCAATCTCTTTTTGTTTGTTATGGTTATGCTAGCTAGTCTGCGTTGTTGATGGTTGAAATGAAAACTAAGCCAAATCCTTAATTTATAGGTGCCTCATTTTTCGTCTATAGAAAAACCATCAATTCCATTATTTCTTATGAGAATGAAAATCTGTGAGAATCCATGGTGTTTCATTTTCTTGCCTATATAAACTTGTTGCAGTATTTCATTGTCATCTGTATATGGAAAGTATTGGATTTTCTTCTAACATAAGCAATTTATTCAGATGTTGTTAGTAGGTGAGTATGGAACTCACTGATGTTGGTGATTGAGTCGGTCGTCTCAATCCCTGCCGTTTCATTTCTTTATTACAGTAAAACCTCGATAAATTAATGTTCGATAAATTAATAACCTAGATTAAATAGTAATTTTCTCGTGTTCTAACTGGTGACCAGTTTGTATTACTTGGTACCTCGCCTAATGTATAAGATAATAATATTTACAGACTCCTTTTAGGTATAAAATCATAATTAATTGATTAATAAAATATTTTAAATTATTATGAAACTATTAATAATTTATAAAATACATAAAAATAGTAAATACTAAATAATGCTTATAATACAAGTTATGGAATCTCTGAACAATTTTAATTTCTCTATTAACTTATTCCTAATGTATCCTTATATTTTCCTATTTGTTTCCTTTCTATTATGAAAAATTAATGAAAACTCTGAACATTTTAAGGAAACTTTTTACAACAAATCATCTATAAAGTAATAATTTATTTATTTATCGATAAATGAATAAATTATTCATTTATAAATATTATAATAATCCTTCTACAGTAATAATTTTCATGGTCCCGATTTTATTCATTTATATAGGTTTTACGATAACGAAAAAAAATTAGCACTGCTTTCTACAATATTAATGATTTCATTCATAACATATGTAGAGATTACAAAGTAAACAGGTCTACTGGTTTGCGTATGGAGGGTAAATAAGATCATGCGATACACAATTAAATACTAAACTCCTAGAAAAACTTCCACTCACATGACACCACATGTGAGCCTATATCTAATAGGACATAGGATAAAGATTCTTATTCTAAAACAAATGAAGGAAAATAACATAAAATTAAAACCTATAATCAATTAAAAAACTAGATCATAGGGATGTTCATAAAAAAATCAAAACAAATCATTGTCATTGATATTAGTGCTAGGAGGTTTAGACACCTTCACAAAACTTAGCTTATTCTGTTTGGTTGTTGTTTGATATTTATATATTGACTTTGCTGGTGGTACTTTTGTACAACATTTTCCGCTCCTGACTTTTCAGAATTAGTGGAGGGTTAGTTATGATTACATGAAAGAGCAAGATTTACTTGACTCTACATTACCTAAGAAGTAAGCAGATTTTACATCATGGAAGCCATTATTCTCAATTGGGACTATCTTCTTCCCATTTAGTGTCTAACCGAAATGAAATAAGTGCACAAACGATGAAGGTCATCACATAAACTTTAGCGGAGAGCTCAGATGCGTAAGGCAAGACAAAATTGATAGTGAGCAGAAGGCAAGACAATGACAAGACCGCCAGGCGGGGCAACCTGAAGTGAGGACAAAATTCTTCCATGTCTCATTGAAAAGGCGTTAGAGAGGGAGCGTCGTTTGCTTTGGCAACCTCAGTGGAGAAGACCCAAGCGTTATGTCATGAGAAAAATGCAGGTCCGGTCAAAAGGGCGTTGGAGCGGCACAACAAGGTGAAGGCCAGTGGGACTCACTTGGGTCTTGCAGGGTTGAAGAGAGAAAGTGATAGGGTTTGGTTGGTGCTTTAGGGTTAGTTACTGCTTCGATGAGTGAATATGGAGATAGGAAAAATGGGTTGGTTTGGGTTTTCTAAAGACGTGATAAGTGACAAACGCACTTAACAAAGATACCCTATTATCAAATCAATTATGTCAATGTAGTAAATGGCAAATAGGGGTCATTACCCGCAGAGGATTGGTGAACCTAAGACTTAAAGACACAAGAAACACAAACAAATGCATAAACTGTAAATCTGGCAGACTCGACCAACGAGCAGAAACCTAATTAATTAGCTAATCTAGACTCAACCAAAAATTACTAAATTAAATACACACTAACTAGACACAGTGGCGGACTACCACACAAATTTTTAGGGTAATCGGAGTTGGTTTGATCAGTGAACAAAAATAAACAAAACATAAGTACTGCTGAAAACAAAATATTAAAGAAGATAAATATGGATGCAAATATGAGAGGAACAATAGCTAGGAACTTCTCTCCACCACTAGATATGCTTTAATCACCCCAAAACAATGTCAAAGATTATAAATGAATGCACTCACATTCAAGCCAATGTCGTTAGGTCATTAACCGTATTACGTTCTCTTACTTGCCATGTTAAGTGAAATGTCGTTATCGACTTAACTATATTCTCAATTAATTGATCTATGAAATGTTGGTATCTAGACCAAAATAACTGAAATCATGAAGTTCTAAGAATGTTTGAGTAACAACAAAGAATCTAAGGTCAATGTCGGTAGCCTTAGATTACCAAGGAATCACTTCACACAAGTACCTGCAAGGAACATGTTATTTCTCATAGAATGTGCAACGATATGTCGGTCATATACACATTCAAAATAATAAACCCTAAAACATTCATCAAAGTGTCGGCCCAATGAAACATGCAACAGAATTATCAATGAGCAATCAGTGAAGAAATTCTCATCTAAAAATTATATAAATCAATTGGGGTTTGAAATCAAAGACATATCTAGGGCTTTGATCAGCCCCTAACTATTAAGGAGTTTAGCTACACATAATCTTGAATAAGAACATCAGAGAATACATGGAAGATGAAATACAAGGAGAAGAAGAAGAAAACTTGATTGGCAAAGGCTGGATCGGCTGCCTGCCGAGCACCAGCTGGTGCACAGCGACTGCCGCTGGTGCGCGTCTGGTGCACTGCAGGTGCACGTCTGGTGCGCTTATGGTGCACTGCAGGTGCACGTCTGGTGCGCGTCTGCCCTTTTCTTTTTCTTTCGCCAACTCCCTTTGTGTTTTCTGTCGAACTCTTCCCTTTTAGAAAAGAGAAAAATGCACCAACAATGTCCGAAGACTTGGTGGACTATCAATATGATACCCAGATTTTCAAATGTATCAAAACGGTACCCGAACTTGCATTTTTGTATTGACGTCGTACCTATGGATGTTTTCCGTCACCTCTCCGTCAGCTCATGTCACAAGTGAAGCACATGACCTCTTAAAAATGGCCAAAGACGGAGCTACCTGTTAACTTGAAGTGCAGAAGTGCTGTCTAGGCCTGAAGTTGGCTCATCAAGTAGCAAAATAGGTGGATCATGAATCATATCGACACCTATGGATACCCTTTTCCTTTCTCCACCAGATATCCCTCTGTTCTCTTCATCTCCCACAAAGCTATCAGAGACATGGAGAAGACCAAGCTCTTCCATTAAGGCCTCCACCCTTTGTTCCCTCTCTTTTTCATCAATGCCTTTAAGCCTAAACTTGGCAGTGAACAACAAAGTCTCCTTCACAGTCAGTAGGGGAAGCAGGTTATCTTCTTGTGCAACGAATCCACAAATCTTGCGCAACTGTGCAGGACTAGTTATCTGGTGATCATTGATGGAGACACTGTTAGGATTGTAGTCTTCATCTTTAACCCTCCCTGATATTATTCGAAGGAGGGTAGATTTTCCGGTGCCACTCGGGCCAACAATGGCAAGTATTTGACAACTTTTTGCAACAAAAGAGACTGACTTGAGTATGGCAACAGGCTTAGGCTTTTGCAGCAGTTGAGAAACTGAAAGTGGTATGCCCCTATTTGGGAGATAGGTGTAGGAGAGGTTATGTACAGTGAGATTGTAAGTTGGAATAGTGCAATGTTGAGGTGGTGGTGGTGGTGATGAGTGGTAGGATGAAGAGGAAGGGGTGGTGGTATATTCTTCAGGGGAGTTTGAGGTAGAAAAGAGAATCGCCGAGTCATCTCCATTCATGTTTCGTTCTTCAAAGCAAGATGCTGCCATGGCTATATTGATAGAATTTCTAAGAGGTCATGTGCTTCACTTGTGACATGAACTGACGGAGAGGTGACGGAAAACATCCATAGGTACGACGTCAATACAAAAATGCAAGTTCGGGTACCGTTATCATATTGATAGTCCACCAAATCTTTGGACATTGTTGGTGACAGGACCCACCCCGGGTTAAACCCCTTTAACCCGAAGTAAATCCTGCGGGGACCACCTCAAGGGAACTTCTTACCGAAACCCCCTTGAAATGGCCAACCCTTCCTACAAAACTAACTAAACCGGGTTAGTCAGAGCAGTCTACAGAGATGATTACCCCAAAGAATTTCGAGCAGCAACGGAATGATCGACTATGCCTCGACTCTCGTACGCGCTCGACCTCCTCTCAAGAACCCTGCATCACTGGGCATTTAAAAACGAAAGGCCCAGGGGAGAAACATTTAAAAACTGTTAGAGTGAGTGGACGAAAATCAAATATAAAAGCTTCATTTCCTGTAATGCTCTCCCAAAAGTATATCAATTTAAAAATCATTTATGCATGCCCACAATTACTAAATTTCCGCAAATGCATGATAAGATAAACCAGCAAGGAATATGGGAAGAGAAATGTTCACAACATAATAAGTCTGACCTCTCAGACTAGGGTCGGAGCTAAGAGCTCTAGTAGCGCCCTCACGCTACGCTATGCTAGCTAAATAAAATAATACGGTCAACCCTTATAATATCAACCTGACCTCTCAGGCTTGTCTGTCCTCTCAGACCAGGGTCGGAGCTAAGAGCTCTAGAATATGTGATAACGGTCAACCCTTATAATATCAACCTGACCTCTCAGGCTTGTCTGTCCACTCAGACCAGGGTCGGAGCTAAGAGCTCTAAATAAAGTGATACGGTCAACCCTCATAGTGCACTACGTAATTTGCCTGACCTCTCAGGCCAGGGTCGGAGCTAAGAGCTCTAGTAGCGCCCTCACGCTACTCTAGCTAGCATATTTATTGGTCAACCCTTAAAATAAACATTCATAACAATACATTAATCAAATTCTCTTCCCAAAACAATTAATTAAAACAATTCCTTGTCATATATGCATAAAACCAATTTCCAACGAAGTCTCGGGTTCAATTCCATTCGAAGGACGGCCCTCACCGTCTATAACCATTTTCGGAAGAAATAGAAAATTGAGTAATAATGTAAATACGTTCAAGAACCCGAGAAGGATATAATTTTCGGAAACAATCATAAACACCATGCAATTAACTCAATAATTAAGGCATGCATTTATTTAAAATAATATGTCCACTCACAGTACTATGTCGACCTTCTTCCCGCTCGGAAAGCTCCTCGAGCGAAACTCTCGAACTACCCGCGTAGTCGAGCCCGTCTCACGTCCGACCAGAGACTGTACAACAAATCATCACATTAGTCATACCACAGTTGACTTGGTCTTTTCCTAGTTTGACCAGGAAATCCTATTGACCACATGTTGACCAAGTTCCTTTCTTATAGCACTTTAACCTTTATAACTTTCTTTCCCGGTTATCGACTCTTAACTCAATTTACCGAAAGTCCGACTCAGCTTCCGAACTTTCCTTTATTACTTTAACTTGACGTTAGGGTGTCACGTAATAAGTCGTTGAATTACTATGGACACCCATTCAACCATTTCACCAATACCTTAGGAGTCCTTAAAATAATCCTTAAACCTTAACCGGCAAAAATCGATGGTCGGAATAATATTTAATTATCCGCCAATAATACTAAACTAGAACAATTCCAAAACCTAACCAAAACACCTCCAAAAATTACCAAATTTTAACCATAGACTCCTCACAATATGTACTAATTAATGGACATGAAAAACTGCCCAAAAAGTGGCGGCACCGCCGCCAGCTCCGCCGCCACCGGCGGCCGCCGGCAGAAATTCCGGCCAGAATTCCGGCGACCTCGGATCGCCACCAAATTTTACCAGTAGCTTCGTCTCGTCAATTGGGACAACTTTCTAGTTCAACTCGAAGGCCAATTCGGCCTCTAACTAGGTCAAAAACTCGATGAACAGTAGACCCCGAAAAATTACACTACCAAACTTCAAATCCTCAATTCTCCCTACACACTTCAAATCAAGCTACCAAATTCTAGGGGATTGTAGTACACCTAAAACCCATCCTAAACATATAAAGAACTCAACAATTGGTGATCTAGGGAGGGAGAAATTCAATCCCGAAAATCTACTGTACACACCAAGAACAAATCGGAATTTCTCCCGATTTACGGCGAGTTAGGTCGGAAAGCTTACCTAGGATTGAAGTAGACTCGGAGGCCGAACTTTTGGGACCGGTGTGGTGGCCTGAGGTGGCCGGACGGCGGCGTTGTGGCGGCCGGAAGCTCCGGCAGCTTTTCCGTCGGGGAAGAGGAGAGAGAAGCCGGGTGAAAAATCTGATTTTTCACCCCGGTAACTCCTATATATAGCCGTTTTACCGCATAGTAACTTTACACTTTTGTTCATAACTTTCTCATACGAACTCCGATTTGAGCGTGCTACGTGTCCACGAACTCGTAACGACGCCCTCTACAACTTTCAAGAAGGAAGTTTTCCCAAATTCTTGACTTAACAAAAAGTCAATTTCACGATCATTGTACGGTTAAACGGTCACTTTAAATGGTAAAAGACCAAAGTAACCAACCGTAAAATAATTCTAGGATCGGGATGTGACAATTCTCCCCACCTTATAAAAATTTCGTCCTCGAAATTTCTATACTCGAATTCTAACACAGTGGGGGATAGTACCACTTAAAATAATAACATTGTTCTCCAATATCCACTTCCTTCTGAGAACTCTTCTGAGACGCCTCACGAAAAGCATTGTCAAAACCTAAACACCTGCTCTTTACGATCAACATCCTTACTGTTCCTCCTTGAAAGCCAATTTCCACTACCAACCAGAAGTCTATTGACATAGGATGTAAGGTAGTAAACTTATTTACGTAACATGGACATACGTGACACTAGGTATCCATTAACTCTAAGGATACCCAACATATTCCTCAAACTCATGTAACCTTGTCACGTGTGACATCTAGCCAACGTAGCACTCCTTCCTACGTGGATGATAACCTCCGCTACTTCCCCATTTTCTGACACCCGACCACTCTTCTTAGGTCAAAACTAAAGCATAAGGTCTTACCGTGGATCACAATGATTTTCTCTTGAATCATTGATTAACTGAATCACCGAATTCTTACTGTACTTCATCTCATTTATGAGGTGGAATACGACACTGACTATCACTGATCCGCCATCTGTAATCCTCCGATATCAATATACAACGTGGGGTCAACACCCATGACAACATGCCCACAAGAAAACCATGACGACTTGTGTTACACAAGCCGTCACCTCATTTGAACTAGGCTCCCTGATCTGGTTTACGCTTTCTAGAAACTATTCTGTCATGTTTTAGAGTAATTGTCTTCCCTGACTCTATCATTACTCAAACCACTTGTACACACAGGACATGAACTGCCGTGAATATTAGCGTAAATCCAAAATCATAACCTTTACATCAGAGAGGTCCAAAAGCTCCTAACATCGAGGTTCAACAATACTTACTCCTCGCATGATGACAAATTGTCAGGCTACACACTACTCACGTAACTATTCTGACAGCAACAAATCCGGACCCTTTTTACTCACAAGCCAAACATACAATCGCTAACTCAATTATCACCTCGTGGGACTACAGCGTACTTTACCACTGGTAACACATCTCCGTACTACTCATAGGTGAGGTGCCACTGACCTCCCTATCTCTTACCTTAGCCTGGAATGACGCATAGTGCAGAGTTTGCACTTCAACCAACCGTGCGTCTAATAAACGTTATCCGCATCACAATCTGGGATAGATTTACCATTAAAAGGATTCCAGAGCCTTACCCGCTCAACAAATATATTCCATTCCCAGATGCCTCCATTACCACATCGTCCGGTAATAACCAGCAACTTGGACATTTAACCAGATCAGACATCTACATGAAATTTAGTGCCACTGGTGCACGCCCAAAGGAACATCTGATCAAAGCATCGGGAATTAATTTCACCGAACTTAGCCATATTAATCACCGAGCATCCAGTTATCAAGGCACAAATTAACAAATGTCATCACCGCACTGGGCGCGTGAACATCACAGTGTCAACTCGTACAACTAGACAGTTTCTAACACACCTGTCCCCCACGCTCTGCAAGTACACCATCCACCGCATCACCTCTATTCGGTAAGATTCAAAATTCTCAATCGCTTACCACTCCAGATCCTAAATTACAAGATCCACTGCCACACGTTAACATCCTCTCAGATCATAACTTAATCTGAACGTGGCTTAATCACTCCACGGTTTCCGATGGAGTGTTGCACAACTTAGCAACATACTTTACTACTCTTGTAACAATTTGGTTTCCAAAACCTTGACTTGTAGCACCTTTGAGTCATCAAAAAGACTCTTTCCTCAGTTTCACTGCATTTCATACTCGCCGAAATGTTGACAATTTCGCAAGTCACCTCCAATGATCTTTCTTGCTACCACTCTACACTCGTGGCGCCGAGAACTGTCGTTAGGTCAATAATTCCTAACAAGTAGGGTCACTACTCAAATGACCAATGACCATAGCAACGCCAACAAAACTTTAATCCTCTCAGGATTTCCTTAAATTAACCTCAATAATTGATCTCCCAGATCTTAATCCTCATTTCACAGATCGAATTGAGAATATTTCCTGTCACTGCAGGGGATATGACTTATGATTCCCAAACACGTCTAGGTACACCTTCGGTTACAATACTTGATTAGACCACAGCCAGTGGGTGCATAAATTTCCATGCCATCAAGCTCAGTTGATTGCCCTCGAGGAAACCAAGTGTCATAACAGACGACTTTGGTTGTAGGTTGAAGCTTAAGTAACTACAAACATTCTCACTCAGATTCAATGATCCAGTAAACCTTGCCCCACTGCTGTCACTTCACCACTTCCGTGTACTTATCTCGGAAAACATCCGACCACCTACTAACGATATTAATGATCTCGCTAACCATCATAAAAGTCGGAGCGACTAACAATAACCCACTTCCGACATATACTTAAATGGTTAGGCCATCTTCTGGACGTTTTGTATAAAAACTTCCAATCAAACGTCTCTAATCTCCGTTCTCACTAAATGGAACTCTCATGAGAAATTCTTAAGATGATGTCATCACTAGTCTTAGTCACCTACCTGGTGTCATTTTGACCACACCCAACTGCACACAATAATTATGCCTTACCAGCATGTGCTACCCAAATTTCAACTTTACCACTTCCCTACACAGGAGGGTACACGTGCTCATGTGGGGTATACCCATGTACATCTTCAGCCGTCAAACAGTGCCGTTTGCACAACTACCGGTTCCTACACCACAATAATACCAAGTCCATCAAGGCTCGTATCACTATCTCCGGTACCCCAAGCACCCTTGGTCCGAGACCCGGTGGCTTGTTGCCACTTCCAACATGTTCCTTAAAATTCCGGAACCCCTCATCTTTAATTACAACTGGTAACGCTCGCTCGGTCTGTAAATCGGACTCTAACACAGCCAACCTGAAGACTCCTCCACAGGTGTACTAATTAGAATACCCTGACCATAGGTGGATAACTCACCTTATGGTTGACATGAGTCCCAAGATCTGGTGACACGATTAAATTCTTGCCTCCACGATAAATGGCCTAATGACCATTGTCACCCATAATTCAAATCACGCTTGGACTCACTAACGATTCAAATATTTCTAGTACCCCAAACATGGGTGGCTGGAGCTAAGAAGATCTAGTTGTAGCTGACGACAACAATGTCAGCACCAAAGCTGACCCACACCATTAGTTCTAGTGGCTGTCCCATAAAGCATCAAGTGACCAAAACGGCCTTTACTTCCTTAACATTCTTCAATAGTGTCACATCATGGACTCGTCACTAGAAAAAGTCCATTGATCACAAAATAACCCCACTCAACTTTTCTTGAGTCATTCCACTTTCATATGTCCGTTGGTTTCTCTGAAACCACACTAATGACGAACCTCAACAAAATCGTGGCAATCGTCAAATCTTAATATGCATCCTCTCAGCATAATCGCGCTAGGCGACTTCAGCTCCTCTTTCCATCACAGGATGCAACATCTTCCAGTAACTCGTACGACTCTTCACTGCTAAGAGCCTCATAACACGAACACCCAAGCCTTGTCTTAGGCTTCTACAGCATCCCTGTCAACAACCATGACAGCCTTCCAGGTGTGAATTAACTGTTTCACCACCGAATACTCACACAAATGTTCAAGCCCGTTAAATAGCGTAAGTTTCCGCTCGATCCCCAGCTCAAATCTCAATAAATCTTTTTAAAAAAAATCCTTGGGGAACTATAAAACATAAATATGTAACGAGCTTACCTTGTTCCTTACAGGAACTCTCTGTGAGGTCGCGCGTACGGAGGCATAGTCTTGAAGATTCAAACGTTGATAAGACCACTCGGTCCATGAATCAACCAGGAAGTACTAACTCATATCCTTAATAAACACTAAGCGTCCAAAGCATAAAATGCCGATGGATCCGCCGCGGTCGGACCATCACTCTATAGACGCTAAGTGCTACCAAGTACATGAGGTAGTAACAGGAAACGATAACCTAATGCTCTGATACCATTGACAGGACCCACCCCGGGTTAAACCCCTTTAACCTGAAGTAAATCCTGCGGGGACCACCTCAAGGGAACTTCTTACCGAAACCCCCTTGAAATAGCCAACCCTTCCTACAAAACTAACTAAACCGGGTTAGTCAGAGCAGTCTACAGAGATGATTACCCCAAAGAATTTCGAGCAGCAACGGAATGATCGACTATGCCTCGACTCTCGTACGCGCTCGACCTCCTCTCAAGAACCCTGCATCACTGGGCATTTAAAAACGAAAGGCCCAGGGGAGAAACATTTAAAAACTGTTAGAGTGAGTGGACGAAAATCAAATATAAAAGCTCCATTTCCTGTAATGCTCTCCCAAAAGTATATCAATTTAAAAATCATTTATGCATGCCCACAATTACTAAATTTCCGCAAATGCATGATAAGATAAACCAGCAAGGAATATGGGAAGAGAAATGTTCACAACATAATAAGTCTGACCTCTCAGACTAGGGTCGGAGCTAAGAGCTCTAGTAGCGCCCTCACGCTACGCTATGCTAGCTAAATAAAATAATACGGTCAACCCTTATAATATCAACCTGACCTCTCAGGCTTGTCTGTCCTCTCAGACCAGGGTCGGAGCTAAGAGCTCTAGAATATGTGATAACGGTCAACCCTTATAATATCAACCTGACCTCTCAGGCTTGTCTGTCCACTCAGACCAGGGTCGGAGCTAAGAGCTCTAAATAAAGTGATACGGTCAACCCTCATAGTGCACTACGTAATTTACCTGACCTCTCAGGCTAGGGTCGGAGCTAAGAGCTCTAGTAGCGCCCTCACGCTACTCTAGCTAGCATATTTATTGGTCAACCCTTAAAATAAACATTCATAACAATACATTAATCAAATTCTCTTCCCAAAACAATTAATTAAAACAATTCCTTGTCATATATGCATAAAACCAATTTCCAACGAAGTCTCGGGTTCAATTCCATTCGAAGGACGGCCCTCACCGTCTATAACCATTTTCGGAAGAAATAGAAAATTGAGTAATAATGTAAATACGTTCAAGAACCCGAGAAGGATATAATTTTCGGAAACAATCATAAACACCATGCAATTAACTCAATAATTAAGGCATGCATTTATTTAAAATAATATGTCCACTCACAGTACTATTTCGACCTTCTTCCCGCTCGGAAAGCTCCTCGAGCGAAACTCTCGAACTACCCGCGTAGTCGAGCCCGTCTCACGTCCGACCAGAGACTGTACAACAAATCATCACATTAGTCATACCACAGTTGACTTGGTCTTTTCCTAGTTTGACCAGGAAATCCTATTGACCACATGTTGACCAAGTTCCTTTCTTATAGCACTTTAACTTTTATAACTTTCTTTCCCGGTTATCGACTCTTAACTCAATTTACCGAAAGTCCGACTCAGCTTCCGAACTTTCCTTTATTACTTTAACTTGACGTTAGGGTGTCACGTAATAAGTCGTTGAATTACTATGGACACCCATTCAACCATTTCACCAATACCTTAGGAGTCCTTAAAATAATCCTTAAACCTTAACCGGCAAAAATCGATGGTCGGAATAATATTTAATTATCCGCCAATAATACTAAACTAGAACAATTCCAAAACCTAACCAAAACACCTCCAAAAATTACCAAATTTTAACCATAGACTCCTCACAATATGTACTAATTAATGGACATGAAAAACTGCCCAAAAAGTGGCGGCACCGCCGCCACCGGCGGCCGCCGGCAGAAATTCCGGCCAGAATTCCGGCGACCTCGGATCGCCACCAAATTTTACCAGTAGCTTCGTCTCGTCAATTGGGACAACTTTCTAGTTCAACTCGAAGGCCAATTCGGCCTCTAACTAGGTCAAAAACTCGATGAACAGTAGACCCCGAAAAATTACACTACCAAACTTCAAATCCTCAATTCTCCCTACACACTTCAAATCAAGCTACCAAATTCTAGGGGATTGTAGTACACCTAAAACCCATCCTAAACATATAAAGAACTCAACAATTGGTGATCTAGGGAGGGAGAAATTCAATCCCGAAAATCTACTGTACACACCAAGAACAAATCGGAATTTCTCCCGATTTACGGCGAGTTAGGTCGGAAAGCTTACCTAGGATTGAAGTAGACTCGGAGGCCGAACTTTTGGGACCGGTGTGGTGGCCTGAGGTGGCCGGACGGCGGCGCTGTGGCGGCCGGAAGCTCCGGCAGCTTTTCCGTCGGGGAAGAGGAGAGAGAAGCCGGGTGAAAAATCTGATTTTTCACCCCGGTAACTCCTATATATAGCCGTTTTACCGCATAGTAACTTTATACTTTTGTTCATAACTTTCTCATACGAACTCCGATTTGAGCGTGCTACGTGTCCACGAACTCGTAACGACGCCCTCTACAACTTTCAAGAAGGAAGTTTTCCCAAATTCTTGACTTAACAAAAAGTCAATTTCACGATCATTGTACGGTTAAACAGTCACTTTAAATGGTAAAAGACCAAAGTAACCAACCGTAAAATAATTCTAGGATCGGGATGTGACAGTTGGTGCATTTTTCTCTTTAGAAAACCCTAGAGTCCTTTTTATACTCCTCTTGGTCTCCCCTTCCTTATGGCACTAGGAATCCTTTTTATTTCTTTCTTTTCTTTATTTTTCCACAAAACCTAATAAAACAATAAACATTAATTAAATCACTCAATTAATAGCAATAATCCAAGTGTAATAGTTCAATTAAACACGATAAATACGCATAAATATGCGACTATCAAAATACCCCACACTTAGCTTTTGCTAGTCCTCGAGCAAAACACTCACCCAGCTTTCCGTGCATATATGATGCATCTTCTAATTCTTTGTGAGTCGTTTTGGAGAAATTTTTGAAGTTAGGTGATGTGCCTAGGAAATTTATGTTTTGCTGAAATCACATGCTCTCGGCCCCTTTGATGTAGCTGCCTTCCATAGCTCCGATTCTCTTGATTTTTTTTCCTATGAACTCTTCTACATTTAACCTAAGTATGAGAGAAGTTAA
Organism: Comarum palustre; assembly: GCA_951800085.1. Classification (NCBI taxonomy): domain Eukaryota; kingdom Viridiplantae; phylum Streptophyta; class Magnoliopsida; order Rosales; family Rosaceae; genus Comarum; species Comarum palustre. The sequence continues at coordinate 6,513,385 of OX637587.1, forward strand.
GTCAATTTATGACAATGTAAAAGCTTCATAGAATCATCAAAACATCTCTAAGACTCCACAAATCGGCTTTTGACAATTTTCTACATTTATTCCTCTATGTTTAAAATGTTTTACACTCAACTCTACCAAAAACTCTTGCTTCTACATTATGACTATATTCTACGACAATAAGAGATAAACAAAGTACAAATGGAGGTAATAACATATTAAGAATGTCACATTTTATGCTCCTATCAACTACCCCACACTTATCATTTGCTAGTCCCTCAGAAAACTAAATACAAGACTCTACGGCAAACACTACTAATATCCTTAAACAATTGTCTCAGAATCTTTGCCATGCATAGCTTCATGTTTGAGCATTCAAGTGTAAACATCTAAATCCCAAGTTTCAAAAAACATGAATCACGACATGAATAAGTAAGAAGTGAGAACAACTAGCATGAACACATAAGGTCAACCAATCCTACTCTCAATGACATACTCTCTTCTTTTCACTCGATCATGGTATTCACTCATAATTATATGCAAGAGAGCAGATTGTTAGATAACAAATAGCTTGCATATTTCATCAGAAAATACGTTCAAGGTAAATGGTCATAGACTTAAGCCTTATTACGAGGCATTCAAGGAGCAAAATGTTGAAGACCCATGGCATGGAGAGTGACACCACTATAGAGATGAAGAGTTTAGGCTAAAGGACTTTAAACATTAAGCGCTGCATGAGAGGCAACGCATTTCAACTGTAGCAGTGGAGGAGCCATCACCGAGAGTTTGCATCATTCTTATCCTTTCACTTCTTATTGTTGAATTGTATGTGTTTGTTATGTGACTTAGACGCATGCTTAGGAAATTATGACATGATTTCGAGTTTTACATTGAGAACAATGAAATTTTCTAAGTATGGGGTAGAGGTTACATAATAACATATTTGTTTGAGTCATTTAGCCGTTATCTTCTAGCTCACAATAGTTTCGAGTCATAAAAAGAAAACCAAATAAAAAATTCAAAAATCAGAAAATCGGTTCGACAAAAATATTGTTATATTCGAGTTTTTTTTAGTCTTAGGATGCTCCTAAAACAAAGTCAATGATGATTATGTCTTTGAATGCATAGATGATGGTTTGCATTTACTTAAAGAAATTGTAAGTTTCATGGATATTGTGGATTGATATGAATATTTGAGATTTGATTGAATGTGAAGCATGCATGTTTGGTTAATTTGTTTTCATAACAACTCATGTGAGTTATTGAGGCTAAATGCTTTCTTCTTGAGCGATAATATGCCAAATTTTTCAAAATTTACTATTATAAACCTCATCATTCTTTACATATTCAATAACAATGTGCTATAGCTTTTTAATAGACTCTAGAATTTACTAGAACTTACTCATGTGATTTTTAAAACTTTATAATCAAAACTTGTCTTGATTTTGAAAAGGATTGAATTGATCTCTTTAGGATTAACACCATTGCCAAATAAAGCATGTGCTTATTTGTGCCCGTCGTGGGACTCCTAAGTTGTAACCCTTTTGAGCCTATATTGAGCCTTTTCTTTTATTACCTTCATAAAAAATTCATTTCCATAGAATAGATAGACCTTTACCTTGTTATCAAGACTTGGCAAAATACTTTAGATGGAGTTTATGTTGTGTGATGTTGTGAAACAATTGTGGGGTGAACTTGTAAAATAGATGTATTTGTGCCGTGAAACAAAAAGAAAACGATGTGTGATCCTAAAATGAAAAAAAATAAATAAATAAACAATAGAAGAAAGAAAAATGTTTCAGATCAAAAGAAAGGTGCGATTGTGAAAAAGAAAAATGTTTGTGAATTTGGAGTTTTGTGATTCTTGAATGTCTAAAAATGTATATGTGACCTTTGTTCTTATTCATGATATTTAGAGGAGTTAAGAATGATGTATGGGTCCAACAAGATGAAATTCGCCTCTTGGAGTGAAGACATAAGGAGGATCGAGATTTGCTAAGTCTTGGTGATACTTTAAAGAACCACTTATCCTAAAAATCGTCCTAACAAGAGCATAAAATGAGACATTCTTAATATGTTATTACCTTCAATTGTACTTTGTTTAACCCTTATTTGTGTAGAAACGATTCATATTGTAGAGTCAAGAGTCTTTGGTTGTGTAAGGATGAAAACGTGCTAAACATAGAGGATTTATACAGAATTTTAATAAATGCTACATGAAATAACAAGAAACTGATCCAGTTTGGGGTCTTGACATGTTTTGATGATTCAGTAATGCTTTTGTATTGTCATAAATTTATTTAACTTCTCTGATACATGATTGACATGTAAAAGAGTTCATGGGAGAAAGAATCAAGAGAATTGGAGATATGGAAGGCAGCAAAACAAGCAGCAATATGGAGAGGCCGAAAGCATACAATTTCAGTAGAAAGCAAAAAATTCCTGGACACATCACCCAACTTCTAGAATTGTTCTAGAATGACTCACAAGGAATTAGAAGATGTACCATACATGCGCAGAAAGCTGTGTGAGTCTAGTTTTCAGAACATTTTGAATGACATCCATATCTATTTTTTGAAGGGAGGTATGCCGGAATTAGCAGTCAGACTAACGAAACAGAGTAACCTGCTGCCGCCGAGACCAAAGGATTCCCAATGGACCTAGTGAAGCAATTTGACTGATCCAAGTCACCATATCCATAAAAGAGAGGCCCAAACCATGTCCAATAAGGAGAAGAAGATCAAAATTATGCAGAATATCCAAGGAATATCCAAGTATTGAAAACCCTGATTAGTTTTGGAAAAATTCCTATGCACATCTCTCAAGTTCAACGGACTCTCCAAGACAACTCACAACGAATCAGAAAACTTGCCATATATGAATAGAGAGCTACGAGAGTCTAGTTTCTAAATCAATTGGAATCACCTAAATAGCTATTTTCTAGTGGAAGGTAGAAAGAATTCAATAGATGGAGGTCATTCTGCCGAATTGACAAAAACTAGGGAAACCTAAACCTTTTTGGATTAGGCCGGCCTCTATAGGGTTTTCCCTATATAAAGCACGACTAAGAGGCAGAAAAACATCATCTCACCACCATAGAAGCCTTGCCAAAACCCTGCCCAAATACTTCTAAAAAATACATAGCCGCACTACCACTAGAACCTTAAAAATCTTCCTCATTCTTTCATCCGATTTAACCACCTTTGCCGAACCTCTTCTAAGGTTTTTAAAGTGTGACTATCATGACTTTGTACTTTTCATTTAGTTTACGATTTTGTAATGGATTCTTGGTTTTATTTTGCTTTTATACAATAAACATGTTTCGAATTCAATGATGTTGTTTATGTTGTGATTGTATGATCTTGTACAAGTTTTCAATTTGAAGAATTGATGAGGTCGTTTGTTAACAACCTGCAATTTAAACCCTATCATTGTAGTAACTGTAAGTAGGGATCGTTCAAGCCGGGGACACTAGGGAAGGATTATATCTGCATCAAAACAAGTTAGTAACATTCACAAATATAATATAAACATACAAGTACAATTCTGTCACAACTATACAAGTATAAAACACATACACACATACAATCCATAAAACATAGACAAGACATCGAAATTTATGAACAAAAAGAATTAAATTATTTACAAACTATTCACATATTTACCGAATTATAATGGGGATTTTATGGTGATTTCTAAAGTCCTAAATCAAAATCTAATATTTACATTGGTCGATCAATTTGTTAAACACAAAACATAACTAACACCAAATAGAAAACACATAAGTTTTAAACAAGAACAAGATGCAATGAAATATGTTTTCTTAAATTCTAATTAATTCCAACTATTTAGACTTCTCATGTAAACTTAGTGCCTACAATCGTCTGACATTAAGACAAAATACACTGATCGAACGAGAGTCATTGGAAACATGGTCCTAGGTATGGCGTCACTCATCCTATTCATCATGTAAATCACTTAACCCTAAAAACCCTTGGTAGTGACTAAGAATCAAGACCTACAATCGCCTGATCTTAACCCTTAGAACACTACGGCATATGAAACTCCCCCCTTAGGAACATCCGTGCACAGACTACCCTTAGGTTCGATTACATGTTCAGGTATGTGATTAATCAATTGGAAAACAACAATAACATAAACATACACAACCTATTCTAAATCCAAAACCTAGAATGAATTCTAAATGTTATGCTAACAAACACGTTTATTAGTAGATCACAAAGAAAGGCAAATAACCATGTTCATAACATAAAACCATAAACCAAAATACCAATATATATCAATCTTTGAATAAAATACAGTAGAATTACACAAAGACATGGAGGAATCCATACCAAATCCTACCTAAAGGGTCGGATAGGGCAAGGGTGGTTGGAGGCTGCAAAGGGTGATCGGCGGCAGCTTTGTGCTTCGGCTGTTTTGATGGGTTTTTGGTAGAGTTGGCTAGCTAAGGTTTTCACAAAATTGAGGACCCTTTTTCAGTTGTATTACATGTGTATTTATAGAGGAAAACTTCTAAAGAAACCCTAAGAAATTCGGCACCCTACTCCTTGTCCATGTCGGATTGGGCTTCTTGCTTTTCCTTGTTGCACACAACTTTGACTCTTGAATTTGCTGACTTGGATAATAATTCATAGACTTCTTTTCTGAATTCTTGGACTCCCCTACATGTTAAGGGATCAATGAAGGACTCCCTGACACGTTTTGGGCTCCATAGGACAGCCGAAAGGCTTCCATAGTCTCGGTAGAACAAGTTATCCTGTTTTGACCGGGATAACTTTCCTAGATGTTGTTTTCGGCTTCTCCTTGGTGTTTTCTTCGATTCTTCTTCTTCTAAACAACTTCCCATATCATCATTAAGCTCTTCATCAATCATTTGGCATGCTTGGGAAGGATTTTGGTGAAGAAACACACTCACGAACTCGGTAGACAACTTCAGCAAAATCTGTCCTGTTTCCAGCAGACTGACCTCCGGCCATTGTTTCCGGCATAACTCCTTCCTCAGAACTTGGATTGCTGCGATTCTAAATGATTTAGAAACTAGACATCCGCAGCTTTCCATCCATATATGGCACGTTCCCTGGTTCCTCCTGGATCGTCCTAGGGAAATCTTTGACGTTGAGTTATGGTTTCTGGAAATCCTCTGTTTTTGTTCCGAATTCATGCTTTTGGCCTCTTGTCTTTCCATGCTTTCTGCAAACGAGTCAATCTCCTGCGAGGAAACTTCCTGCTCGCCACAGCTCATAGTGACTGACGCTCGCGCGAGTGACCTTCCTCCCGCGAGTGAAATTCTTATGTTTCGGAGTTTCTTCTTTTTCATGGCCTCTTTTGTTGTCTTTCATGAGTTCAATCTTCATGATTCTTGTTCTCATATGCTCATTTACATGTCATCTACACATTAAACCAAATTTATCAAAATTGACAATGTAAAGTTATAACGAATCATAAGAGAAAATAACCCAAGTCTCTGTTTCAAATCGATTTTTCAACACTTAAGCACAATTTTCTGTATAAATACACGTTTTAGCCATTGCTCTACAGAAAAACCCTTTTGGCTCAAAATAAGTAAAAACAACATTACTAAGGAATAAACAAGGTACAAATGAGGGTAAAAACACATTAAAAACATAGCGTAAAATGCACTTATCAAACTACCCCACATTTACCCTTTGCTAGTCCCTTAGCAAACTGACTCTAAAACAAAAACAAAACGACTCAAAAACTTCTAATACTTAAACAACTAATACCCTTAAATAATTTGTCTCAGATTCTTTAGCATGCATAACTTTCAAGTTTGAACATTTGAATGAAAAGTGTAATTGCAAAGCTTCATAAGCATGTATCATAGCATGAGCAAGTAAGATATGAGATCATATAACACAAACATGTATGATAACCGTTCCACCTCACAATGACATACTCTCTTTTTTTCACTCATCCATGGTATTCACTCAATAGTATATGCTAGAGAGAAGATGATAAGATAACAAATAACTTGCATATATCAACAAATAAAAGCTCTTTGTGAATAAAATTTTCTGGAAAAACCTTATATAACAACTATGTGCAATAATGGACCAAAACCATATGCTTAACTTATGAGAAAATCTCCACAAATCAAAGTTAGCTCTCTTAAAAATCATGAATTAATCTCAATAAAAATGGTTGTAATGGGGCTAAGTTTCATAAGGTAGGAATTTTTTGGATAAATGGTGATTTTAAAGCGTCACCAAGACTTAGCAACTCTCGCTCCTCCTCATGTCTTCACTTCAAGGGTCGAATTTCTTCATGTTGGACCCATACGTCATTCTTGACTTCTCTCCATATCGTGAACAGGACAAAGGTCATATAAACAGTTTTAGACCTTCAAATAATCACTAACTCCAAATTCACAAAACATTACAACACACCATGAAAGAATTTGTGCCTTGAACTTTAATTCTATCCGAATTTTTTTCTTTTCTTGTTTTTTTTTCTTTTTTTTTGTTTCAGACATATTTCTTTCTTTTTGTTCTTACATGGCACATACATTTATAACAATATGGTGTTTTACCCCACACTTGCTCTTTATTACATTGTTCACCCCACACTTGCTTCACAGCATCACGCAATACAGCTCCATCAGAAGTACTTTGCCAAGTCTTGATAACAAGGTAAATGTTTAGCTATTCTAAGCAAAGGAATTCTGTTTAGAGGTGATGAAATAAAAGGCTCAATGTAAGCTCAAAGGGGTTAACTAAGGAGTCCCACGACGGGCACAAAATAGGCATAAGTTTTATTTGGCTATGGTGGTGACCCTAATGAGATTAAATTCAATCATATTCAAAATCAAGACATGTTATGATTATAAAGCTTCGAAAATCACATAAGCAAGTTCTAGTAAATTCTAGAGTCCATTAAAAAGCTATAGCACATAGTTATTGAATATGCAAAGAATGATGAGGTTTCGAAAGATAGTGAAAAAGTAGTGAAAATTTCGAAAAAATTTAGACAAAATCGGCACATCACTCATGAAAGAAAGTTTTTAGGCTCAAAAGTTCACATAGGTTATGTTGGAACAATCTAATCAAACATGCATACTTCATTATCAATCAAGTCTCAAATATTCATACTAATTAACATATCTATGAAACTTGCAATTTCTTAAAATAAATGTCAAACTATCAATTATGCAATTAAAGATAACATCATCATAGACTTTTAAGGGTATATAAAGACACAAAACAAAACATGTTACTATGTAACAGCTACCCCACACTTAGAAAATTACATTGTCCTCAATGTAAACACAAAATAATGTCATAATTTCCTAAGCATGCGTCTAAGTCACATAATAAACACATAAAAATAAAAACAAAATTAATCCTAAAAATTAAATTCGGCACAAAAGATTGAATTGAAAATGAAACCGAAACAAGTGAAGGAGAAAGATTGAATATGCAAACTCTCGTTGATGGCTCCTCCACTGCGACGGTTGAAATGAGTTGCCTCTCATGCAGCGTTTAATGTTTTAAGTCTGTCAGCCTAGACTTCTTCTTTCCTTGATAATGGCGTCATCCATGAATCATTAGTGGTGGCTCATTCAAAATTTGTTCTTCCTCGTCGCGCTCTTGAAACGGTGTGTAATAAGGTTTAAGTCGATGACTATTCACCTTAAACCTATTTCCTGATAAGCTCTGAATCTCTACTGTACCATAAGGAAATATATTAGTAATAACAAATGGAACTATCCAACGAGAACGAAGTTTACCTGGGAAGAGTTTAAGTCTGGAATTGAACAAAAGGACTTGGTGCCCTATCTGAAAGTTCTTCCCTCTTAGCATCTTATCATGATATGCTTTCATTTTTGCTTTGTAGATCATGGCGGATTCATAAGCGTCATTCCTTATTTCTTCAAGCTCACAAATCTGCAACTTCCTATGCAATCCAGCCTCATCTTGGTCTATGTTAAACTTCTTCACCGCCCACCAGACTTTGTGCTCCAACTCAACTGGCAAATGGCAAGCTTTGCCACACACAAGCCTAAAGGGAGACGTCCCTATTGGCGTCTTGAACACAGTTCTGTAGGCCCACAGTGCATCGTCTAATCGATCACTACAATCTTTCCTTGTAGGTCCTACAGTCTTCTCCAATATCTGCTTGATTTCTCTGTTGAAAGTTTCGGCCATGCCACTTGTCTGAGGGTGATATGGTGTTGACACTTTGTGGGTGACTCCATATTTCTTGAGCAAAGCCTCAATAGTTCGATTGCATAAATGAGATCCACCATCGCTTATCAGAACTCTTGGCACTCCATACCTAGAATAAATGTTAGTTCTGAAAAACTCTGCAACAACTTTAGAATCATTAGTCCTGGTGGCTTTTGCTTCCACCCACTTTGAAACATAATCAACAGCCAATAATATATAAATAAAGCCTTTAGATGAAGGAAAAGGTCCCATGAAATCAATACCCCAAACATCAAAAATTTCAACAACAATAATAGGAGTTAAGGGCATTTGATCTCGCTTACCTAAATTACCTGTTCTTTGGCAACGATCACATGAAGCACATGTTACATAAGCGTCTTTGAACAACGTTGGCCAATAGAATCCGACTTCCAACACCTTTCTAGCTGTCTTGTTCGATCCAAAATGGCCTCCACACGCCTGTTTGTGACAAAAATCCAAGATGGATATATGCTCTTCTTCTGGAACACAACGTCAAATGACTTGGTCCCCACATTGCCTCCACAAGTATGGCGCATCCCATATGTAATTGCGAGCATCCTTCTTGATCTTGACCTTAGTATGGTGCGACATTGATGTTGGAAATGACCTTAACACCATGTAGTTAACTAAATCAGCATACCAAGGTTCTTTGGCCTCCAACTGAAACAATTGTTCGTCTGGGAACGTTTCTGACATAGGGATTTCGTCCTCTGCATGTATGATTCGGCTGAGATGGTCTGCTACAACATTTTCGCTTCCTTTCTTGTCCTTGATTTCGATATCAAACTCTTGAAGTAACAAAATCCATCTGATGAGCCTTGGCTTTGCCTCCTTCTTTGTCATTAAGTACCTTAATGCTGCATGATCAGAAAACACAACAACTTTAGAATTCAACAGATAAGATCGAAATTTTTCTAAAGCAAAGATTACTGCAAGGAATTCTTTTTCTGTTGTTGAGTAGTTCAGCTGAGCATCGTTCAATGTCCGAGAAGTGTAGTATATAGCACACGGCTTCTTCTCCCTTCTTTGACCTAGCACGTCACCGATGGCATAGTCAGAAGCATCGCACATCAACTCAAATGGCAAATCCCAATCTGGTGGCGTCATGATAGGTGCAGTTGTCAACAATTCCTTCAATCGCACAAACGCATCCTCGCATTCCCTAGACCATGAAAACGGCACATCTTTCTGCAACAAGGAAGTAAGTGGTTTTGCCACCAAGGAAAAGTCCTTGATGAACCGCCTGTAAAAACCTGCATGGCCAAGAAACGAACGAACCTCTCTCACCGTTGAAGGTGAGGGTAAGTGATGCATAATATTTATCTTGGCTTTATCAACTTCTAATCCTTTAGCAGAAACAATATGACCTAAAACTATACCTTGATTTACCATGAAATGACATTTTTCCCAATTTAGTACAAGGTTTGTTTCAACACACCGGTTTAAAATCTTTTCTAAATTCTTTAAGTATGCATCGAAATCTTTGCCATATACACTAAAATCATCCATAAAAACTTCAATGATATTTTCAATATAATCAGAGAAAATAGAATACATACAACGTTGAAATGTACCTGGGGCGTTGCACAATCCAAAAGGCATTCGTCGATAAGCAAACATACCAAAGGGACATGTGAACGTTGTCTTCTCTTGATCATCCGGGTGTATCATGATCTGATTGTAGCCACTATATCCATCCAAGAAGCAGTAGAACTCGTGACCTGCTTATCTTTCCAACATCTGGTCCATGAACGGCAAAGGCATGTGATCCTTCCTGGTTGTGGCGTTTAGCCTTCTGTAATCAATACACATGCGATAACCTGTCACCAACCGTTGTGGCACTAGTTCATTCTTCTCATTCTCTACAACAGTCACGCCACTTTTCTTGGGTACAACCTGAACGGGTGAAATCCACTGACTATCCGAAATAGGATAGATTACTCCACAATCTAACAACTTAATCACCTCGTCCTTTACAACTTTCATCATTGGAGGATGCAAACGTCTCTGAGCCTCTCTGGTAGGCTTGGCGCCATCCTCAAGTAAGATTCTGTGAACACATTTTGTAGGGCTTATTCCCTTGATGTCTGCCAAAGTCCAGCCAATGGCAGCTGTGTTCTTCTTTAAAACTGCAACTAGCTTGTCCTCTTGTTGCTTTGTCAACGTTGATGACACAATAACTGGTAGAGTGTCATATTCTCCAAGAAATACATACTTCAAGTGCTTTGGAAGAGCTTTTAGCTCTAACTCAGGGGCCTGTTCCACAGATGGTAACAACTTATTAGTGGAAATTGGAATTGACAAGGGAGTATACCTTTTGTGGATTGGTCGTGAATCAAGCTCCTTCACAACTTCAAGTGTCACGCCCCGAACCTTATAATTTCACTGCGAGTTACCTTCCTTCCGTTATCCATGAATTTACGGTGTCGACATTAAAGTTTGAACAATAAAATTAACTGTCGGAATTGTTGACGGTAATTTAAAAATTATCGGGGTTTTTATTGGGGTAAATTCCGGATTTGAACGAAGAAAAATTTAGGGGTTCTGTGTTTCAAAAAAAAAAAAAAAAAAAAAAAAAAAAAAATTCTTGTTTGGAAACTTTCCCCTTTTATCCGGTTTCCTTTCTTTTTCGCGTCACTTTCTCTTTCTGTCTTCTCCTTCTTCGTCCTTCTCTGGGTCGACACAGCGCCTTCACTGTGCTCGACGGGATCCGCCACCACCGGCCGCCGTGTAGCGCGTGACCGGTCTCCCTCGACTCGCCGGAGGTCCAGCAACTCAGCAAGCGTTTGGATTGGGGCAGCGCCGCCGCGTGGAGGGAGAGAAGACCCTCCGAAAAGCTGCTGGGTTTTCGGGTTCCGGTCGGGTCAGGCCTCTGTGCCGTCGCCTGCCGCTCCTAGCCGGTCCACAGGCCACCTCTGAGCCTCCCAAAGTCGGAGCGCCGGTCGATTACAGCCTAGGTGAGGGATTCAATCGAGAATTCCAAATTTTGGGAATTTTCTACTGTTCTTTGTGATTTGTTGGTGTTAGGGTTAGTTTTGGTTGTTGTGATGTAAAGGGAAGTTGTAGGGGAGGTGGAGAGGAGCCGGAAGATGGCCGGAGATCGCCGGTCGGAGGCCAATTGGCCGGTGACCGGATTTCACTGTTCACAGGGGCATTTCTGTCATTTACATGAGAAATTACTTTTGACAGTTTGGTAATTGAGTTAGGATTAAAGGTAAAAATATTTCAAAGTTAATTTGGAGGTAAAAGATGATAATTGTGGAGAATTGGAAGTAATTGGATATAGAAATTAAGGTATATGAAACATGGTGGAGGTGGGATTAATGGCCGAGTCGATTAAGTTTCGATTGTTATTCGAAATATCGTTCCGGTTCGGAAAAAGAATTACATGTTATCGTTGGTCGGGATTGACCGAAGATTTGCTAAGAGTATACAAGAATTAAGCAAGTTTATTACGGAGTTTATACTAATGTCTCCGGATACCCGATTTTACGGTTTGGGATAATTAACGTATTTATTTTTATTAAACAGGACGTGAGGATTTACGTTCCGGGGAGGCACAGGATCGTTCTCAGGGCTAGTCCCTTTACTGTGAGTGGACAGTTTATTTTTAAATGAATGCATGCCCTAATTATTGATTTAATTGCAAGATTTATACGATTGTTTCGAGCATTATAATTTCCTCGGGTTCTTGAATGTGTGTTTGGATGGATGCAAATATGTTGAGGATTAGTTTCATTTATTTGTTTTGGGAAGAGAATTGAGTAAAGTACTTATATGAAATTATATTATAAGGGTTGACCGTTATCACATTATCTAGAGCTCTTAGCTCCGACCCTGGTCTGAGAGGACAGACAAGCCTGAGAGGTCAGGTTGATATTTCAAGGGTTGACCGTATTATTTTATATAGCTAGCATAGAGTAGCGTGAGGGCGCTACTAGAGCTCTTAGCTCCGACCCTAGTCTGAGAGGTCAGACTTATTATGTTTGTGAATATTTCTCTTCCCATAATCCTCACTTGGTTATTTTATCTTGCATTTGTGGAATTGTTGTTATTTGTGGGCATGCATAAATGTTATTTTAATAAATAAATCTTTGGGAGAGCATGAAACATTAGTTCTAATCATTGTGATGAATTTTTGGCGTTTCATGTATTATTTTCGTCCACTCACTCTAACGTTTTACATGTTTCTCCCCTGGGCCTTTGTTTTTCTTAAAATGCCCAGACTGCAGAGTTCGGCCAGCAAATTAGGAGGCGCATAGTGGTTACCTCTCCACACCGTTTTCACTAGTAGGTTTCTGAAAACCTACAAGTGCCCTTTTTTCCTCCTTTGTATTAGAGCTCTGATAACCTGGGTATTTTATTATTATGTTTCGGGGTAGAGTACGGAACTTATTCATTTTTATTCCAGGAATTTCGGATATTTATTAAGTTGAAAGATGTTTGTGATGGTGTTATGTTATTGTGGTTGTATCTGTGGAGGTAGTTCTGTGTTGTTGTGAGATGTTGGATTTTTCTAAGGAGGGGGATGAAATTAAAAGTGTACTGCTTGTGTTTACTTGGATTTTTAGGTGAAGGGTTACTCACTATTAGGGGACATTATGTCGAATTTTCGGTAACTACCCTTTTAGGTGGGTCCCGCAGGAGTCATTCTGGGATTTACTGGGAAATCTCGGGATGGGTCCTGTCATTGGTATCAGAGCCAGGTTATTCGATTCCTTTTCTAAATGTCACTGCTTATGCCTTGTGTGAAACTAGTATCTATAGAGTGATGGACCGACCGCGGCGGATCCATCAGCATTTATGCTTAAGATACGAAGTGATCATCAGGTATTTGCAGTAGCTATTACGGTATTATGTGTGATACATGGTACTAAACATCTTGGTTTCAGGTTAATTATGCGCCGAGCACGTGGCCGAGCTCGTAGGGAGAATCTTTCCCCTCCACCGGAAGGAGAAAACCCTCTTCCTCCTCCTGGAAGAGGAAGTGAGGAGTCAGCTACTATGGGAGCGGGTTTGTTAGAGCGGTTAGTGCAGGGTATCCGTTCTGGTATGAGTTCTGAGCTTAACTATGAGAAGGCCCGCAAGCATGGTGCTAGGGTGTTTACCCATGCTAGTGAACCCATGGAAGCACTCAGTTGGTTGGAGGAGACTGAAAAGATGTTCCGCATAGTAGATTGTCCAGAGGAAAGGAAGGTGGCAATAGCTACGCAGTTTCTGGAGAGAGAAGCTTGGCATTGGTGGCTTGATGTAAGCCGCAGGGTGGGTGATGCAGCTCAGCAGATGTCCTGGGAGCAGTTTTCCGCCCAATTTAAGGAGCGTTATGTCAGCCGAGCACACATGAACCGCATGAGGGAAGAATTTCTAAATTTGAGGAAGAGTGATGACATGTCGGTTTCAGCGTTTGAGCAGCGTTTCAGGGAGCTGGCCTACTACGTTCCTGAGTTGGTAAAGACAGAGCAGGATAAGGTCTATCAGTTTGTTAGAGGCCTTGGTGGTAACTACTCTGCACAGATGATGGCTGTACCATATGCATCATTCATGGAGGCAGTGATGGCTGCTCTTAATCTTGAGGCCCAACAGTTTTCTTATGGTCGGCGTTCAGATGTTGGAGCTGTGAGTTCTGGCTCAGCTAGAAGATTGTTGACGAGGTCTAGTTCAGTATCCTCTGCTGGGAGTGGTTTTGATAGCAGCACAGGATCCGGGTCAGGATTCCGAGGGAGACTTAAGAGCTTCTTCAAGAAGACCTCTAGGGGGTTTAGAAGAGGATCTAGCAGCCAGAGTGGGCCTTCTGGAGGTCAGAGTGCGCAGCAGAGTCAGAGACCGTCTCAGAGTTTTCAGCAGAGTCAGTGGGTACATGGTCAGTGCTATCAGTGTGGGCAGACAGGTCATTTCAGAAGAGATTGTCCTCTCTTGAGTCAGGGAACAGCATTGGCACCTGCCCAGACTATGGGGCAGACGCATTCTGGTACTGTTAGTAGTGGTACCCCCTCTGTGACACAGACTAGAGGCGGCACACAGCAGAGCAGAGGTAGTAGAGGCCGTCCTGCCACACATGCGAGACTGCATGCCATGACTCAGCAAGAGGGTCGCTCTTCTCCAGATGTTATTATTGGTACGTTATTCATTTTTGGCCGACCCGCTTTTACATTAATAGACCCTGGAGCGTCGCATTCCTTTATGTCCAGTAGATTTTCCTTACATGCCAATGTGCCGTCATCACCACTTCCTGGGGAATGGCACGTGTCCTTGCCTTCTGGGGATGTGATGAAGATAGATTGGGTATTTAAGAGTTGTGAAGTGCTGATAGAGAGTTGCGGTTTTGAGGTTGATCTAATACCTCTTGATATTGTTGAGTTCGATGTGATCTTGGGGATGGACTTCTTGGAATCCCATAGGGCGATGGTGGATTGTTTCCGAAAAGAGGTAGTGTTAAGGAGTCCAGGGAAGCCTGAGATCACCATTCAAGGGGAAAGAAATGTTCTCCCAAGCTGTGTGATATCCGCTGTTACAGCTAGGAAATTGTTGAACAAGGGTTGCCAAGCCTACCTGGCACATGTAGTAGATACCAGGAAGGGTGAAGTGAACCTGGAAGACATTCCTGTGGTAAAGGAGTTTCCAGATGTATTTCCAGACGAATTGCCTGGATTACCGCCAGCAAGAGAGATCGATTTCACCATCGAAATGCTTCCTGGAACCGCTCCTATCTCTCAAGCTCCCTATAGAATGGCACCTGCGGAATTGAAGGAGTTAAAAACTCAATTGCAGGAGTTGGTGAACAAGGGTTTTATTCAACCTAGCACGTCTCCTTGGGGTGCTCCTGTACTTTTTGTTAAGAAGAAGGATGGCACCATGAGACTTTGCGTGGATTATCGGAAGCTGAATCAAGTGACGGTGAAGAATAAATACCCTTTGCCACGAATTGATGATTTATTCGACCAGTTGAGGGGAGCCTCTGTTTTCTCAAAGATTGATTTGAGATCGGGTTATCATCAGTTGCGGATTCGGGAAGGTGATATTCCCAAGACTGCATTCCGGTCACGGTATGGACACTATGAGTTCGTAGTGATGCCATTTGGACTTACTAATGCACCCGCCGCCTTCATGGATTTGATGAATAGGGTGTTTAGTCCATTTCTTGATCGTTTTGTGATCGTGTTTATTGATGATATTTTGGTTTACTCCAAAAGCTTGAAGGAGCATGCCAGGCATTTAAGGACGGTTCTGCGAGTTCTCAGAGGAGCTCAGCTGTATGCAAAACTTAGCAAATGTGAGTTTTGGCTGGATAGAGTGGGATTCTTGGGTCACATTGTGTCAGAAGAAGGTGTTAGTGTGGACCCTCAAAAAGTAGCTGCAGTGGCTAATTGGGGTAGACCCACCAATGTGACAGAGATTCGGAGTTTCTTGGGATTAGCAGGTTATTATCGTCGCTTCGTTCAAGATTTCTCCAAGATTGCTGCTCCACTTACAAGATTGACCCGGAAGGATATTAAGTTTGAATGGTCTGACAAGTGCGAGCAAAGTTTTCAGGAACTTAAAGAGCGTCTGACTAGTGCACCAGTTTTGGCACTACCAGATGATAGTGGGGAATATGAAGTCTATTGTGATGCCTCTAAACACGGATTGGGTGGTGTATTGATGCAGCATGGGAGAGTGATCGCTTATGCTTCTAGACAATTGAAAACACATGAGGTAAATTATCCCACCCATGATTTGGAGCTTGCTGCTGTAGTGTTTGCTCTTAAAATTTGGAGACATTACCTTTATGGAGCCAAGTGCCAAATTTTCACTGATCACAAGAGCTTGCAATATGTGTTCACTCAAAGGGATTTAAATATGCGTCAAAGGAGATGGATGGAATTAATTAAAGATTATGATTGCTCGATTGAGTACCATCCAGGAAGAGCTAATGTGGTGGCCGATGCTCTTAGTCGCAATCCCTCTTTATCCTTGGCATATTTGAGAATGATTCGGGTTCCACTTCTTTATGAGCTTCGAGCTACCGGTGTTGACTTAACAGTGGATGGAATGGGTGTTTTGGTGGCCAGTTTTCGTGTGAGGCCAGTACTCATTGATAGAGTTCGGGAGGCGCAATATAATGACCCTTCCATTGTACAGTTGGTTGAGAGGGCTCAGGAGGGCTCAGCAGAGGACTTTACGGTTAGGAAAGATGGAACCCTTTTATTTAAGGGCAGGTTGTGTGTACCGAAAAGGAATGAAGAGCTTAAACGGGAGATTATGGAGGAAGCTCATAGTTCCATTTATGCCGCCCATCCAGGTAGTACAAAGATGTATAGAACTTTGAAGAACTATTATTGGTGGCCGAATATGAAGAGGGAAATAGCAGCATTTGTTAGCAGGTGTTTGGTTTGTCAACAAGTGAAAGCTGAGAGACAAAAACCCTCGGGTTTGATGGAGCCATTGCCTATTCCGGTGTGGAAGTGGGACCATATTACTATGGATTTTGTCTTCGGCCTGCCTCGCACCCGTAATGGGTATGATGGAGTTTGGGTGATTGTGGATCGTTTGACGAAATCTGCTCACTTTCTCCCGGTTAATAAAAAGTTTTCTCTTGATCGGTTGTCGGAGATTTATGTGAACGAGATAGTGAGACTACATGGGGTTCCAGAATCCATTGTGTCAGATAGAGATCCACGGTTTGTTTCCCAATTTTGGGGAGCTTTGCAGGCAGCTTTGGGCACTCAACTTCATTTCAGTACTGCTTTTCATCCTCAGACCGATGGGCAGTCAGAGAGGACCATTCAGACCTTGGAAGACATGTTGAGGTCATGTGTTCTACAGTTTCGGGGGAGTTGGGATAAAAATTTGATGTTAATGGAGTTTGCTTATAATAATAGCTACCACTCTAGCATTGGCATGTCACCATTTGAGGCATTATATGGAAGGCAATGCCGTACTCCCCTATGTTGGAATGAAGTTGGAGAAAGAGAGTTTTGTGGCCCGGATATCATCTTTGAGACCAATGAGAAAATCAAGGTGGTAAGAGATCGACTCAAGGTGGCTCAAGATAGGCAAAAGACTTATGCGGATAACCGCAGGAAGGACTTGGAATTCCAAGTCGGTGATTGGGTATTTTTGAAATTATCTCCTTGGAAGGGAGTGGTGCGTTTTGGAAAGAAGGGCAAGCTTAGCCCTAGATATATTGGTCCTTATGAGATCCTCGAAAGAATTGGCCCACTTGCCTATCGATTGGATCTACCTCTTGAGTGGTCCAAGATCCATAATGTCTTTCACGTATCCATGCTTCGGAAGTACATTGCTGATCCTTCCCATGTGTTGCATGCGCCACCTGTTAGTCTGAATAAAGACTGGACCTACGTAGAGGAACCGGTGCAAATTATTGATCAAAAAGAGCAAGTGCTTCGGAACAAAACCATTCCTCTTGTTAAAGTGTTGTGGAGGAGTCATGAGGTGGAGGAAGCTACCTGGGAGCCCGAAGCTCAGATGCGACATCAGTATCCTCACCTATTTGAGTAACAGGTATGTAAATTTCGAGGACGAAATTTTTATAAGGGGGGGAGAATTGTCACGCCCCGAACCTTATAATTTCACTGCGAGTTACCTTCCTTCCGTTATCCATGAATTTACGGTGTCGACATTAAAGTTTGAACAATAAAATTAACTGTCGGAATTGTTGACGGTAATTTAAAAATTATCGGGGTTTTTATTGGGGTAAATTCCGGATTTGAACGAAGAAAAATTTAGGGGTTCTGTGTTTCAAAAAAAAAAAAAAAAAAAAAAAAAAAAAAAATTTCTTGTTTGGAAACTTTCCCCTTTTATCCAGTTTCCTTTCTTTTTCGCGTCACTTTCTCTTTCTGTCTTCTCCTTCTTCGTCCTTCTCTGGGTCGACACAGCGCCTTCACTGTGCTCGACGGGATCCGCCACCACCGGCCGCCGTGTAGCGCGTGACCGGTCTCCCTCGACTCGCCGGAGGTCCAGCAACTCAGCAAGCGTTTGGATTGGGGCAGCGCCGCCGCGTGGAGGGAGAGAAGACCCTCCGAAAAGCTGCTGGGTTTTCGGGTTCCGGTCGGGTCAGGCCTCTGTGCCGTCGCCTGCCGCTCCTAGCCGGTCCACAGGCCACCTCTGAGCCTCCCAAAGTCGGAGCGCCGGTCGATTACAGCCTAGGTGAGGGATTCAATCGAGAATTCCAAATTTTGGGAATTTTCTACTGTTCTTTGTGATTTGTTGGTGTTAGGGTTAGTTTTGGTTGTTGTGATGTAAAGGGAAGTTGTAGGGGAGGTGGAGAGGAGCCGGAAGATGGCCGGAGATCGCCGGTCGGAGGCCAATTGGCCGGTGACCGGATTTCACTGTTCACAGGGGCATTTCTGTCATTTACATGAGAAATTACTTTTGACAGTTTGGTAATTGAGTTAGGATTAAAGGTAAAAATATTTCAAAGTTAATTTGGAGGTAAAAGATGATAATTGTGGAGAATTGGAAGTAATTGGATATAGAAATTAAGGTATATGAAACATGGTGGAGGTGGGATTAATGGCCGAGTCGATTAAGTTTCGATTGTTATTCGAAATATCGTTCCGGTTCGGAAAAAGAATTACATGTTATCGTTGGTCGGGATTGACCGAAGATTTGCTAAGAGTATACAAGAATTAAGCAAGTTTATTACGGAGTTTATACTAATGTCTCCGGATACCCGATTTTACGGTTTGGGATAATTAACGTATTTATTTTTATTAAACAGGACGTGAGGATTTACGTTCCGGGGAGGCACAGGATCGTTCTCAGGGCTAGTCCCTTTACTGTGAGTGGACAGTTTATTTTTAAATGAATGCATGCCCTAATTATTGATTTAATTGCAAGATTTATACGATTGTTTCGAGCATTATAATTTCCTCGGGTTCTTGAATGTGTGTTTGGATGGATGCAAATATGTTGAGGATTAGTTTCATTTATTTGTTTTGGGAAGAGAATTGAGTAAAGTACTTATATGAAATTATATTATAAGGGTTGACCGTTATCACATTATCTAGAGCTCTTAGCTCCGACCCTGGTCTGAGAGGACAGACAAGCCTGAGAGGTCAGGTTGATATTTCAAGGGTTGACCGTATTATTTTATATAGCTAGCATAGAGTAGCGTGAGGGCGCTACTAGAGCTCTTAGCTCCGACCCTAGTCTGAGAGGTCAGACTTATTATGTTTGTGAATATTTCTCTTCCCATAATCCTCACTTGGTTATTTTATCTTGCATTTGTGGAATTGTTGTTATTTGTGGGCATGCATAAATGTTATTTTAATAAATAAATCTTTGGGAGAGCATGAAACATTAGTTCTAATCATTGTGATGAATTTTTGGCGTTTCATGTATTATTTTCGTCCACTCACTCTAACGTTTTACATGTTTCTCCCCTGGGCCTTTGTTTTTCTTAAAATGCCCAGACTGCAGAGTTCGGCCAGCAAATTAGGAGGCGCATAGTGGTTACCTCTCCACACCGTTTTCACTAGTAGGTTTCTGAAAACCTACAAGTGCCCTTTTTTCCTCCTTTGTATTAGAGCTCTGATAACCTGGGTATTTTATTATTATGTTTCGGGGTAGAGTACGGAACTTATTCATTTTTATTCCAGGAATTTCGGATATTTATTAAGTTGAAAGATGTTTGTGATGGTGTTATGTTATTGTGGTTGTATCTGTGGAGGTAGTTCTGTGTTGTTGTGAGATGTTGGATTTTTCTAAGGAGGGGGATGAAATTAAAAGTGTACTGCTTGTGTTTACTTGGATTTTTAGGTGAAGGGTTACTCACTATTAGGGGACATTATGTCGAATTTTCGGTAACTACCCTTTTAGGTGGGTCCCGCAGGAGTCATTCTGGGATTTACTGGGAAATCTCGGGATGGGTCCTGTCATCAAGTATGGACGGCTCCAAATCATTCAAAGCCTCCTCATCTCGCTCTCCAAACTTGTCAAAACCGACCCTTTGCTCAATGGTTAATTGCTATGCTTGGTGTGTGGACATTGCACCATGTGCAATGCCAAATCTATGTTCGGATCCGTACTTGGCATCACCAAGCATGTCGACATTTTTGCTGTCCCCAACAAGTTCATCCTCAATTTCAGCTCTTGGAAACTTCATGGAATTGAAAATGTTGAACCTGATCATCTCGCCATCAAATTCCATTGTTAGGCTGCCTCCAGCAACGTCGATGTTGGCCTCCATACCCTACGGCATTGAGTTCTTCAAATTCGCTTCCAACTTGATTGCATTGCTCAGAAGCATGTCCTTCCATGCTATAGAAACCACAAACTTGCATTCCTCTATTCTTGGACAAATTCGACACCATGAGTGTCAACTTGCTCAAATCTTCCTTAAGCTCAATTATGGCACTGGATTCTCCATGAGTGCTTGCCTCATTCACACGCCTTGTGGAAATCGAACCAAATTGTTGATTGTTGGTGGCACGCATTTCCAACAAGTTGCTTGCTTCCTCTCTGCTCTTCTCCATCAATGATCCTCCAGCTACTGAATCAAGGAATTGCCTCTCCATTGGGCGTAGTCCCTCATAGAAGTATTAAAGCAAGAGTCCCTCACGTATCCCATGATTTGGACACGAAGCAACCAATGACTTATACCTTTCATAATACACATCAAAGGCTTCATCCACATCCTGCTTGATGGAAGTTATCTCCTTTATGATTTGCGTCACCCTTGACGATGGAAAGTACTTGAGGAGAAACTCATTGATCATTGTCGCCCATGATATAATTCTACCAGCTGGCACTTCAAAGAACCATCCCCTAGCTCTGTCTTCAAGTGAAAATGGAAATGCTTTCATTTTGACTAGCTGCAAATCAGCTCCTCTAGGGCACATGGGGTTACAATAAAATTCAAACTGTTGCAAGTGTCGGTTAGGATCTTCTCCACTAAGTCCATGGAACTTGGGCAGTTGGTGGAAGAATCCACCTCTCATCTCAAAATCTGCTGTTTTCCCATCCACAGGATCCGGATAGGTAATATTAATTGGTCTGATGACCCCATTAGCTCCATTAACTTGCCCGTTCTCTTCTCTTAATGATGGCATCCTGACGTTTGGCACTTGAGGAATGTTGCAAAAGTCGGCAAATCCTCTTGGTGAAGTCTCACACGGTGATGTGATGATGGATGGCGATGTAGGTGTTGACTCAGGTGAATGTGGTTCTGACTCTGTGTGAATGACTAAGGCTGAAGATGTTTGTTCTACACGCCTCAATCTGTTTTGGTTATCTCTTCTCCACGCTTCAGATCCGGACATTCATGGATTCCTACAAAAACCAATTGGCACATTTGACCAAAGATCAAGTTAGCATCGTCATAAACAAAAACGAAAAACAAAACAAAACTAAACTAAGAAATATAATAAGGCTTCGGTAACTAACATAACTTTGCTAACACACACACACATGGCATAGCCGAAACACACATGACATATAAACTAACCATGGCATCACACAAATTTATAAAGAAAAACGAGCTCGGCAAACACATATATAGTAAACAAATTTCGAGCTCGGCATTCACACACACACACGGCAAACACATACATTTATCAACAAAGCATAAGTATAAGTTAGGAACACACACGACATTCATAGTTACATATAGAAAAAAATCATGACAAAAACATAATGTGATGACGTCTCACCCTAAAATGTTTCTACTTGATTTTATTAAACTTTAACTTTCAAGGTACGTGGAGCAGGGAAGACCACTGTGCAATGGACTGATACAGCCCAAGGTAGTGTTATGCTTCGTCCGATATACCTTAAACATTAAAGTCAAATTAATTTGAAGTTCATGGCGTCATACATGTCTAAGTAAATTCTAGCGTTTAAAGTGAGGTGATGCTTCGGCCCAAGCATTTGGCTAGTTCGAGCGGATTCCGTGGTTTCAGAAGGCAAGTGTCAATGTCACGGGGGGCGAACCCCCTACAAGAACCAGGCAAGACTCGTTTGTGATCAAGGAGGCGGACCCCTATCGACCCCTTCACCGAGAAGAGTGGTCAGTCATGATCTTGAGATCCAATTGAACAAACCTGAATTCCATATCTATGACGGAACGGCCCCTTACTCAGCTAAGAACAAACTCGGGTCACTAGACCACTAGACAAGTGTTAATCAAAGCCGCCCTCAACCTCATGAAATCTGCAAATAACATGAAGGGTTTAGGCTAAGATTAACAAATGCGGCTTCTCCCTACATGTTACACTTTAAAAACCACAATAAACTTCAATCACATATGAAACAATAAACCTCCTAAATATTTACTAAGTTACAATAGTTACAACAAAACACATATGGCACAAAAATATACAAATAAAATACGTACAAATTCGACACTTACACTAAAATATAAGAGAGAAATTGTTAGTCAAAAATATGGCACAAAATATACAACTTTCACACAAAGGAATTCGGCACATACGAATATACAATGTACAAATCGACAATACACACAAATACATTCAAAACATGTGTTTTGGCACACACACACATGCTTCGGCACCTACAAAAGAAAACAAGGTTAATTCACAAACATATACATATACAACACAAAAATCCTTTTTAGCGTCCCCGGCAACGGCGCCAAAAACTGACGAGGTCGTTTGTTAACAACCTGCAATTTAAACCCTATCATTGTAGTAACTGTAAGTAGGGATCGTTCAAGCCGGGGACACTAGGGAATGATTATATATGCATCAAAACAAGTTAGTAACATTCACAAATATAATATAAACATACAAGTACAATTCTGTCACAACTATACAAGTATAAAACACATACACACATACAATCCATAAAACATAGACAAGACATCGAAATTTATGAACAAAAAGAATTAAATTATTTACAAACTATTCACATATTTACCGAATTATAATGGGGATTTTATGGTGATTTCTAAAGTCCTAAATCAAAATCTAATATTTACATTGGTCGATCAATTTGTTAAACACAAAACATAACTAACACCAAATAGAAAACACATAAGTTTTAAACAAGAACAAGATGCAATGAAATATGTTTTCTTAAATTCTAATTAATTCCAACTATTTAGACTTCTCATGTAAACTTAGTGCCTACAATCGTCTGACATTAAGACAAAATACACTGATCGAACGAGAGTCATTGGAAACATGGTCCTAGGTATGGCGTCACTCATCCTATTCATCATGTAAATCACTTAACCCTAAAAACCCTTGGTAGTGACTAAGAATCAAGACCTACAATCGCCTGATCTTAACCCTTAGAACACTACGGCATATGAAACTCCCCCCTTAGAAACATCCGTGCACAGACTACCCTTAGGTTCGATTACATGTTCAGGTATGTGATTAATCAATTGGAAAACAACAATAATATAAACATACAGAACCTATTCTAAATCCAAAACCTAGAATGCATTCTAAATGTTATGCTAACAAACACGTTTATTAGTAGATCACAAAGAAAGGCAAATAACCATGTTCATAACATAAAACCATAAACCAAAATACCAATATATATCAATCTTTGAATAAAATACAGTAGAATTACACAAAGACATGGAGGAATCCATACCAAATCCTACCTAAAGGGTCGGATAGGGCAAGGGTGGTTGGCGGCTGCAAAGGGTGATCAGCGGCAGCTTTGTGCTTCGGCTGTTTTGATGGGTTTTTGGTAGAGTTGGCTAGCTAAGGTTTTCACAAAATTGAGGACCCTTTTTCAGTTGTATTACATGTGTATTTATAGAGGAAAACTTCTAAAGAAACCCTAAGAAATTCGGCACCCTACTCCTTGTCCATGTCGGATTAGGCTTCTTGCTTTTCCTTGTTGCACACAACTTTGACTCTTGAATTTGCTGACTTGGATAATAATTCATAGACTTCTTTTCTGAATTCTTGGACTCCCCTACATGTTAAGGGATCAATGAAGGACTCCCTGACACGTTTTGGGCTCCATAGGACAGCCGAAAGGCTTCCATAGTCTCGGTAGAACAAGTTATCCTGTTTTGACCGGGATAACTTTCCTAGATGTTGTTTTCGGCTTCTCCTTGGTGATTTCTTCGATTCTTCTTCTTCTAAACAACTTCCCATATCATCATTAAGCTCTTCATCAATCATTTGGCATGCTTGGGAAGGATTTTGATAAGTGTGTTTTACGCTATGTTTTTAATGTGTTTTTACCCTCATTTGTACCTTGTTTATTCCTTAGTAATGTTGTTTTTACTTATATTGAATCAAAAGGGTTTTTCTGTAGAGTAATGGTTAATATGTGTTTTTATACAGAAATTTGTGCTTAAGTGTTGTAAAACCGATTTTGGATAAGACTTGGTTATTTCTCTTATGATTCATCGTACCTTTACATTGTCATTTTTGATGAATTTGGTTTAATGTGTAGATGACATGTAAATGGACATATGTGAACAATAATCATGAAGATTGGATTCACGGAGGACAACAAAAGAAGCCATGGAAAAGAAGAAACTCCGAAACATAAGGTTTTGATCCGAGCAGAAATTTCCAGAAACCATAACTCAACTTCAAAGATTTCCCTAGGACGATCTAGGAGGCACCAGGGAACGTGCCATATATGGATGGAAAGCTGTGGATGTCTAGTTTCTAAATCTTTTGAAATCGCAGCAATCCGAGTTCTGAGGAAGAAGTTATGCCGGAAACAATAGCCGGAGGTCAGTCTCGCGAGTGAAACTCTCTCGCGAATTAAACTCCCCCGCGAATGAAATCTTACTCGCGAGCAGAAATCTCTCCCGCGAGCAGAAATCCTACATCAACTTCGGAAAATCATATCTAAAGATTCAGGAGGAATCTGAGGACGAGCCATACATCATTGGAAAGCTACGGAAGTCTAGTTTTCAGATCTTCTTGAATCGCAGCATTTGGAGTTCAGATGAAGGAGTTATGATCAAAACAATGAACGGAGGTCAAGCCGCAAAACTGGGCAGTTTCTGCCTAAGTTGTCACACGAGTTTGGGAGGATGTTTCTTCACCAAAATTCTTCCCAAGCATGTCAAAGGACTTAAGAAGAGCTTAATGAAGTCATGGGAAGCTGCATTGAAGAAGAAGATTCGAAGAATGCATCATAGCAGCCGAAACAACCAAGTATGGAGCTTTTCCGGTCAAACCGGGAAAGTCTGTCCTTGCCGAGTTTGTCCATGATTTCGGCTCCCTATGAGCCCAAGAACTTGTGTATAAGGCCTACATGGATCCAATAACATGTAGAGGAGTCCAAGAAATCAGAAATCCAAGGTCCAAGTCGAAATCCTTGTCAAAGAAGAAAGAAGAAACCAAGTCCAAAAAGGATTACAAGTTCAACAAGGAAGGTGTCTCCTTGAAGCTCCTGAATTCTCTAGGGTTTCTCTTCGAAATTTTCTGTATAAATAGACATGTATAGCTCTTAGTTTAGTGTCTTTCAATTGCTCAAAACATAGTATAGCCAAACTTTACCCAAAAACCCTTTAACGCAGAAAACAACACAAGCCGCCGCCACCGTTCCCCTTCGCTGCCGACTGCCTTTCTTCAACCAATTCCCTTTTCATCTTTGCCGAACCTTTTAGGTAGGTTAAGGATGAATAATTTCATGGTTTGTGTATGTATTTTCTGTGTAAAGACAGTTGTTATTGATTTATATACGATTTGGTTTTTTTTTGTTTTGCATAATAAGCATGTTTATGAACTCTTCTTTGTGATTTGCACATGAATATGTTTGTTGTGTAACGATTTAGATTGCATGTTAGGATTATGATTTAGTTTAAGTTGTGTATGTTTGTGTTTAGTAGATGTTGAATTGATTAATCTTCACCCGAGCATATAATCGAACCTTAGGTTAATTTGAATGATCACAAGTTAGCTAATAGGGGGGTGTTTCATGCGCCGCAGTATTCTAGGTTGAGTTCACCGGGTCGGGCTCTCAATTCTAGTTGCTGCCAAGGGATGGTAGGGTGAGAGATTTGCATGCTAATAGGATGAGTGACGACATACCTAGGATCATGTCTCCAATGACTCATGAACGGTAAGTGTATTTTGTGTTAATGTGATGCGGGTCGTAAGCATTAAACAGGATGACACATAAACTTAGGATGATGCGTGTCGTAAGTTCTAAGTTACTTGAGAAGTCTAAATAGTTGGAATTAATTTGCATCTGTGATAACATAAACATAATAACTTGATCTTTCATAAAACTTATATGTTTTCTAATCGGTGTTTGCTATATCTTGTGCTTGAGTAATGATTGACCATTGTATGTAAATATTTCTGTTTTATTTTCTTTAAATTTCGAACCAACTCATATAAATTCCCCATAATATTTTGTATATATGTTTATACTTGTATAGTTGTGACAGAATTGTACTTGTATGTTTATATTATATTTGTGAATGTTACTAACTTGTATTGATGTAGATATAATCCTTCCCTAGTGTCCCCGGCTAGAACGATCCCTACTTACAGTTACTACAATGATAGGGTTTTAAATTGCAGGTTGTTAACAAATGGCCTCGTCAGATTTTGGTGAAGAAACACACTCACGAACTCGGTAGACAACTTCAGCAAAATCTGTCCTGTTTCCAGCAGACTGACCTCCGGCCATTGTTTCCGGCATAACTCTTTCCTCAGAACTTGGATTGCTGCGATTCTAAATGATTTAGAAACTAGACATCCGCAGCTTTCCATCCATATATGGCACATTCTCTAGTTCCTCCTGGATCGTCCTAGGGAAATCTTTGACGTTGAGTTATGGTTTCTGGAAATCCTCTGTTTTTGTTCCGAATTCATGCTTTTGGCCTCTTGTCTTTCCATGCTTTCTGCAAATGAGTCAATCCCCTGCGAGGAAACTTCCTGCTCGCCACAGCTCATAGTGACTGACGCTCGCGCGAGTGACCTTCCTCCCGCGAGTGAAATCTCTCCCGCGAGTGAAATTCTTATGTTTCGGAGTTTCTTCTTTTCCATGGCCTCTCTTGTTGTCTTTCATGAGTTCAATCTTCATGATTCTTGTTCTCATATGCTCATTTACATGTCATCTACACATTAAACCAAATTTATCAAAATTGACAATGTAAAGTTATAACGAATCATAAGAGAAAATAACCCAAGTCTCTGTTTCAAATCGATTTTTCAACACTTAAGCACAATTTTCTGTATAAATACACGTTTTAGCCATTGCTCTAAAGAAAAACCCTTTTGGCACAAAATAAGTAAAAACAACATTACTAAGGAATAAACAAGGTACAAATGAGGGTAAAAACACATTAAAAACATATCGTAAAACGCACTTATCAAGAATGATTTAGGGCAGTAGGTTCGAATGTTTTAATATGTTTATCTTGATTTATTTTCATGAGCTTGTACATATAAATCGATGCATTAGGGCTCTTTCAAAAATTACCATATTTAAACCATAGACTCCTCTCATTTTTTACAATTTATTTGGTATGAAAAACTGCCTAAAAGGTGACAGCACCGCCACCAGCTCCGTCGTCGGTAGAAATTCAGGCGATCTCTAATCACCACCAAATTTTAACAGTAGCTTCGCCTCAGCATTTTGAACAACTTTCTAGTTCAACTCGAAAGCCAATTCAGCTTCTAACTAGGTCAATTGAACAAAAATGTAAAAACCCGAATTTTTTTTAAAACTTCAAAACTTCAATTCTCCCTCCACACTCCAAATCAATTCACCAAACTTTAGGTGTGAGTAGTAATCCTAAAACCCATTCTAACCATATATAGAACTCACAAATTGGTGGCATGAGAAGGGAGAAATCCGATTTTGAACTCATACTATACACTTAGTAATCAACTTGAAATTTCTCTTAAACCATGACGAGATATGTCGAAAAGCTTACCTAAAATTGAAGTAGACTCAGAGACGCTCCTTTTGGGACCAGTGCGGCTGCCTGAGGTAGCCTGGATCAGCGACGGCGACGATGAGAAGCTACGGCAGAAATCTACCTTATTTCTGGGTTTTTTGGGCTATTTAGTTTTTTTGCGAAATTATCCTTATATCCCTGACTTCGGACCCTTATAACTCCTTCATACGATCTCCGATTTGAGCGTGCTACATATCCACGAACTCGTATCCACGTCGTCTATGACTTTCATGAAAAAGTTTTCCTAAATTCTCGACTTTACAAAAAGTCAACTTTACAGTTATTATATGGTCAAACGGTTACTTTAAATGGTTAACGACCAAAGTAACCTACTGTAAACTAACTCTAGGATCAGGATGTGATAGCAATAACTCAGAAAAACGGTTTTTTTGGCAAAATAAAACAAGGGTGTTTTGAAGTTCACTTTTCGTCACGTTCCCCTCGTAAAATGCATGGTTCAACAAACATAAAATGCATGGTTCATCTAGTTTTCTCGAAATATACATGTGTCAAACATCTCATTGAACTTGTGTAAATTTTATCAGGCCAACAATGTATACATGCAAAGAAGTGGACCTTATAACTCGTACTTTTCAATATTCTTGTGATCTGGTTAGAATTTTTCTTCGTTTCACGATAGAGAAAGAAATATGCCATAACTATACTTTAGCAAAATAAAAATTAGCTCTAAAAGTCAATACTCATAGTCAGTAGCGGAGCCACTAAGAAGCTCAATGGAGCCCGTGCCCCACACATCTTTTAATTTAAATTTTTTCATGTAATTAGAGTGGCATACATATATGGTGTGTCCCAGTAGTAAAAAAGGTTAGTTGTACTCTAAAAGGCTCGGGTTCAAGTCTCCTCAGTTGTGTTTTCAATTTTGTTTCACCTTTTTTGAGTTTTTTCTCTTTAGTTTAACTCTAAGTTGACTTACCTTTTCTTTTATTTTTCAGTTTTTTTATAAAGTGATATATTACTCTCTCTATTTATTATAACATTTTTACTTAATTTGTTCACATAAAAGAAATTGGAAGTTGTTGATAAATGATTCATCATATTCTTATGATGACAACATCATTGTACTAGTATAATAAGACCAATTAAGCTCACTCAATTTAAATAAAGAAATTATATTGGAGATGCTCATCATAACATCATTTGAAATTTTGAACATGTACAAATTTCATTTAGAGATTTTTAAACAGTGCCTCATTAAGTTTATAATTCTGGCTCTGTCACTGAAGATTAAATATCGTGGGAAAATTCTGCATCCTATATATAGTTCTCAATATAGTAACTGACATCATATATATTCACACTATAGCAGTCTATTATCTTCCACCGTCAATGGCACCCTTTCACTCGCTGAACAATCCGATCTGAAACATACTTTTAT
Source organism: Comarum palustre (assembly GCA_951800085.1). Classification (NCBI taxonomy): domain Eukaryota; kingdom Viridiplantae; phylum Streptophyta; class Magnoliopsida; order Rosales; family Rosaceae; genus Comarum; species Comarum palustre. Next base: position 6,542,867 of record OX637587.1, read on the forward strand.
GATTTTCAGGTACATGTTGATCTTCCTGTTTTATTTCAACTCGAAAGTCGAGCATTTTGTCTATCTATGTTATGTTGAATGTACGGCCGGAGTAAAGTTTTTGATTACCTAAATTTATCGTACGCTCGTGTGCAAAAAGGCATGCATGACCTTAACCTTAACGGGCAAGTTCATTGCATATATTATAATGCTTTAATCCGTTAAGATTATATATGAATTTGGTATCTAGCTAGTCATTGATCCAATATATGTGGAAAAGATAACTTTATAGTGAAGGGCTTTCATCGTTGGAGATGTAAGTCTTAGAAAACTACTTGTTGATCTACCTATTCAAGCAAATTCTTAAATTTACGCAAAAAACAAATTAATATGACCGAAGTCCATATCGATCATTGTACTTCATATTAGTCTCCATGGTAAGTAGCCAACTAGTTTTTTTCTAGTTGGATATGTGTATCCATCCTAGAATCGAATCTTCTTTTCTAGTTGGGTATTTGTACCCAACCTAGAATCGAATCCTGAACTGTTATAGTGGCTAAACACTATATATTCTACAATGCATGCATAGCTAGAGCATTTCGCATGCATAGCTAGAGCATTTCGCATGCACCGAAGGATTAACTTCTGGATTTAAAAAGTCGTTAAAGTTCTCTAACTTCTTACTTTTATGGAAAAGAACAAAATTAAGAAATTCTAAATTTCTAAGTTTTTTGTATTAAAAATTAGAATGCCATGGAATACATTCCTTTTAAATTATAATTAGTGCAAATAACTATTTGAAAATCATTTCTCACTGTCAATTTACACAAATCATAACCAAAAGACCATATTAACCTTCGTTAAATATAAAACCAATCTTTTCTCTCTCTCATTAGAAAATCTCATGACAGTCAAGTTTTAAACATTTTCTTACTCATAAATCCACCTTAAAAGTTTTACCCACATTAGTCCACTTTGCAAACTCAATCTTTTTTATCGTGGTTATTTTACCCTTATGCTTTAAAATACCTCACATAATCTCTCTCTCTCTCTGTCTCTCTCTCTCTCTCTCTCGTCCACCTTCGATTCTAACATCACTACCATGACGAAGCCGCCGCCATCTCAACGACAACTTTTGATCATCCTCGATTGCATCTCTGACGATGTTATTGGCTTGACGATCTCTGTTTTAGCCCCGACTGCCTCTCCTCAACGCTTAAGCAGATCTACAAGGTCCATGCGATTATGATGACGTCTTCCACCTCTTACTCAGCGTCTGACATATTCTGATTCGACCTCGACACCGAAACCCAAATCCAACTAAAGCTCAACAATCGAGGAACGCAGTCCGTTGTCTGTCAGTCTACGCCACCCGGCCGCCAGCGACCACCGCGAGATGTTATGGTATGGTTTTTGATAATTCGTATTTGCACACGCATCAATTAACCCTGTACACAGTCATTGTCATCGTATAAAGCAAGTAAGGGTATCGTTCTAAACCGGGGATCCAACCACAGGGTAGATCCATCTAATCTAATCAAAGATGTCGAAATAAACATAGAATTTTAAAGATTTGGAGTTTATATTTTCGGAAAGATGCAATGAAATAAAGTCCTATATTACTTTTATACATATAAACATGTGATCGATCAACAATTACACAAACCAACACCAAACAACAATGCAAGAATATAGAAAACAATTTCTAATCTCATATCAATCTATGCCGAAATACCTAAATCATGCTAGAATCGAAACATGCACATTAGGTTCCTACGTGGTTCCTAAGCCATTAGATGCATTCGAAATCGACTACTTGTTTCATTCGAAACCTTTCACACATCCATGCTCAACGTATCAAACACGAAATCTAACATACTAATTCACTTATGCAATTACGTATCACACAAATAAACTAACATGTTCATTAGCACCATCTAAATCCAATTCTAGCATGTAATTTTCGAACACAACAAAGAACACATCAACCTATCCACTACGTGTATCAAAGTCATGTAATTCTTTGAAGGATTAACTAATGCAACAACAACTACTTGTCTTAATCACACGTTAATATTATGAAGCAAATCGAAAATTAATAAAACCAAACACTAGGAATTCTCGGCATAGACTTCAAATCCTTGATTAAAAACTAAAAACTATAATTCTTACATCATTCAGAAGTACTTAATATCTCATAGACAAGAATTGAATCATACTTAAACAAAAACCTAAAACAAACATCAACCATAACAAAGACATACCAATTCGAAAATAGAAGATGATTACACTTTGAAATATTCCTACGTGGTCTATTCTTCAAGTGCACGGAGATCCTAGACTACGTGCTTCGGATCAAAGGATGGAATATGAAGATCGGAATTGGGGTCTTTGAATGGTGATGGAATTTTCGGCAGCTGCTTTGGCTTGAGTTTGCAATGTTGATGATACTCTTTCTCATGCGATTACAAGGCTTTTTATAGGGGAAAAAGCTAGGGTTTGGTCGGCCCTAAAGCAATCCCAAACCAAGATGGATTTGGTTATTCCCATGTGCAAGTCATGTGCTTCTCTTTTCTCCCTTCTCTTCGCCAGCCACTTTGATGAATCTTCAGCTTGAAGTTCTCCATTAAACACATATGGATATGTCCATCAAGCCCCAAGGTCCATGATTGTCGAAATTGTAATTAAAAAGTCCAAAGAAACTTTCCTGATGCATCCAGGAAAATACTGCAGTTTTCGACAGCACGACCTTGCCTTAGTAATTCCGGCATATCTCCTTCTGTAGTGCTTCAATTGCCGTGATTCGAAGTCCCAGCGAAACTAGACTCGAAGACCTTTCAAATGGTATATGGCACGTTTTCCAGTTCCAAGTATTGCGTCAGATACAGCCCCCGAAAGATCAGACACAGTAGCAGCGAAACTTCTTCAGTCCCTGGAACATTCTCTTCTCGGACTGCCAACTCTGGCATCGTTCGCAAGGTCTTCCCGTGCTCCAATTGACCTGAAATTTTAACACAATGTATTTCAGCAACCAAAGATTATATTCCCGATTTTTCATGCACTTCCACCATGTTTAAGACACTGCGAACGCTCTTACAAAATCCTTGAAATCACACTTTTAACACTTAGCCAATTTTTTTCAACACTTTAGCACATTTTACCAAAAACTCTTCCAAAACAACATTAAACTATATTATGACTCAATCTTAACCTAAATAGACTCAACAAAGCATAAACAAGGGTGTTTAGCACATAATAACGTCACCTTTTAGGCTCCTATCAGTTTTCTCATAACTCCCTTTTACAAATTGAAAACATTTTGTATTACTTGGTAGTAGTTTTTATAATGTTTGGTAGTAGGTTTTGTAGCAGATAGAAGTAGGCCTTTTGTAAGAAGTTTTTGTTTCTAGTGGTTGTAGTTTTTCTTGCTTACGACAGTAGCTTTTCTTACTAGTGGTAGTAGGTTTTCTTCATAACTATAGTAGCTTTTGTTTATTGCGGTAGTAGGTTTTTTTTCGATCGGTTGTATCTTTTGTTGTTTGCAATAGTAGCTTTTGTTCATGGCGGTGGTATTTGTTGTTGCTGGTGGTAGTAGCTTTTCTTCACAGCGGTAGTAGTTTTTCATCATGGTGGTAGTAGCTTTTGGCGTTAGTGATAGTAATTTTTGCGGAAGTATTTTTTTTGCCAAGAGTAGTAGTACCTTTTGTTGTTGGAGATAGTAAATTTTGTGATTTCACTAGAGATTGCAGGAAATCTATCTATACTATATTTTGTAGCTGTTGATAGTACCTTTTATTGTTGCTGGGAGTAGCGTTAGTGATCGTCAGAAACCTTGTCCGAGGTTTGCCAGAAAACTTGTCAAAGGCCAGCTGGAGACCCGCCAGAGTCGACCGGATTCTCACCGGAAGTCAGCTGGAGACTTTCACGTGAAGAAGAATGTTTGTTGACTTGTTACACTAGTGACTTTTTTATATATAGAAGAGAGATAATTTTTTTTTGTTGGATGATACTCTGTAATTTTGTTGAACTTTAATACCTAATATAACACTCTATTTGGACATGTGTGGACTTATATGGGTAAAAACATTTGGGTGGACTTATATGGGAGAAAACGTCTCAAAGTGGGCTTATATGTAATTGGTCCTTTTTAGATTAGGCCTCTCTTCGTATCTCGCTTTCTCCCGATCAAGCCTCTTTCACTCTCATCCTTGCCTCGATCCGAAACTGGTCAACGCCGAGATGTCATCGCTAACAACACGATCTAGATGCAAATCGAAGTTGAAGATGTGGAGGCTGCCAGAGTTGTCATGGGTGAGCTAGCGCGAGTCCACGACAAATGGTCGTCATCCTCAGATCTGTCAGCGTCGTTCTCGTCCTCGGCCCAAACGGCAAACGCAGTGATTTCAGCCGGATCTTGTCACCACCTCATGCTCCTCCTCGGCTTGTCAATCGAAACAGTAGGATCTTGAACTTCATCAGTGCCTCTGACCATTAAAATCGTCGTCATCACTCACCAAACTGAATATCCCCACACATCTCTCCATCATATCCTCACTCCACCGCTGCTGCCGAGGGCTCCAATGAGACCGTGTAGCTGAAGTGTAGGGTCAAATCTAAATTGGGTCCTCCTCTCACTTGCAAAGGCTTGGAGCTCACACGAAAGATCTTATGACATTTGTTTGATATTGGCACGTGGTTCCTAATCAATCAGAGCTGGTAACAAAACGAGGCTCTGTCTGCGTTGTGCAATAGTAATTATTACCATTTGATTGTGCATTAATTGATTTTCTGTTATTGATCCTCGATTGAAAATGGCAGTATAGTATAGCTCTTCCTACTTCCTAATTCTGTTTTGAAGACCTTCAAATGGCAGTTAAGCATGTACGTTATCAACCTTGACTTGTTCACTATTTTAATTGGATTTGGATTTTTTTGATGTCTAGTAGATTAGTAGTGATAGGAAAGTTAATTTCTTCTCTGTGGTGATTGGAGCTAGAATTCGAAATATGTGTGGGAGTGGAGGTGATGGATATGGCGACCTTGCTATAATGGGTTTTGTATTATCGGGAGTAATTCTTATATTACTAAAGGTCATAACATTTTTATCTCTTAATTTTTTCTTTTTTTTTGAACGGAGACTTGGAACCCTCACCCGGTTCCATTTATTGAATTAAAATTTTGTGTCGGGGGGACATAGTACCTGAACCCCGAGCTACAATACCAATATTACATAGATTCTCATAGAGCACATCATGATTAATAACAGGTGCTCCTCTAGGTTAAAACAATCAAAATTGCCACATCTAGCAAAGTGGGCTAATCTATATGCCACACTGTTTCCTTCATGACCAACATATTGTAATTGAAAGGAATTAAAGACATTAACATACCGTTGACAATCTTTCATTTTTTCTTATTCTTCAGTTATCTTCTTTGTTTTGACTAATTATTGGCAATCAGTAATATTTTTATTAGAGGTCGATAACTTAATTATTGATGACAATAATTGCTTATTAGGGGTCAATAACTGATTATTGAGGGCTATTAATCTGATTATTGAAGTGTGATTATCATTTTAAAGAGTTCGTAATGATTACGAATGGCAGTAACTCGATTATTAGGGGTTGTGGGAGCAAGAAATAATTTTCCCTAATATCCTCGACAAAGTAAGTGAGTCATTGATAGCAAGGAAGTTAGGTGAGATAATTAGACACTATATATGATTGTCATGTTGAATGCGGCATTAAATCTGTCTATTCCAACGGTTACAGTATCAGTAAATGTTACAATAAGTGGACGATTAACACGGTAATAAATGAGATTATAATTATGTTAATAAGTGTAATAGCAGTTACAACATTGAAGGTACCCCCTCCCAGTCTGAGGTTTCTCGATCAATCCAAGAATGACTCCCATCATAGATTACATTCATTGGAGACTCAACCTCAACTCGGAAGTTTTCTGCTCCAACAATTGGCGTCGTCTGTGAGAAACACCTTTCCCAAAAAATGTGATAGGGGTGTTGGATATGGAGATATCATATATCTGATGAGCAAGAAGTTAAAACACGAGCAAGACATGACAACATAAGAAGGGTGTGTGGGTACAAGAGGCAACACATAATGTGAGGGTCGAATGCCATGTGAGAGCGAGAGCACGTAGAGGTGAGGGAAAATACCATAGGAGACGAGCGTGAAGACCGGCACTAACACCGCAAAGGAGAAAGAGAGCTCGACCTCAATCATGAGTTGGAGAAGACGCAGGCATCGTAGGTGTTAATATAGGGTAAAAGTAGAAGACCTAATTTAAGTTGGAATCTGAAACCTGCAAAGATTAGGGGAATCTAAAATATGGGAAGATTAGGAGGAACCTCGAGGACATTTTCGCTGCGTTGGAACGAGTGAAGTGAGTGAGGCAAACACATCGCGGTAAACGCAACAAATGTCATAATCAAAATATAGGTGTTGCGGCGTAGTAACCGCCTATAATAAAAAAGCAGGAGTTACAGACGTAGCAAGTGCAGAAAACGCATAAAATGCGACAAACGTAGTGAAAGCAGCAAATGCAACCGTAATGGAAGTGGACATTGACGACAAAGAGGGGTTCAACGACAGAAATTTCTCTTTTGAGTGAGTATGACATAGATTTATTATTTTGTCGGGGGTCTTGGTGGCATTTACTCAAACTAGATGAGCGTGGTACCATATCAGACATTTCAGTGGTGCCCGCACCATGACCGTGGTACCATATCAGACATTTCAGTGGTGCCCGCACTTAGAGGTCATCCTACCACTCATGCCAGACGTCATGTATTGACTCAGTAAGAGGGTCATACCTTACCAGATGTCATGATTAGTACGTTGTTAATTTTCAGTAAACCTGCTTTTATATCAATAGATCTCAGAGCGACGCATTCTAACCTAGGATCAAACACTATGTATATTGCAATGCATGCATAGTTGAAGCATTTTGCATGCACAAAATGATTAACTACTTATGTACTTAAAAGGTGTTTAACTGCCCTAACTTCTTATTATTATATATCGAAAAAGAATATAATTGTTGAACTCACCATTAACTGATAATTAATAAATTCTAAATTTATAATTTTTTTTTCTATAACAGAAGTTATAAAACCATGGAATGTCTATTCTGCAGCACAATATTAAAGAAACTTTGAACAGATCCAATACCAAGGCTATGTATAGCAAGAGTGATCTAAAAAAGGGTCAAGCCCATGAAAGCGGTTTAGTTGATCTAGTAGGGATCAAACACACCTTCAAACTCCATACAGGTCTTTCGAAGGTCGATTCACCTTTTCATTCTACATGTTACATCTTCAGAATTCTCGAGGTGCTACAAAGACAAAAGGAGGATGCATTCCAACATCACACCGTCTCAATCGAACCCTTCCACCGTGGTGCTGAAAAATTTCAACTCGTGGAAATAGTGAAAGAATGGTAATTGAACACATCACTCAACGTGATTAATGAGCCGTCCAGTGAAAGAAAAGTTTTCTCTTGTGACGGACAAAATTAATGAGCCGGGATACAATAGTAAGCACTTTTAGCGGCCGAGTTTTCAGCGAGGAAATTTATTTCCCTCAATAAATGCCACTTTCAGCGATGAATGTATTAGTTCCTCCATAAATATCATTAGGTTTTCTATGAGGAACATATTTTCCTCACAGTAACCCGCTTTCTATGAAAAAAATTTTAATACCACACTAAAAAATGATTATAATTTGGTCTCCTGATTCGTCACGATATTAGCGAGGAAATATGTGATTTTGGTGAGGATTTTTTTCATCGCAAAATACATATTTAATGAGAAAATCACAATTTCATCATTTTTGTTTGCAGAATATAGTGGGACACCCGCCAAATTGTATGTTGACAAATGTAAGGTTACCTCGCTAGAAGTCCATATTCAGCGAGAAATTATTTCTTCGTCAAAAGACAAGTAGAAAGGAAATAATTGTTTTCTCATTATTAGTTTGGCGGAAAAATGCGCAAGCCCTGCCGAATTCAATGGCAACAAAAGTAAAGTTTCCTCACTAATAGCCCATATTTTGCGAGAAATTATTTCCTCGTCAAAATACCAATTACCGAGGAAATAATAATTTCCTCATTGTTAGTTTGGCAAAAAACTATGCACGACTCGCCAAATCTATTGTAACCAAAGTTCCCTTACCAAATGTATTTGTTTTACTATGGAAGTGATTTCTTATGTCCCAAGAGGTGCAAATTGTGTGGCACATACTGTGGCAACTAGAAATTATAACAAGTTAAAACAACATAAAATTATGAATGCTATTTGTTTTTGTTGATCATAAAAAGTGCATATGGTCATCTTATATATTATTCAGTATCTCCTTCAAATATTATTGGATATCTTGTTTATTTGTAAGATCTAACATATTATTCTGTATCTTCTTTATTTGTGGGATGTAACATCAGGATGTTCCATTGAAGATCAACAAGGGATGAATTCTTTAAAACAATTTATTATTCTTGTTGCAGCTCTGGTAGCAAGAATCAGCATAGCCTTCCGCGTAGTATGTAATTTCTGCATGTCAAACAATAATACTCTAACTACTTTCGAATCATAGTCAAAATAAAAATGTAAAGAGAGTATAAGTAGAAGAATTGGTACCGGAAATGGAGGGTTTGCCAATAGTGGTCGTGCCTTTGCTAATAAAGTTTACACAATTATTAGTACAACCATAAGCATCGACATTAGATTGTGGCCCAATCTTGCAGGCAGCTATGCAAATGCTAACGCACGCTGCATATGCTGGAGGATCTACTATGCTCTTAACGCAAGTGATGGCACACTTTTTAGTACAATTCCCTATGTGTATTTGATCTGGAATAACAACAGACTCTTGAGGAGATGGGGCTGCTGCTAATGAAAGCACAAGCATGCTTACCAAGGTCACACATCTCAACACAGTATTAGTACTAGCCCCCATTGCCAACTTCTCTTCAATCTCTTTTTGTTTGTTATGGTTATGCTAGCTAGTCTGCGTTGTTGATGGTTGAAATGAAAACTAAGCCAAATCCTTAATTTATAGGCGCCTCATTTTTCGTCTATAGAAAAACCATCAATTCCATTATTTCTTATGAGAATGAAAATCTGTGAGAATCCATGGTGTTTCATTTTCTTGCCTATATAAACTTGTTGCAGTATTTCATTGTCATCTGTATATGGAAAGTATTGGATTTTCTTCTAACATAAGCAATTTATTCAGATGTTGTTAGTAGGTGAGTATGGAACTCACTGATGTTGGTGATTGAGTCGGTCGTCTCAATCCCTGCCGTTTCATTTCTTTATTACAGTAAAACCTCGATAAATTAATGTTCGATAAATTAATAACCTAGATTAAATAATAATTTTCTCGTGTCCTAACTGGTGACCAGTTTGAATTACTTGGTACCTCGCCTAATGTATAAGATAATAATATTTACAGACTCCTTTTAGGTATAAAATCATAATTAATTGATTAATAAAATATTTTAAATTATTATGAAACTATTAATAATTAATAAAATACATAAAAAATAGTAAATACTAAATAATGCTTATAATACAAGTTATGGAATCTCTGAACAATTTTAATTTCTCTATTAACTTATTCCTAATGTATCCTTATATTTTCCTATTTGTTTCCTTTCTATTATGAAAAATTAATGAAAACTCTGAACATTTTAAGGAAACTTTTTACAACAAATCATCTATAAAGTAATAATTTATTTATTTATCGATAAATGAATAAATTATTCATTTATAAATATTATAATAACCCTTCTACAGTAATAATTTTCATGGTCCCGATTTTATTCATTTATATAGGTTTTACGATAACGAAAAAAAATTAGCATTGCTTTCTACAATATTAATGATTTCATTCATAACATATGTAGAGATTACAAAGTAAATAGATCTACTGGTTTGCGTATGGAGGGTAAATAAGATCATGCGTATACACAATTAAATACTAAACTCCTAGAAAACTTCCACTCACATGACACCACATGTGAGCCTATATCTTATAGGACATAGGATAAAGATTCTTATTCTAAAACAAATGAAGGAAAATAACATAAAATTAAAGCCTATAATCAATTAAAAAACTAGATCATAGGGATGTTCATAAAAAAATCAAAACAAATCATTGTCATTGATATTAGGGCTAGGAGGTTTAGACACCTTCACAAAACTTAGCTTATTCTGTTTGGTTGTTGTTTGACATTTATATATTGATTTTGCTGGTGGTACTTTTGTACAACATTTTCCTCTCCTGACTTTTCAGAATTAGTGGAGGGTTAGTTATGATTACATGAAAGAGCAAGATTTACTTGACTCTAAATTACCTAAGAAGTAAGCAGATTTTACATCATGGAAACCATTATTCTCAATTGGGAATATCTTCTTCCCATTTAGTGTCTCACCCAAATGAAATAAGTGCACAAACGATGTAGGTCATCACATAAACTTTAGCGGAGAGCTCAGATGCGTAAGGCAAGACAAAGTTGATAGTGAGCTGAAGGCAAGACATAAGGCAAGACAACGACAAGACCGCCAGGCGGGGCAACCTGAAGTGAGGACAAAATTCTTCCATGTCTCATTGAAAAGGCGTTAGCGGGAGCGTCGCTTGCTTTGGCAACCTCAGTGGAGAAGGCCCAAGCGTTATGTCAAGAGAAAGATGCAGGTCCGGTCAAAAGGGCGTTGGAGCGGCACACCAAGGTGAAGGACAGTGGGAGTCACTTGGGTCTTGCAAGGTCGAAGAGAGAAAGTGATAGGGTTTGGTTGGTGCTTTAGGGTTAGTTGCTGCTTCGATGAGTGAATATGGAGAAAGGAAAAATGGGTTGGTTTGGGTTTTCTAAAGACGTGGTTTGGACATTCATCAAAGGAATGAAGCCCTCTTAAGGCACAAACTTGTTTTTGCATTTTGTTCATGATTGTTTGCTTTTATAATACACTTGCACCAGGTTCATGAAAAATGTAAAACTTTAGCTACCTTCGTCTTGTTCTGGTGCCAGGCGGACTCAAAGGTTTTGCCATTTGCACCCGCGTATGGACAGAATGAGGCAATGCAATGACTCAAAAAAGGGTTTTTATGGCAAAATAAAACACGGGTGTATTGAAGTTTACTTTCGATCAGGTTCCCCTCATAAAATGTGTCACATCCCGGTTCTTAAACAAATCATTGTCATTAAGATTAGGGCTAGGAGGTTTAGACACCTTCACAAAATTTAGCTTCTTCTGTTTGGTTGTTGTTTAACATTTATATATTGACTTTGTTGGATGTACTCTTGTACAACATTTTCCGCTCATGTCTTTTCAGAAGTAGTGGAGGGTAAATTATTGATAAGTGCGTTTTACGTCATGTTTTTAATGTGGTTCTACCCTCATTTATACTTTGTTTATTCATTGGTAATGTCGTTTTTACTTATTTTGAGTCAAAAAGGTTTTTTCTGTAGAGCAATGGCTATTACATGCGTTTTTACAGAAAATTTGTGCTTAAGTGTTGAAAAATCTGATTTTGATAAAGACTTGGTTATTTCTTCATGATTTCTTATATTTTACATTGTCAGTGTTGATGAATTTTGTGCAATGTATAGATGACATGTAAATAAACATATTATATCAAGAATCATGTTCATTGGACTTATAGAGGACAACAAAAGAAGCTAAGGAAAAGAAGAAACTCTGAAACACAAGTTTTGATCCGAGCACAGAAAGTTCCAGAAACCCTACATCAACTTTGGAAGCTTATCTCTGGAGATCCAGGAGGCATTTGAGGACGAGCTATACACCGTTGGAAAGCTGTGCGTGTCTAGTTTTCAGATCAGCTGGAATCGCATCAATTGGAGTTCATATGAGGGAGTTATGATCAAAACAATGGACAGAGGTCAAGCTGCAAAAAGCTGGCAGTTTCTGCCTTAGTTGTCACACGGGTTTGGGATGATGTCTTTTCACCAAAAACCTTCCCAAACATGTCAAGAGACTTAAAAGGAGATTAATGAAGATATGGGAGGCTGCATAGAAGAAGAAAATTCAGAGAAGTCATCAAGGGTAGCCAAAACAGCAAGTAGGAAAGCTTTCCCGGTTCAACTAGGAAAAGCTGTCCTACCGAGTTCATTCAAGGGATTCGGCTGCCTAGAAGCCCAAGACTTGTACAATGAGGCCTACATGGATCCATTAACATGTAGGAGAGTCCAAGAGTTAGAAGATCCAAGCCCAAGGTCGGAATTCCTTGTCAGAAAATAAGAAGTACAAGTTGTGTTCAAGAATGAATACAAGAAGATCTTTTCTTGTTGCAAAAGGAAGATCTAGCCGACATCAACTAGGTTTCTCTGAGACTTTTCTGTATAAATAGACATGTATAGCGCTTAGTTTTGGGTCTTCCACTTTTGTAATTTTTAGAGAGCCAAGCTCTACCTACAAAACCCTAAACACTTAGAGATACAAAAGCTGCCGCATCCATTGTTCACCGGAGAGTTCAGCCATTCTTTCGCCAATTTCACCATACTTTGCCGACTATTTTAGAAGGTTTAGGTATGTACCTATGTAAGCTTTTGAGTACTCTATGTGTTTGTTGAAATTCATTGAATATATATATATATATATATATATTGTTTTGTGGTTTTATGTTTCGAACATATGCATGAGTTCTTCTTTGTGATTTTTGACGAGATCGTTTGTTAACAACCTGCACAATTAAAAACCCTATCATTGTAGCTTTAGTAAGTAGAGATCGTTCTAACCGGGGACACTAGGGAAGGATTTATATTCTGCAAAACAAATCATTAGTACTTTCAAAAGAATACAAGTATAAACATATATACAAAATATTATGGGGGATTTATAGTGTAACACCCCGTCCCGAAATTAGCATTTTTACCGGGATTAGGCGAGTTACAGAGAATGGTAACCGCATTGCTAATTTTCCCTGAATTAATATCGAGGTATTCTCGGTTCTGGGGGAAAATAGAATTAATGTTCCGAGGAGTAGGTTATGTTATTACGAGTTTCCGGTATGTCCGGAAGATTTTCCGGAGTTACGAGTTGTTAGTTACGAATTTATTCAATTTACGGAAGTAACAAATCTTAAGTTACTTTACCGTAGAAAAAGATAACTTTGCGATAAGTCGGGAATTCGTGGAACTTTTCTTCGGGAAAGATGTAGAGGACGATAATACGAACTCGTGGGTATGTCCTATGAATTAATCGGAGTTCGTATGTGAAAGTTATGCGGAATAAAGTGTTGTTACCGTACGGTAAAAGTAAATAGGAAAAATATCTTCTTACTATTCATGGTAACTTCTGTAATCAAATCTGGGCCGTCAGATCAATCAGAGATTGATCTGGGCCGTTGGTGTTGGGTATATATATATGGGAAATCTCTCTCACTCAGGCTCACTCTCTCTCTTCCTCCCCTCTCGGATCCCGCCCGGATCCTTCTCGGTTTTCCTCTCGGACTCTCTCTCTCCTCCCCCCAGTTTTCTCTCTTTCTCCTCGTTTCTCTCTCTCGGGTCGAAGCCAGGGCTCCATCAAGCCTGCTGTGGCGCACGCCGGGGCTGTCGCGCCTCTCGTCGATCACCTCGATTGTCGAGCAAAGCGGGCAGAGGTCCAGACGTGCAGGGGAGGGGATCGAGGGCACCAGAGGCTGTGGAGGATGAAGGTGAGGTGGGGAGCACCGTTGGGAGACGCCGGCACGGCTGGTGCATACGAGTGTCCAAGTGGCACTGTGCAGTTGTGCCGGTGGGTTCGGGGTCCCTCGGCAGGAGCTGGAGAGGTAAGAAAATTCCACCCTCCTTATTTTCCCTTATGCTGGATGTGCAATTCATGTTGATGAATATTGTTGTTGCTGTGAGGAGTGACTGGGGGAGGGTTGTGGCCGGATGAAGGGTGTAGAAATCGGCCGGTAGGCCGACCGGAAACATTTTAAAGGAGGACAGTAAATTCCTGGATTTTTACCATGGTAGATCCGGGTTTTTACTGTTTTACCGTGATTGTAAAATGGCAAAACTGCCCTAGCAATGTAGGTTAATTACAGGGGTGCCATCAGGGTTGAAATTTCTAAAATATCCCCGACAGTTTTGTTTATTTACGGGGCTGCCATTGAGGTTAAAAAAGACCAGACTACCCTGGCTAATTTGTATATATTTACAGGGACTGCCACTAAGGCTTTAATTCCTAAAATGCCCCTAGTTTTCAGATTAATCACAAACTGTCATTAAGTCTAAAATGACCATGTTGCCCCTGACAGTTTTGGGCTAATTACAGGAATGCCATTGAGATGGTAATTCCATAAATACCCCTGGTAATTATAGTTTTGTCAGGGATGCCAAGTAGGAGGAAATATCTTAAATGCCCATGGTTTGGTTTATTTACGTGGATGCCACTATGTCTTATATTTATAGTTATGTGTGATGGTTGTTTTTAATCGTGTGATTGCCGTTATTATCTGTCTTGTCGTGTATGGATGTTATTGTTATGAATGATAGAATGTTCGGTTTAATCCCGAGGATTTGTTGGTCGGTGGATACCTTAGCGGAGAGGTTAAACTCCGGATACGCATTAGATGTTCGATATCCATACTATTAAATCGACCGATAATTAGAAAAGCGGGATTCTGCCCGGCTAGGGTGAATCTTATACAAGAGCTACGTGTGGATTGATCCCTGGAAAGACAGGGTACGTAGGCAGCCTGACCAGGATTCAAGTGCAGTCACAAATATTATTAGAACCCTAGGTTCTTTAATTGGTACATTTGAGATTCAAATGTGGGAAACAGGATAATTAGTGGTTGGAGGTTTATTCCGGCACCGTTTGGACGGTTTGAAAAGGGTTATCCTGGCCCAAGGGGGATTTCGAGTAAATCTCTCTTGTGTTGGGTCCCGCACGTCTTAACCCAGGGTTAGAGAGGTAATCTTGGGTTGGGGCGTGACAATGGTATCAGAGCCTAGGTTCAAATCTCGGACCAAAAGATTGCGAGAATTAAATAAATTCTTTCTTTGAGTTATGTTGTTGGGGGTTTGGACAGAGGCAGAGGTTTGGGTATTTCTGCCTCGGATCAATTTTGAAGGTAACTACTGTTACCTAGAGCTCCTGTGTGAGTGTTCTTGATCACTGTGTAATTACAGTATTGTTGGTGTTGTTGTTTGCTCTTTGTCGGAACTTGGTAGATCAGAGGAAACGGGGAGATTATGACGAAATTCCGGCAAGACATCGGAATCCTACGAAGATTCCGGTGATGCAGTTGAACTGGCAGAATGCCGAAGAGGTAGAAACCGAATGTCATTTGAGTCGAAAAGTGTCAGTTGAATCGTAATCGGGATATTTACGGAAGATGGGACGTAAGTAGGAAGTTTCCATTTTAGGAAACTTCCCATTTTAAGGAAGACTTACCAATTTAGGAAACTTTCCATTTTGGGAAACTTTCCGTTTTTGAGAAGATGTTAAATCGGGTTGAAAAGGTTAAAGAAAATGTAGAATTCAGGTTAAAGGTTTTGAAGATTAATAGTGAAATATGGGAACTATATTATGATGACCACTCTAGTGGTTGGGGGAGATGTTGACTCCTATTAATGGTATTGTCAAGTGGATCGTGGAAAAGCAATCGGATAATTTTGTTATCGATGCATCGACTCACATTTAGTAAGAGAAAATACTTACGCTAAGGTGGCATAAACAGAAACCAAACGTCGAGTCGATAATCGGAAATAAGTGTAAAGTTTGAAAAGTGATAAGGAAAGTTCGGAAACTGAGTCGGACTTTCGGTAAATTGAGATTGAGAGTCGATAACCGGGAAAGAACGTTAAAAAGGTTAAGTGTCATAAAAAGGAACTTGGTCAACGTGTGGTCAAATAGGAGTTCCTGGTCAAACTAGGAAAAGACCAAGTCAACGATGAAATGTCTAATGTATTGGGTTGTTTGTACAGTCTCTGGTTGAACGTGAGACGGGCTCGACTACGCGGTTAGTTCGAGAGTTTCGCTCGAGAAGCTTTCCGAGCGGGAAGAAGGTCGCAATAGTACTGTGAGTGGACAGACTATTTTTAAATGAATGCATGCCCTAATTATTGAGTTATTTGCAGGGTTTATATGATGGTTTCGAGAATTATATTTTCCTCGGGTTCAGGAATGTGTTATGTGGAATTATGCATATAAGACGAGGAATGGTTTTACTTATTGTTTTGAGAAGAGTAATTGGGTAAAGTTTTGTTGTGAATTTTGTTATAAGGGTTGTCAATGAATATGCTAGCTAGAGTAGCGTGAGGGCGCTACCAGAGCTCTTAGCTCCGACCCTGGTCTGAGAGGACAGACACGCCTGAGATGTCAGGTGGATATTATGAGGGTTGTCCATTACCACTTTACCCAGAGCTCTTAGCTCCGACCCTGGTCTGAGAGGACAGACACGCCTGAGATGTCAGGTGGATATTATGAGGGTTGTCCATTACCACTTTACCCAGAGCTCTTAGCTCCGACCCTGGTCTGAGAGGACAGACACGCCTGAGATGTCAGGTGGATACTATGAGGGTTGTCCATTACCACTTTACCCAGAGCTCTTAGCTCCGACCCTGGTCTGAGAGGACAGACACGCCTGAGATGTCAGGTGGATACTATGAGGGTTGTCCATTACCACTTTACCCAGAGCTCTTATCTCCGACCCTGGTCTGAGAGGACAGACACGCCTGAGATGTCAGGTGGATACTATGAGGGTTGTCCATTACCACTTCACCCAGAGCTCTTAGCTCCGACCCTGGTCTGAGAGGACAGACACGCCTGAGATGTCAGGTGGATACTATGAGGGTTGTCCATTACCACTTCACCCAGAGCTCTTAGCTCCGACCCTGGTCTGAGAGGACAGACACGCCTGAGAGGTCAGGTGGATATTATAAGGGTTGTCCGTTATTATTTTATCTAGCTAGCATAGCGTGATGGCGCTACTAGAGCTCTTAGCTCCGACCCTAGTCTGAGAAGTCAGACTTATTATTTCTTTGGTGTGCGTGAACTTTTCTAATAAGGATTAAGGTTTGGGGTAAAGTCATGGGGGATTTGACTTGGTTTCGGAATATATTTCCATGAGGTATGGTAGATGTTGAGCTAATTGGTGTGACAGTAGAAACTGATTATAGAAGCACTATGAGAAGCATACAGGACGTTGGGCCAAAAATTTCCGTCCTTTAGGCAAGACTTTAGCACGCATGAGTTAGTGTGCGAGCTTGTTAGCTCTGGTTATTGGGAAATGCCCTATTGAAGACTCTTTTATAAGAGAGGGGTAGGATGAGGAAAATTCACTATTTCTAAGTATGTGAAGATGACATCCATGTAGGCGCGAAGTCGCATAACGGATTCATCAGCTCAAGTGAGCAGTTTGAGGTCGCATTGTGGTATGCGAGTTTGTTCGAGCCCTGTGGTTAAAAGTTGGGGTATTAGGAACGTGGGTTGATGAGTTTTGATTATGGATGCAGGAGATAATCCGTCTGTGGTCTCAGGGCCTAGTGTAGAAAGTTCATATCTCTTTAGTCTCGAAAGGTGCAAGAGATGTATGAATTTCCTCCACGGCGAGGGACCGTAGCATTTTTACCCTTCCATGTGGAAGACTTTGGTGTTAAATGCCAAGTGTGGCAGTCGTGTAAGTAGAGCATTCGAGTCGACTTCAAGTTAGTTTGGGTTACGTTTGGATTGTCGAAATTGGCATTTTGGAAATTAGCTTGTGAAGAGTTAAGAGGCAAGTCTTATGGAGTCGATTACGACGAAAAGGATGAGACTAGGGTATCGTACTCTAGTGTTTTAAGCGAGTGTAGCTATGTTTTCCGTATTGCAAATGCGGGGAGACTCTGAATGCTAAAGGAAATGATACATAGAGCTTGTGATTCTGGTTTTCCTGAAGCTCTGTTCGGTGAACTTGACGACATTCCTTGACAGTTGGTTTTACCTTTCGCAAAGGAAATTTCGGGGACGAAATTTCTATAAGGGGGGTAGATTGTAACACCCCGTCCCGAAATTAGCATTTTTACCGGGATTAGGCGAGTTACAGAGAATGGTAACCGCATTGCTAATTTTCCCTGAATTAATATCGAGGTATTCTCGGTTCTGGGGGAAAATAGAATTAATGTTCCGAGGAGTAGGTTATGTTATTACGAGTTTCCGGTATGTCCGGAAGATTTTCCGGAGTTACGAGTTGTTAGTTACGAATTTATTCAATTTACGGAAGTAACAAATCTTAAGTTACTTTACCGTAGAAAAAGATAACTTTGCGATAAGTCGGGAATTCGTGGAACTTTTCTTCGGGAAAGATGTAGAGGACGATAATACGAACTCGTGGGTATGTCCTATGAATTAATCGGAGTTCGTATGTGAAAGTTATGCGGAATAAAGTGTTGTTACCGTACGGTAAAAGTAAATAGGAAAAATATCTTCTTACTATTCATGGTAACTTCTGTAATCAAATCTGGGCCGTCAGATCAATCAGAGATTGATCTGGGCCGTTGGTGTTGGGTATATATATATGGGAAATCTCTCTCTCTCACTCAGGCTCACTCTCTCTCTTCCTCCCCTCTCGGATCCCGCCCGGATCCTTCTCGGTTTTCCTCTCGGACTCTCTCTCTCCTCCCCCCAGTTTTCTCTCTTTCTCCTCGTTTCTCTCTCTCGGGTCGAAGCCAGGGCTCCATCAAGCCTGCTGTGGCGCACGCCGGGGCTGTCGCGCCTCTCGTCGATCACCTCGATTGTCGAGCAAAGCGGGCAGAGGTCCAGACGTGCAGGGGAAGGGATCGAGGGCACCAGAGGCTGTGGAGGATGAAGGTGAGGTGGGGAGCACCGTTGGGAGACGCCGGCACGGCTGGTGCATACGAGTGTCCAAGTGGCACTGTGCAGTTGTGCTGGTGGGTTCGGGGTCCCTCGGCAGGAGCTGGAGAGGTAAGAAAATTCCTCCCTCCTTATTTTCCCTTATGCTGGATGTGCAATTCATGTTGATGAATATTGTTGTTGCTGTGAGGAGTGACTGGGGGAGGGTTGTGGCCGGATGAAGGGTGTAGAAATCGGCCGGTAGGCCGACCGGAAACATTTTAAAGGAGGACAGTAAATTCCTGGATTTTTACCATGGTAGATCCGGGTTTTTACTGTTTTACCGTGATTGTAAAATGGCAAAACTGCCCTAGCAATGTAGGTTAATTACAGGGGTGCCATCAGGGTTGAAATTTCTAAAATATCCCCGACAGTTTTGTTTATTTACGGGGCTGCCATTGAGGTTAAAAAAGACCAGACTACCCTGGCTAATTTGTATATATTTACAGGGACTGCCACTAAGGCTTTAATTCCTAAAATGCCCCTAGTTTTCAGATTAATCACAAACTGTCATTAAGTCTAAAATGACCATGTTGCCCCTGACAGTTTTGGGCTAATTACAGGAATGCCATTGAGATGGTAATTCCATAAATACCCCTGGTAATTATAGTTTTGTCAGGGATGCCAAGTAGGAGGAAATATCTTAAATGCCCATGGTTTGGTTTATTTACGTGGATGCCACTATGTCTTATATTTATAGTTATGTGTGATGGTTGTTTTTAATCGTGTGATTGCCGTTATTATCTGTCTTGTCGTGTATGGATGTTATTGTTATGAATGATAGAATGTTCGGTTTAATCCCGAGGATTTGTTGGTCGGTGGATACCTTAGCGGAGAGGTTAAACTCCGGATACGCATTAGATGTTCGATATCCATACTATTAAATCGACCGATAATTAGAAAAGCGGGATTCTGCCCGGCTAGGGTGAATCTTATACAAGAGCTACGTGTGGCTTGATCCCTGGAAAGACAGGGTACGTAGGCAGCCTGACCAGGATTCAGGTGCAGTCACAAATATTATTAGAACCCTAGGTTCTTTAATTGGCACATTTGAGATTCAAATGTGGGAAACAGGATAATTAGTGGTTGGAGGTTTATTCCGGCACCGTTTGGACGGTTTGAAAAGGGTTATCCTGGCCCAAGGGGGATTTCGAGTAAATCTCTCTTGTGTTGGGTCCCGCACGTCTTAACCTAGGGTTAGAGAGGTAATCTTGGGTTGGGGCGTGACATATAGGGTGGTTCGAAACATATAAAGAAAAGAAGCAAAATATTTACATACATTGGTCAATCAATACTCAAGCACAAGATATAGCAAACACCGATTAGAGAACACATAAGTTTCATGAAAGATCAAGTTATTACGTTTATGTTATCATAGATGCAAATTAATTCCAACTTTTTATGACTTCTCATGTAACTTAGAACTTACGACGCGCATCATCCTAAGTTTATGTGTCATCTTGTTCAATGCTTACGACGCGCATCACATTAACACAAAATACACTTACCGTTCATGAGTCGTTGGAGACATGATCCTAGGTATGTCGTCACTCATCCTATTAGCATGTAAATCTCTCACCCTGCCATCCCTTGGCAGCAACTAGAATTGAGAGCCCGATTCGGTGAACTCAACCTAGAATACTGCGGCGCATGAAACACCCCACTAATAGCTAACTTGTGATCATTCAAATTAACCTAAGGTTCGATTATATGCTCAGTTGAAGATTAATCAATTCAACATCTACTAAACACACAAACATACACAACTTAAACTAAATCATAATCCTAACATGCAATCTAAATCGTTACACAACAAACATATTCATATCCAAATCACAAAGAAGAGTTCATAAACATGCTTATTATGCAAAACCAAAAACCAAAACATATATATATCATAACAAATCGTTTTACACAGAAAATTAGTACACAAAACCATGAAGGATTTCATGCTTAACCTACCTATATAGATCGGCAAAGATGAAGGGAGATTCGGCGGAAGGATGGTGGTCGAATTGGATGAGAATGGTGGCGGCAAGGCTTTGTGTTTCGGCTGTGTGAGGGTTTTTGGGTAGAGTTTGGCTATACTATGTTTTTGAGCAATTGAAAGACACTAAAATTGATGTACATAGGTCCTATTTATACAGAAAATTTTGAAGAGAAACCCTAGAGAAATCGGCTAGATCTTCCTTTTGCAACAAGAAAAGATCTTCTTGTATTCCTTCTTGAACACAACTTGTACTTCTTTCTTTATTGACAAGAAATTTCGACTTGGACCTTGGATCTTCTGCTCTTGGACTCTCCTACATGTTAATGGATCAATGTAGGCCTTATTGCTCAAGTCTTGGGCTTCTAGGCACCTCCCAAACTCGTGTGACAACTTAGGCAGAAACTGCCCAGTTTTGCAGCTTGACCTCCGTCCATTGTTTTGATCATAACTCCTTCATCTGAACTCCAAATGCTGCGATTCAAGAAGATCTGAAAACAAGACTTCCGTAGCTTTCCAATGATATATGGCTCGTCCTCAGATTCCTCCTGTATATTTAGATATGAGTTTCTGAAGTTGATGTAGGGTTTCTGTAAATTTCTGCTCGCGGGAGAGATTTCACTCGCGGGAGAGACTTCACTCGCGAGTGAGACTGACCTCCGGCCATTGTTTCCGGCATAACTCCTCCCACAGAACTTAGATTGCTGCGATTCAAAAAGATTTAGAAACTAGACATCCCTGCTTTCCATCCATATATGGCACGTTCTCTGGTTCCTCCTGGATCGTCCTAAGGAAATCTTTGAAGTTGAGTTATGGTTTCTGGAAGTTTCTGCTCGGATCAAAATTTTATGTTTCGGAGTGTCTTCTTTTTCATGGCCTCTCTTGTTGTCTTCCATGAGTTCAATCTTCATGATTCTTGTTCTCATATGCTCATTTACATGTCATCTACACATTAAACCAAATTCATCAAAAATGACAATGTAAAGGTACGGTGAATCATAAGAGAAAATAACCAAGTCTTTGTTCCAAATCGAATTTTCAACACTTAAACACAATTTTCTGTATAAATACACGTTTTAGCCATTGCTCTACAGAAAAACCCTTTTGACTCAAAATAAGTAAAAACAACATTACTAAGGAATAAACGAGGTACAAATGAGGGTAAAAACACATTAAAAACATAGCGTAAAACGCACTTATCAAAGTACCCCACACTTACCCTTTGCTAGTCCCTTAGCAAACTGACTCTAAACAAAAACAAAACCAAATGACTTAAAAACTTCTAATACCCTTAGAAAGATTGTCTCAGGATCTTTATCATTCATAACCTTCAAGTTAGAACATTCGAATGAAAAGCATAATTGCAAAGCTTTATAAGCATGTATCATAGCATGAACAAGTAAGATATGAGATCATATAGCACAAACATGTATGATAACCGTTCCTCCTTACAATGGCATACTCTCTTCTAATCACTCATCCATGGTATTCACCCAATCGTATATGCAAGGGAAAAGATGATAAGATAACAAATAACTTGCATATTTCAACAAATAAAAGCTCTTTGTGAATAGAAATTCATGGAAAAACCTCAGATAACAACTATGTGCAATAATGGACCAAAACCATATGCTTGACTCATGAGAAAATCTCCACAAATCAAATTTAGCTATCTTAAGAATCATGAATTAATCTCAATAATATGGTTGTAATGGGGCTTGGTTTCATAAGGTAGGAATTTTTAGATAAGTGGTGCTATAAGAAATCACCAAGACTTTAGCAAATCTCGCTCCTCCTCATGTCTTCACTTCAAGGGTCGAATTTCTTCATGTTGGACCCATACATCAATCTTGACTTCTCCCCATATTGTGAACAGGACAAAGGTCATATAAACACTTTTAGACCTTCAAATAATCACTAACTCCAAATTCACAAAACATTACAACACACCATGAAAGACTTTGTGCCTTGAACTACAATTCTATCCGATTTTTTTTTTCGGACATATTTCTTTCTTTTTGTTCATACATGGCACATACATTTATAATCATATGGTGTTTTACCCCACACTTGCTCTTTATTACATTGTTCACCCCACACTTGCTTCACAGCATCACGCAATACAACTCCATTAAAAGTACTTTGCCAAGTCTTGATAACAAGGTAAAGGTTTAGCTATTCTAAGCAAAGGAATTCTGTTTAAAGGTGATGAAATAAAAGGCTCAATGTAAGCTCAAAGGGGTTAAGACTAAGGAGTCCCACGACGGGCACAAAATAGGCATATGCTTTATTTGGCTATGGTGGTGATCCTAATGAGATTTAATTCAATCATATTCAAAATCAAGACATGTTATGATTATAAAGCTTTGACAATCACATAAGCAAGTTCTAGTAAATTCTAGAGTCCATTAAAAAGCTATAGCACATAGTTATTGAATATGCAAAGAATAATGAAGTTTCAAAAGATAGTGAAAAAGTAGTGAAAATTTCGAAAAAATTTAGACAAAATCGGCACATCACTCATGAAAGAAAGTTTTTAGGTTCAAAAGCTCACATAGGTTATGTTGAAACAATCTAATCAAACATGCATACTTCATTATCAATCAAGTCTCAAATATTCATACTAATTCACAATATCCATGAAACTCGCAATTTCTTAAGATAAATGTTAAACCGTCAGTTCATCATAGACTGCTAAGGGTATATCCTAAGACTCGAAAACAAATAAAACATTTTTAAAAACAAAACAAAAATTAAATTTCGAAACATTTTTTTTTATAAAAATTACAGAAAAAAATTGGAAGAAAATTTCGACATATTGAAAAACATAAAAATAAAAATATGTTACTATGTAACCTCTACCCCACACTTAGAAAATTACATTGTCCTCAATGTAAAACCAAAATAATGTCATAATTTCCTAAGCATGTGTCTAAGTCACATAATAAACCAAAATAACAAAATAATTCAACCATAAAAGTGAAGGGATTAGATAAATGCAAACTCTCGTTGATGGCTCCTCTACAGCTACGGTTGAAATGAGTTGCCTCTCATGCAGCGCTTAATGTTTATAGTCTATCAGCCTAGACTCTTCTCCTATTGCTTTGATGGCGTCACTTATGCTCTTGTGCCGATGGTTCATTCACAAGTTGCTCATCCTTTTCTCGTCTTTGGTGCTTTGTCAACGTTGATGACACAATAACTGGTAGAGTGCCATCTTCACCAAGAAATACGTACTTCAAATGTTTGGGGAGAGCTTTTAGCTCTACCTTAGGGGCCTGTTTCATAGATGGTAACAACTTATTAGTAGAAATTGGAATTGACAAAGGAGAATACCTTTCATAGATTGGTTGTGACTCAAGCTCCTTCACAACTTCAAGTATGGACGGCTCCAAATCATTCAAAGCCTCCTCATTCCGTTCTCCAAACTTGTCAAAACCGACCCCTCGCTCTATGGTTAATTGCTATGTTTGATGGGTGGTCATTGCACACGGTGCAACACCACCATATCTCCATTCACTGCCGATTTCATCCCCATAAGTTTCGGCATTGTTGCTTTCTCCATTGTTGAGTTCGGCACTAGGGTGCTTCATGACATCGAAAATATTGAATTTGATGATCTCACCATCGAACTCCTTTGTCAGATTACCTCCAGCAACGTCGATATTCGTTCTTGCATTTCTCATGAAGTGTCTTCCCAACAATAACTGTGTCGACTCAGAAATTGTCTCCTCCATTTCCAGCACATAAAAGTCAGCAGGGAATATAAGCTGGTTGACTTGTACAAGAATGTCTTCCACATACCCCTTAGGGTACTTGTTTGAACGATCCGCCAATTGGATCACAACATTGTCATGCTTCAATAGGCCAAGATCTAGAGTCTCATAAACTGTGTAGGGCATGACATTGATTGAAGCCCCTAGATCAAGCATCACAATTTCGAACCTTGTAGAGCCAATGACACATGGGATCGAAAAACTTCCCCGATCCTTTAGCTTTGGCGGCATCTTCCTTTGTAGCACTGCGAACACGGTCTCGCTCATGCTCATAACTTCCTTCTCCCTTGTATGACGTCTAGTAGTGCAAAGCTCTTTCAAAAACTTAGCATATTTTGGAATCTGCTTGATACATTCCAACAAGGGTAGATTGACATTCACTTTTCGAAAGACATCCAACACTTCGTCGTCGGATTTATCCTTTTTGCTCTTAGTGAACCTAGAAGGAAAAGGTAGACAAGAAGATTGATTAGTCTTAACTAAATCACTATGGTTCGAAATCATACCTTCCTTCTTTAAAGTTGCCGGATCTTTTTCAAGATCCCTCTTTTTCATTGCTTCCAAGTCTGCCTTGCTTGGCTGAGCTCATTTTTTTCTTGAAACGTGCTCTGCTTCACTTTGTTTGGCATTGTGCACGATATCATGACCAGGTTTGGCTTCCTTGCGTCCAACGTCACCAAACAATTTCTCGTCAGAACTGGTCATTTATGGAAACCTGCAAAACCAATCTGGCACAATTGAACAAAGATCAAGTGAGCATTGTCAAAAACTTAGATAGAATTCGAAACTTAGCATAAAAATTTCGGCAACATCATGTCATGGCATACGTTTTGAATTCAATGACATGTAAGCACAAAAATGTCGGCAACCTAGTAAAGTTGCTAGTTGATTTTATTACTCTTAACTTTCAAGGTACGTGGAGCAGGGAAGACCACTGTGCAATGAGCTTGTACAGCTCAAGGTAGTGTTTTGCTTCGTCCGATATACCATGAAAATCAAGACCAATTTCGACATTGAAGTTATAATGCCTATATGCCAAGTTGCTTTCTAAAATCTAAAGCAAGGTGATGCTACGGCCCGAGCTTTTGACTAGGTCGAGCAGATTCCGTGGTTTCAGAAGGCAAGTATCAATGTCACGGGGGGCGAACCCCTACAAGAACCAGGCAGGACTCATTTGTGATCAAGGAGGCAAACCCCTATCGACCCCTTCACCGAGAAGAGTGGTCAGTCATGATCTTGAGATCCAATTGAACAAACCTGAATTCCATATCTATGACAGAACGGCCCCTTACTCAGCTAGGAACAAACTCGGATCCCTAGATCAGTCACCTTATGTTAATCAAAGCGGCCCTCAACCTCATGAAATCCGCAAATAACATGAAGGGTTTAGGCTAAGATTAACAAAAGTGGCTCCACCAGACATGTTTTACTTCAGAAATCACAAAACATCATAACATATAAAAATCATAACTTCAATTTTTTCCTAAATATTTACTAAAGTGTCGGCAAGAATACACATATAACAAAATATTTTGATACAAACATATTATACACAAAATCGGCATATATAAGAGAAAAAGAATCGTTAGTCACAAAAATAAGGTTAATTCACAAACATATACATATACAAAACAGAAATCCTTTTTAGCATCCCCGGCAACGGCGCCAAAAATTGACGAGAACGTTTGTTAACAACCTGCGCAATTAAAAACCCTATCATTGTAGCTTTAGTATGTAGGGATCGTTCTAACCGGGGACACTAGGAAAGGATTTATATTCTGCAAAACAAATCATTAGTACTTTCAAAAGAATACAAGTATAAACATATATACAAAATATTATGGGGGATTTATAGGGTGGTTCGAAACATATAAAGAAAAGAAGCAAAATATTTACATACATTGGTCAATCAATACTCAAGCACAAGATATAGCAAAAACCGATTAGAGAACACATAAGTTTTATGAAAGATCAAGTTATTACGTTTATGTTATCATAGATGCAAATTAATTCCAACTTTTTATGACTTCTCATGTAACTTAGAACTTACGACGCGCATCATTCTAAGTTTATGTGTCATCTTGTTTAATGCTTACGACGCGCATCACATTAACACAAAATACACTTACCGTTCACGAGTCGTTGGAGACATGATCCTAGGTATGTCGTCACTCATCCTATTAGCATGTAAATCTCTCACCCTACCATCCCTTGGCAGCAACTAGAATTGAGAGCCCGACGCGGTGAACTCAACCTAGAATACTGCGGCGCATGAAACACCCTCCTAATAGCTAACTTGTGATCATTCAAATTAACCTAAGGTTCGATTATATGCTCGGGTGAAGATTAATCAATTCAACATCTACTAAACACACAAACATACACAACTTAAACTAAATCATAATCCTAATATGCAATCTAAGTCGTTACACAATAAACTTATTCATGTGCAAATCACAAAGAAGAGTTCATAAAAATGCTTATTATGCAAAACCAAAAACCAAAACATATATATATATATATATATATATATCATAAAGAACTGTTTTACACAGAAAATTATTACACAAAACCATAAAGGATTTCATGCTTAACCTACCTATATAGATCGGCAAAGATGAAGGAAGATTCGGCGGAAGGATGGCGGTCGAATTGGATGAGACTGGTGGCGGCAAGGCTTTGTGTTTCGGCTGTGTGAGGGTTTTTGGGTAAAGTTTGGCTATACTATGTTTTTGAGCAATTGAAAGACACTAAAATTGATGTACATAGGTCCTATTTATACAGAAAATTTCGAAGAGAAACCCTAGAGAAATCGGCTAGATCTTCCTTTTGCAACAAGAAAAGATCTTCTTGTATTCCTTCTTGAACACAACTTGTACTTCTTTCTTTCTTGACAAGAAATTTCGACTTGGACCTTGGAGCTTCTGCTCTTGGACTCTCCTACATGTTAATGGATCAATGTAGGCCTTATTGCTCAATTCTAGGGCTTCTAGGCACCTCCCAAACTCGTGTGACAACTTAGGCAGAAACTGCCCAGTTTTGCAGCTTGACCTCCGTCCATTGTTTTGATCATAACTCCTTCATCTGAACTCCAAATGCTGCGATTCAATAAGATCTGATAACTAGACTTCCGTATCTTTCCAATGATATATGGCTAGTCCTCAGATTCCTACTGGATATTTAGATATGATTTTCCGAAATTGATGTAGGGTTTCTATAAATTTCTGCTCGCGGGAGAGATTTCACTCGCGGGAGAGACTTCACTCGCGAGTGAGACTGACCTCCGGCCATTGTTTCCGGCATAACTCCTCCCACAGAACTTGGATTGCTGCGATTCAAAAAGATTTAGAAACTAGACATCCACAGCTTTCCATCCATATATGGCACGTTCTCTGGTTCCTCCTGGATCGTCCTAAGGAAATCTTTGAAGTTGAGTTATGGTTTCTGGAAGTTTCTGCTCGGATCAAAATTTTATGTTTCGGAGTGTCTTCTTTTTCATGGCCTCTCTTGTTGTCTTCCATGAGTTCAATCTTCATGATTTTTGTTCTCATATGCTCATTTACATGTCATCTACACATTAAACCAAATTCATCAAAAATGACAATGTAAAGGTACGGTGAATCATAAGAGAAAATAACCAAGTCTTTGTTCCAAATCGAATTTTCAACACTTAAACACAATTTTCTGTATAAATACACGTTTAAGAATCATGAATTAATCTCAATAATATGGTTGTAATGGGGCTTGGTTTCATAAGGTAGGAATTTTTAGATAAGTGGTGCTATAAGAAATCACCAAGACTTTAGCAAATCTCGCTCCTCCTCATGTCTTCACTTCAAGGGTCGAATTTCTTCATGTTGGACCAATACATCAATCTTGACTTCTCCCCATATTGTGAACAGGACAAAGGTCATATAAACACTTTTAGACCTTCAAATAATCACTAACTCCAAATTCACAAAACATTACAACACACCATGAAAGACTTTGTGCCTTGAACTACAATTCTATCCGATTTTTTTTATAAAAATTCCAGAAATTATTAAAAAGTGGAAGAAAATTTCGACATAAATTGAAAAACACACAAATAAAAATATGTTACTATGTAACCTCTACCCCACACTTAGAAAATTACATTGTCCTCAATGTAAAACAAAAATTATGGCATAATTTCCAAGCAGGCATATAAGTCACATAAGAAACAAAATAATTCAACCATAAAAGTGAAGGGATTAGATAATGAAAACTCTCGTAGACGGCTACTCCACTGCTACGGTTGAAATGAGTTGCCTCTCATGCAGCGCTTAATG
The DNA here is from genome assembly GCA_951800085.1 of Comarum palustre. Lineage (NCBI taxonomy): Eukaryota > Viridiplantae > Streptophyta > Magnoliopsida > Rosales > Rosaceae > Comarum > Comarum palustre. The sequence goes on from OX637587.1 coordinate 6,571,777, forward strand.
TTTATAGTCTATCAGCCTAGACTCTTCTCCTTTTTTTTCTTTGATGGCGTCACCTTGTCTTTGACTACTTTCATCATTGGTGGATGCAATCGGCGTTGAGCTTCTCGTGTAGGCTTGGCGCCATCCTCAAGCAAAAATTCGATGAACACATGTTGTAGGGCTGATTCCCTTGATGTCTGCCAAAGTCCAGCCGATGGCAGCTGTGTTCCTTTTCAAAACCGCAATTAGCTTGTCTTCTTGTTGCTTTGTCAACGTTGATGACACAATAACTGGTAGAGTGTCATCTTCTCCAAGAAAAACGTACTTCAAATGTGGGGGTAGAGCTTTGAGCTCTAACTTAGGGCCCTTTTCCAAAGATGATCACATTTTGTTAGTAATAATTGGAATTGACAAGGGAGTATACCTTTTGTAGATTGGTCCTGAATCAAGCTTCTTCACAACTTCAAGTATGGACGGCTCCAAATCATTCAAAGCCTCCTCATCTCGTTCTCCATGCGTGTCATACTCGAACCCTTTCTCAATCACTATGAAAATCAAACAACACAAAAATGCAATATGCACACGATATGCAAAACAATAAAACACAAGTATGATTGAATGCAAAATGGATGTAGTGCAAACACAATCCGGAAAACATGAAACAAAATGCAATACGGCATGATGCAAACAAAAGAAAACAAAAAAAATGCAATATGCAACATGATATGCAAAATGATGAGGCTAAACTAAGAAATATGATAAGGCTTCGGCAACTAAGATGAAACTAACACAAATAACTTTACTAACACACACACACATGGCATTGACATTCAACAAGATTAACACACACACACGGCAAACACATACATTTATCAACAAAGCATAAATATAAGTTAGAAACACACACGGCATTCATAGTTACATATAGACAAAAATCATGACAAAAACATAATGTGATGACGTCTCACCCTAAAATGTTTCTACTTGATTTTATTAAACTTTAATTTTCAAGGTACGTGGAGCAGGGAAGACCACTGTGCAATGGACTGATACAGCCCAAGGTAGTGTTATGCTTCGTCCGATATACCTCAAACATTAAAGTCAAATTAATTTGAAGTTCATGGCGTCATACATGTCTAAGTAAATTCTAGCGTTTAAAGTGTGGTGATGCTTCGGCCCAAGCAATTGGCTAGTTCGAGCGGATTCCGTGGTTTCAGAAGGCAAGTGTCAATGTCACGGGGGGCGAACCCCCTACAAGAACCAGGCAGGACTCGTTTGTGATCAAGGAGGCGGACCCCTATCGACCCCTTCACCGAGAAGAGTGGTCAGTCATGATCTTAAGATCCTATTCAACAAACCTGAATTCCATATCTATGACAGAACGGCCCCTTACTCAGCTAGGAAAAACTCGGGTCACTAGACCACTCGATAAGTGTTAATCAAAGCCGCCCTCAACCTCATGAAATCCGCAAATAACATGAAGGGTTTAGGCTAAGATTAACAAATGCGGCTTCTCCCTACATGTTACACTTTAAAAACCACAATAAACTCCAAACACATATGAAACAATAAACCTCCTAAATATTTACTAAGTTAGAACGATTACAACACATATGGCATGAAAATATAATACATACAAATTCGGCACATACAAAAAATATACAATGTACAAATTGGCAATACACAATACACATTCGAAATATATGTGTTTTGGCACACACATGCTTCGGCACCAACACAAGAAAACAAGGTTAATTCATATACATATATAAAACAAAAATCCTTTTTAGCATCCCCGGCAAAGGCGCCAAAAATTGACGGGATCGTTTGTTAACAACCTGCGCAATTAAAAACCCTATCATTGTAGCTTTAGTAAGTAGGGATCGTTCTAACCGGGGACACTAGGGAAGGATTTATATTCTGCAAAACAAATCATTAGTACTTTCAAAAGAATACAAGTATAAACATATATACAAAATATTATGGGGGATTTATAGGGTGGTTCGAAACATATAAAGAAAAGAAGCAAAATATTTACATACATTGGTCAATCAATAATCAAGCACAAGATATAGCAAACACCGATTAGAGAACACATAAGTTTCATGAAAGATCAAGTTATTACGTTTATGTTATCATAGATGCAAATTAATTCCAACTTTTTATGACTTCTCATGTAACTTAGAACTTACGACGCGCATCATTCTAAGTTTATGTGTCATCTTGTTTAATGCTTACGACGCGCATCACATTAACACAAAATACACTTACCGTTCACGAGTCGTTGGAGACATGATCCTAGGTATGTCATCACTCATCCTATTAGCATGTAAATCTCTCACCCTACCATCCCTTGGCAGCAACTAGAATTGAGAGCCCGACGCGGTGAACTCAACCTAGAATACTGCGGCGCATGAAACACCCTCCTAATAGCTAACTTGTGATCATTCAAATTAACCTAAGGTTCGATTATATGCTCGGGTGAAGATTAATCAATTCAACATCTACTAAACACACAAACATACACAACTTAAACTAAATCATAATCCTAGCATGCAATCTAAATCGTTACACAACAAACATATTCATATCCAAATCACAAAGAAGAGTTCATAAACATGCTTATTATGCAAAACCAAAAACCAAAACATATATATATATATATCATAAAGAACTGTTTTACACAGAAAATTATTACACAAAACCATGAAGGATTTCATGCTTAACCTACCTATATAGATCGGCAAAGATGAAGGGAGATTCGGCGGAAGGATGGCGGTCGAATTGGATGAGAATGGTGGCGGCAAGGCTTTGTGTTTCGGCTGTGTGAGGGTTTTTGGGTAGAGTTTGGCTATACTATGTTTTTGAGCAATTGAAAGACACTAAAATTGATGTACATAGGTCCTATTTATACAGAAAATTTCGAAGAGAAACCCTAGAGAAATCGGCTAGAGCTTCCTTTTGCAACAAGAAAAGATCTTCTTGTATTCCTTCTTAAACACAACTTGTACTTCTTTCTTTCTTGACAAGAAATTTCGACTTGGACCTTGGATCTTCTGCTCTTGGACTCTCCTACATGTTAATGGATCAATGTAGGCCTTATTGCTCAAGTCTTGGGCTTCTAGGCACCTCCCAAACTCGTGTGACAACTTAGGCAGAAACTGCCCAGTTTTGCAGCTTGACCTCCGTCCATTGTTTTGATCATAACTCCTTCATCTGAACTCCAAATACTGCGATTCAAGAAGATATGAAAACTAGACTTCCGTAGCTTTCCAATGATATATGGCTCGTCCTCAGATTCCTCCTGGATATTTAGATATGAGTTTTCGAAGTTGATGTAGGGTTTCAGTAAATTTCTGCTCGCGGGAGAGATTTCACTCGCGGGAGAGACTTCACTCGCGAGTGAGACTGACCTCCGGCCATTGTTTCCGGCATAACTCCTCCCTCAGAACTTGGATTGCTGCCATTCTAAAAGATTTAGAAACTAGACATCCACAGATTTCCATCCATATAAGGCACGTTCCCTGGTTCCTCCTGGATCGTCCTAAGGAAATCTTTGAAGTTGAGTTATGGTTTCTGGAAATCTCTGCTCGGATCAAAATCTTATGTTTCGGAGTTTCTTCTTTTCCATGGCCTCTCTTGTTGTCTTCCATGAGTTCAATCTTCATGATTCTTGTTCTCATATGCTCATTTACATGTCATCTACACATTAAACTAAATTCATCAAAAATGACAATGTAAAGGTACGGTGAATCATAAGAGAAAATAACCAAGTCTTTGTTCCAAATCGAATTTTCAACACTTAAGCATAATTTTCTGTATAAATACACGTTTTAGCCATTGCTCTACAGAAAAACCCTTTTGACTCAAAATCATTAAAAACAACATTACTAAGGAATAAACGAGGTACAAATGAGGGTAAATACATATTATAAACATAGCGTAAAACCCACTTATCAATTTTTTTTTGTGTATTTGTTTAAGAACATAACGATTAGAATGCATGTTTAGGTTATTAATAAAAGAATAATTTGCTGCGTTTATATGATTAAAATACTTTAATTGATTTATCACTTACCTGATCAAGTAATCAAACCTGAGGGTAGTCTAGACGTCAGATGTTCCTAAGGGAGGAGTTTAATATGCCGTAGTGTTCTAAGGGTTAAGATCAGGCGATTGTAGGTCTTGATTCTTAGGCACTACCAAGGGTTTCTAGGGTAAAGTGATTTACATGCTATTAGGATGAGTGACGCCATGCCTAGGATCATGTCTCCAATGACTAAGGCATGGCGTTACTCATCCTATTAGCATGCAAATTATTAGAATTATATCCGCTCTAATTTAATAACAAAGACCATGCCAACTTTACGTATGAATCGATTTAAAATTATTATGGTATATAAAACCGCACCCTAAGGACAACCGTGACCATGACAACCTCAAGGATCGATTTAGATGCACAAAATCATGACAATTAATCAATTAGAAATCAAGAACACATAAGAACATGCTACTGCCCCTAAACCTAAATTACAAAATCATCATATATTCAAGAAGTTACAAATCAAAACATAGAACAATCAAAGATCACAAACAAATCCGAAAACCATGTTTGATAAATAAAACCAAAGTCAAAAAGTATATTACAATAGAATTTGAAAATATACAGAAAATAATACAAAAAGCCATGAGAAAATCACACTCTTACAACCTTGAAAGATTCAGCAAGTGTGGTGAAAATCGGTGGAAGGATGTAATGATTTGTATGACTTATGGTGTATGAATCGGCTAAGTATTTTTCTGTATAGGGTTTGGTAGAGTTTCGACTATGTAATTGCAAGGTAGTGATGATTTTTTTCTGTCTAAATACAAGCCTATTTATAGAGGAATACATTGGGTTCGGCCGGCCACCAATTCTAAACCCAATAGGTTTAGATTTTCCTTATTGAACTTGGTTTACTTGGCCAACAAGACTTGGGGATTCTAAAGGCTTCTTTGGGTGAATCATGGACTTAGAATTCTTCATTAGACTCGACATTGGACTTCCCTTTGTGGACTAGGCTTAATGGATCAGCTGCTTTGCTTCCCTAGGTTCATCAGGAACACTTCCTCTCGGCAGCAATAAGTTGCCCTGTTTCGGTAAACTGACCTTCCTGCACTAATTTAGTCATAACTCCATCTATAAAATATATATGGATGCGATTTAATATGTTCTGAAACTAGACTCACCTAGCTTTTTGTGCATATATGGTGCATCTTCTAATTCTTTGTGAGTCGTTTAGGATTACCACCATTGCCAAATAAAGCATGTGCCTATTTGTGCCCGTCGTGGGACTCCTAAGTTGTAACCCTTTTGAGCCTACATTGAGCCTTTTCTTTTATCACCTTCATAAAAAATTCATTTCCTTAGAATAGATAGACCTTTACCTTGCTATCAAGACTTGGCAAAATACTTTAGATGGAGTTTATGTTGTGTGATGTTGTGAAATGGGGTGAACTTGTAAAATAGATGTATTTGTGCCGTGAAACAAAAAGAAAACGATGTGTGATCCTAAAAAGAAAAAAATAAATAAATAAACAATAGAAGAAAGAAAAATGTTTCAGATCAAAAGAAAGGTGCGATTGTGAAAAAGAAAAATGTTTGTGAATTTTGAGTTTTGTGATTCTTGAATGTCTAAAAATGTATATGTGACCTTTGTTCTTGTTCATGATATTTAGAGGAGTTAAGAATGATGTATGGGTCCAACAAGATGAAATTCCCCTCTTGGAGTGAAGACATAAGGAGGATCGAGATTTGCTAAGTCTTGGTGATACTTTAAAGCACCACTTATCCTAAAAATCGTCCTGACAAGAGCACAAAATGAGACATTCTTAATATGTTATTACCTTCATTTGTACTTTGTTTAACCCTAATTTGTGTAGAAACGATTCATATTGTAGAGTCAAGAGTCTTTGGTTGTGTAAGGATGAAAACGTGCTAAACATAGAGGATTTATACAGAATTTTAATAAATGCTACATGAAATAACAAGAAACCGATTCAGTTTGGGGTCTTGACATGTTTTGATGATTCAGTAATGCTTTTGTATTGTCATAAATTTATTTAACTTCTCTGATACTTAATTGACATGTAAAAGAGTTCATGGGAGAAAGAATCAAGAGAATTGGAGATATGGAAGGCATCAAAACAGGCAGCAATATGGAGAGACCGAAAGCATACAATTTCAGCAGAAAGTAAAAAATTCCTGGACACATTACCCAACTTCTAGAATTGTTCTAGAATGACTCACAAGGAATTAGAAGATGTACCATACATGCGCAGAAAGCTGTGTGAGTCTAGTTTTCAGAAAATTTTGAATGACATCCATATCTATTTTTTGAAGGGAGGTATGCCTGTATTAGCAGTCAGACTGTCGAAACAGAGCAACCTACTGCCGCCGAGACAAAAGGATTCCCAATGGACCTAGTGAAGCAATTTGACTGATCCAAGTCACCATATCCATAAAGGAGAGGCCCAAACCATGTCCAATAAGGAGAAGAAGATCAAAATTATGCAGAATATCCAAGTATTGAAAACCCTAATTAGTTTCGGAAAAATTCCTGTGCACATCTCTCAAGTTCAACGGACTCTCCAAGACAACGTATTAGTTTCACAACGAATCACAAAACGTGCCATATATGGATAGAGAGCTACGAGAGTCTAGTTTCTAAATCAATTGGAATCACCTAAATAGCTATTTTCTAGTGGAAGGTAGAAAGAATTCAATAGATGGAGGTCATTCTGCCGAATTGACAAAAACTAGGGAAACCTAAACCTTTTTGGATTAGGCCGGCCTCTATAGGGTTTTCCCTATATAAAGCACGACTAAGAGGCAGAAAAACATCATCTCACCACCATAAAATCCTTGCCAAAACCCTGCCCAAATACTTTCAAAAAATACATAGCCGCACCACCACCGGAACCTTAAAAATCTTCCTCATTCTTTCATCCGATTTCACCACCTTTGCCGAACCTCTTCTAAGGTTTTTAAAGTGTGACTATCATGACTTTGTACTTTTCATTTAGTTTACGATTTTGTAATGGATTCTTGGTTTTATTTTGCTTTTATACAATAAACATGTTTCGAAGTCAATGATGTTGTTTATGTTGTGATTGTATGATCTTGTACAAGTTTTCAATTTGAAGAATGATTTAGGGCAGTAGGTTCGAATGTTTTAATATGTTTATCTTGATTTATTTTCATGAGCTTGTACTTATAAATCGATGCATGAGGGCTCTTTCAAAAATTACCATATTTAAACCATAGACTCCTCTCATTTTTACAATTTATTTGGTATGAAAAACGGCCTAAAAGGTGACAGCACCACCACCAGCTCCGTCGCCGGTAGAAATTCCGGAGATCTCTAATCAGCACAAAATTTTAACAGTAGCTTCGCCTCAACATTTTGAACAACTTTCCAGTTCAACTCGAAAGCCAATTCAGCTTCTAACTAGGTCAATTTAACAAAAATGTAAAAACCCAAATTTTTTTTTAAACTTCAAATCTTCGATTCTCCCTCCACACTCCAAATCAATTCATCAAACTTTAGGTATGAGTAGTACTCCTAAAACCCATTCTGACCATATATAGAACTCACAAATTGGTGGCCTGAGAAGGGAGAAATCCGATCTAGAACTCATACTATACACTCAGTAATCAACTTGAAATTTCTCTTAAACCATGACGAGATATGTCGAAAAGCTTACCTAAAATTGTAGTAGACTCAGAGGTGCTCCTTTTGGGACCAGTGCGGCTGCCTGAGGTAGCCTGGATCAGCGACGGCGACGATGAGAAGCTACGGCAGAAATCTACCCGATTTCTGGGTTTTTTGGGCTATTTAGTTTTTTTGCGAAATTATCCTTATATCCCTGACTTCGGACCCTTATAACTCCTTCATACAATCTCCGATTTGAGCGTGCTACATATCCACGAACTCGTATCGACGTCGTCTATGATTTTCATGAAGAAAGTTTTTCTAAATTCTCGACTTTACAAAAAGTCGACTTTACAGTTATTATACGGTTAAACGGTTACTTTGAATGGTTAACGACCAAAGTAACCTACCGTAAACTAACTCCAGGATCAGGATATGATAGAAATAACTCAGAAAAACGGTTTTTTGGAAAAATAAAACAAGGGTGTTTTGAAGTTCACTTTTCGTCACGTTCCCCTCGTAAAATGCATGGTTCAACAAACATAAAATGCATGGTTCATCTAGTTTTCTCGAAATATACATGTGTCAAACATCTCTTTGAACTTGTGTAAATTTTATCAGGCCAACAATGTATACATGCAAAGAAGTGGACCTTATAACTCGTACTTTTCAATATTCTTGTGATCTGGTTTGAATTTTTCTTTGCTTCACGATAGAGAAAGAAATATGTCATAACTATACTTTAGCAAAATAAAAATTAGCTCTAAAAGTCAATACTCATAGTCAGTAGCGGAGCCACTAAGAAGCTCAATGGGGCCCGTGCCCCACACATCTTTTAATTTAAATTTTTTCATGTAATTAGAGTGGCATACATATATGGTGTGCCCCAGTAGTAAAAAAGGTTAGTTGTACTCTAAAAGGCTCGGGTTCAAGTCTCCTCAGTTGCGTTTTCAATTTTGTTTCACCTTTTTTGAGTTTTTTCTCTTTAGTTTAACTCTAAGTTGACTTACCTTTTCTTTTATTTTTCAGTTTTTTTTTATAAAGTGATATATTACTCTCTCTCTCTTTATTATAACATTTTTACTTAATTTGTTCACATAAAAGAAATTGGAAGTTGTTGATAAATGATTCATCATATTCTTATGATGACAACATCATTGTACTAGTATAATAAGACCAATTAAGTTCATTCAATTTAAATAAAGAAATTATATTGGAGATGCTCATCATAACTTTATTTGAAGTTTTGAACATGTACAAATTTCATTTAGAGATTTTTAAACAGTGCCTCACTAAGTTTATAATTCTGGCTCTGCCACTGAAGATTAAATATCGTGGGAAATTTCTGCATCCTATATATAGTTCTCAATATAGTAACTGACATCATATATATTCACACTATAGCAGTCTATTATCTTCCACCGTCAATGGCACCCTTTCACTCGCTGAACAATCCGATCTGAAACATACTTTTATGATTTTCAGGTACATGTTGATCTTCCTGTTTTATTTCAACTCGAAAGTCGAGCATTTTGTCTATCTATGTTATGATCAATGTACGGCCGGAGTAAAGTTTTTGATTACCTAAATTTATCGTATGCTCGTGTGCAAAAAGGCATGCATGACCTTAACCTTAACGGGCAAGTTCATTGCATATATTATAATGGAAATCATTTCTCACTGTCTATTTACACAAATCATAAACAAAAAACCATATTAACCTTCGTTAAATATAAAACCAATCTTTTTTCTCTCTCTCATTAGAAAATTTCATGACAGTCAAGTTTTAAACATTTTCTTACTCATAAATCCACCTTAAATGTTTTACCAAACATTAGTCCACTTTGCAAACTCAATCTTTTTTATCGTGGTTATTTTACCCTTATGCTTTAAAATACCTCACATAATCTCTCTCTCTTTTTCTCTCTCTCTCTCGTCCACATTTGATTCTGACATCACTACCATGACGAAGCTGCCGCCATCTCAACAACGACTTTTGATCATCCTCGATTGCATCTCTAACGATGTTATTGGCCTGACGATCTCTGTTTCGGCCCCGACTGCAATAGTAGCTTTTGTTCATGGCGGTGGTATTTGTTGTTGCTGGTGGTAGTAGCTTTTCTTCACAGCGGTAGTAGTTTTTCATCATGGTGGTAGTAGCTTTTGGCGTTAGTGATAGTAGTTTTTGCGATAGTATTTTTTTTTGCTAAGAGTAGTGGTAGCTTTTGTTGTTGGAGATAGTAAATTTTGTGACTTCACTAGAGATTGCAGGAAATCTATCTATACTAGATTTTGTAGCTGTTGATAGTAGCTTTTATTGTTACTGGGAGTAGCTTTAGTGATCGTCAGAAACCTTGTCCGAGGTTTGCCAGAAACCTTGTCAAAGGCCAGCTGGAGACCCGCCAGAGTCGACAGGATTCTCACCGGAAGTCAGCCGGAGACTTTCACGTGAAGAAGAACGTTTGTTGACTTGTTACACTAGTGACTTTTTTATATATAGAAGAGAGATAATTTTTTTGTTGGATGATAGTCTGTAATTTTGTTGAACTTTAATACCTAATATAATACTCTATTTAGACATGTGTGGACTTATATGGGTAAAAACATTTGGGTGGACTTATATGGGTGAAAACGTCTCAAAGTGGGCTTATATGTAATTGGTCCTTTTTAGATTAGGCCTCTCTTCCTCTCTTGCTTTTTCCCGATCAAGCCTCTTTCACTCTCATCCTTGCCTCGATCCGAAACTGGCCAATGCCTAGATGCCGTCGCTAACAACACGATCTAGATGCAAATAAAAGTTGAAGATGTAGAGGCTGCCAGAGTTGTCATGGGTGAGCTAGCGCGAGTCCACGCCAAATGGTTGTCATCCTCAGATCTGTCAACGTCGTTCTCGTCCTCGACCCAAACGGCAAACGCAGTGATTTCAGCCGGATCTTGTCACCACCTCATGCTCCTCCTCCGCTTGTCAATCTAAACCGTATGATCTTGAACTTCATCAGTGCCTCTGACCATTAAAATAGTCATCACTCACCAAACAGAATATCCCCACACATCCCTCCATCATGTCCTCACTCCACCGCTGCTGCCGAGGGCTGCAACGAGACCGTGTAGCCGAAGAGTAAGGTCAAATCTAAATCGGGTCCTCCTCTCACTTGCAAAGGCGAAAGATCTTATGACATTTGTTTGATATTGGCACGTGGTTCCTAATCAATCAGAGCTGGTAACAAAACGAGGCTCTCTCTGCGTTGTGTAATAGTAATTATTACCATTTGATTATGCATTAATTGATTTTCTGTTATTGATCCTCGATTGAAAATGGCAGTATAGTATAGCTCTTCCTACTTCCTAGTTTTGTTTTGAAGACCTTCAAATGGCAGTATAGCATGTACGTTATCAACCTTGACTTGTTCACTATTTTAATTGGATTTGGATTTTTTTGATGTCTAGTAGAGTAGTAGTGATGGGAAAGTTAATTTCTTCTCTTTGGTGATTGGAGCTAGAATTCGAAATATGTGTGGGAGTGGAGGTGATGGATATGGCGACTTGCTATAGTGGGTTTTGTATATCGGGAGTAATACTTATATTACTAATGGTCATAACATTTTTATCACTTAATTTTTTTTCTTTTTTTTTGAATGGAGACATGGAACCGTCATCCGGTTTCATTTATAGAATTAAAATTTTTTGTTGGGGGGACATAGTACCAGAACCCTGAGCTACAATACCAATATTACATAGATTCTCATAGAGCACATCCTGACTAATAGCAGGTGTCTCCTCTAGGTTAAAACAATCAAAATTGCCACATCTAGCAAAGTGGGCTAATCTATTTGCCACACTGTTTGCTTCACGACCAACATATTGTAATTGAAAGGAATTAAAGACATTAACATACCGTTGACAATCTTTCATTTTTTCTTATTCTTCAGTTATCTTCTTTGTTTTCACTAATTATTGGCAATCAGTAATATTTTTATTAGAGGTCGATAACTTAATTATTGATGACAATAATTGCTTATTAGGGGTTAATAACTGATTATTGAGGGCTATTAATCTGATTATAGAAGTGTGGTTATCATTTTAAAGAGTTCGTAATGATTACGAATGGCAGTAACTCGATTATTAGGGGTTGTGGGAGCAAGAAATAATTTTCCCTAATATCCTCGACAAAGTAAATGAGTCATTGATGGCAAGGAAGTTAGGTGCGATAATTAGACTCTATATATGATTGTCATGTTGAATGTGGCATTAAATCTGTCTATTCCAACGGTTACAGTATCAGTAAATGTGACAATAAGTGGACGATTAATACAGTAATAAATGAGATTATAATTATGTTAATAAGTGTAATAGCAGTTACGACATTGAAGGTACCCCCTCCCAGTCTGAGGTTTCTCGATCAATCCAAGAATGACTCCCATCATAGATTACATTCATTGGAGACTCAACCTCAACTCGGAAGTTTTCTGCTCCAACAATTGGCGTCGTCTGTGAGAAACACATTTCCCAAAAAATGTGATAGGGGTGTTGGATATGGAGATATCATATATCTGACGAGCAAGAAGTTAAAACACGAGCAAGACATGACAACATAAGAAGAAGGGTGTGTGGGTGCAAGAGGCAACACATAATGTGAGGGTCGAATGCCATGTGAGAGCGAGAGCACGTAGAGGTGAGGGAAAATACCGTAGGAGACGAGCGTGAAGACCGACACTAACACCTTAAAGGAGAAAGAGAGGTAGACTACAATCATGAGTTAGAGAAGACGCAGGCATCATAGGTGTTAATATAGGGTAAAAGTAGAAGACCTAATTTAAGTTGGAATCTGAAACCTGCAAAGATTAGGGGAATCTAAAATATGGGAAGATTAGGAGGAACCTCGAGGACATTTTCGCTGCGTTGGAACGAGTGAAGTGAGTGAGGCAAACACACCGCGGAAAACGCAACAAATGTCGTAATCAAAATATAGGTGTTGCGGCGTAGTAACCGCCTGTAATAAAAAAGCAGGAGTTACAGACGTAGCAAGTGCTGCAAACGCATAAAATGCGACAAAACGTAGTGAAAGCAGAAAATGCAACCGTAATGGAAGTGGACATTGACGACAAAGAGGGGTTCAACGACAGAAATTTCTCTTTTGAGTGAGTATGACATAGATTTATTATTTTGTCGGGAGTCTGTGGCATTTACTCAAACTAGATGAGCGTGGTACCATATCAGACATTTCAGTGGTGTCCGCACTTAGAGGTCATCCTACCACTCATGCCAGACGTCATGTATTGACTCAGTAAGAGGGTCATACCTTACCAGATGTCATGATTAGTACGTTGTTAATTTTCAGTAAACCTTCTTTTATATCAATAGATCTCAGAGCGACGCATTCTAACCTAGGATCAAACACTATGTATATTGCAATGCATGCATAGTTGAAGCATTTTGCATGCACAAAATGATTAACTACTTATGTACTTAAAATGTTTTTAACTGCCTTAACTTCTTATTATTATATATCGAAAAAGAATATAATTGTTGAACTCACCATCAACTGATAATTAATAAATTCTAAATTTATAATTTTTTTTTCTATAATAGAAGTTATAAAACCATGGAATGTCTATTCTTCAGCACAATATTAGACAAACTTTGAACAGATCCAATACCAAGGCTATGTATAGCAAGAGTGATCTAAAAAAGGGTCAAGCCCATGAAAGCGGTTTAGTTGATCTAGTAGGGATCAAACACACCTTCAAACTCCATACAGGTCTTTCGAAGGTCGATTCACCTTTTCATTCTACATGTTACATCTTCAGAATTCTCGAGGTGCTACAAAGACAAAAGGAGGATGCATTCCAACATCACACCGTCTCAATCGAACCCTTCCACCGAGGTGCTGAAAAATTTCAACTCGTGGAAATAGTGAAAGAATGGTAATTGAACATATCACTTAACGTGATTAATGAGCCGTACAGTGAAAGAAAAGTTTTCTCTTGTGACAGACAAAATTAATGAGCCGGGATACCTTCACTGAACACTACACGTACTACAACAGTAAGCACTTTTAGTGTCACATCCCGATCCTAGGATTATTTTACGGTTGGTTACTTTGGTATTTTACCATTTAAAGTGACCGTTTAACCGTACAATGATCGTAAAGTTGACTTTTTGCTAAGTCAAGAATTTGAGAAAACTTCCTTCTTGAAAATTGTAGAGGGCGTCGTTACGAGTTCGTGGACACGTAGCACGCCCAAATCGGAGTTCGTATGAAGATTTATGGTCAAAAAATGGGAAGTTACTATTCTGGTGTTGAGGTATAAATAGGACTTACCATTTCGGGAAAAACATCAGAACCATACTGAGCTCCCTCGATTCCCTCAGACGCGACCTGTAAACCCGGCGACCCGAACCCGACCCGAATCGGTTTTTCACCGATATCTCTGTCGTCCGGCGACGGTTTGCTGCGAGACCGACGACATCGGGTTCCTTTCTTCCTCCTCGACATCTCCATACCCACCATGTGACTCGTTTCGACCCAAGGTAAGAGCGGTGTCTCAAGGACAGGCGATTCGGAGCTCCGGTTTGAACTCCGTCGTGCGGCCACTGTTCGCTGAGATTTTTCTTGGGTTTTGCAGCCCTCAACTCGCATAACCATCCCTCTAAACAGCTTGAACCAATTCGATTGGAGGTTGTGTTTCGAATTAAAAAGGTGAATCTGTTTTCTTGAGTTCTTGGACAGTTCGACTGTTTTGTTAAATTCTTGAGTTTTGGGTTCGATTTGGGCTTCGTGTATTACATCAAAGTGTTCTACATGATGAGAGGAAGATTTTGATATAATTTCATACTTTTTGGAAAGGATTTGGTTCAAGAGGGTGGATGGCAGCCACTGATGGTGGTTGGGCGGCTGTGTTGGGAGGAGTTGGCGAGTGTGGTAGCTGTTACAAGGTTTTGGGGTGCTGCTGGTCAGCTGTCCAACAAGGAGGAGGCCGGGAAGCTGCCTGTTTGATGTTGGGACAGGATTGAAGGTAAGATTCGTACTTTGGGTTACTGAGTTGTGGATTCTGGTGTTGTTGTTGTTGTTGCTTGAGATTGTTGTTGATGTTGTTGTTTGCTTGTGGTCGATAACTTGGTGAATCGAAGGAAACGGGGAGGTTATGGCGAAATTCCGGCAAGTTACCGGAATCCAGCGAAGATTTCGGTGATGCAGTAAACCGGCAGAATGTCGAAGAGGTAGAAATCGAATCCTCGTTTTACTTGAGTCAAAAGTACGGTTAATTCCTATGTTGAGTAATTACGGAGAAATTGGACGTAATTAGGAAGTTTCCATTTTGGGAAACTTCCCAATCTAAAGAACACTTGCCATGTTAGGAAACTTTCCATTTTTGGAAGGTTTCCATTTATGAGAAGATGTTAAATCGGGTTGAAAAGGTTAAAGAAAAGGTAGAATTCAAGTTAAAGGTTTTGAAGTTAATTAGTGAAGTATGGAAATTATAGTATGTTGACCACTCTAGTGGTTGAGGAAGATGTTGACTCCCATTAACGGAAATGTCAAGTTGATCGTGGAAAAATAATCGGATAATTTTATTATCGACGTATCGACTCACAATAAGTAAAGAGAAAATACTTATGCTAAGGTGGCGTAAACGGAAACCAAACTTCGAGTCGATAATCGGAAATAAGTGTAATGTTTGAAAAATTGTTAAAAGAAAGGAACTTGATCAACACGTGGTCAAATAGGATTTCTTAGTCAAACTAGGAAAAGACCAAGTCAACTATAGAAAGACTAATTGATTGGTTTATTTGTACAGTCTCTGGTTGAATGTAAGACGGGCTCGACTACGCGGTTAGTTCGAGGGTTTCGCTCGAGGAGCTTTCCGAGCAGGAAGAAGGTCGCGATGAGTACTGTGAGTGGACCTTTGTTTTTAAATTAATTTGCATGCCATAGACTTTAATTAATTTCTCCAGCATATATGATTTCCTCCATTTATGTTTTACGGTGGGTTTTGGGAAAATGGAATTTAAGGATTTTAAAGGCAAACAAGCTGGGAAAGAGGTTCATACCTTTCCCGTGATTTTAAAGGATTTTCCCGGGATATGATTTAATTGTTATCACCGTTTTGGGATTATGGAGGGGGATGATTTTAAAAGGAGAAACTTGGCTCATGGATTTAAAGGGGTTTTAAAGTAAAGGCAGAGAACCGGTTTTTGGGTTCCTGGGAAGGTTTTAAATCCAATGCATGTGGGGTAAAGTCAGGGTGATTTGACTTGGTTTTCAGATTACTTTTCCCACGAGGATTTAAAGGATTTTTAAAAAGGAAAAGGATGTGAGGATTGAATGCTAGCATGGACCCTCTCCGGTGGTAGCTGATCATTAGACCTTCCCGGATAGAGCAGGTCGGGGACCCTCTTCGGTGGTAGCTGGTCATTAGACCTTCCCGAATAGAGCAGGTCGGGGACCCTCTCCGGTGGTAGCTGGTCATTAGACCCTCCTGGATAGAGCAGGTCGGGGACCCTCTTCGGTGGTAGCTGGTCATTAGACCTTCCCGAATAGAGCAGGTCGGTTTTCTCGTGGATGAGGTTAATACCCCACATAATTGTTTATATTTGAGCCAAGGTATTTATTGAATGATTTAATTATTTAATGTCCATGATTTGTTGCATGCGGATTTTCTTAGAAAACTCTAAGGGAGAACATTAGCGGAAAATAGACTTTTTATATTTGATTTTCGTCCACTCACTCTAACGGTTTTCAATGTTTCTCCCCTGGGCCCTTCGTTTTCAAATGCCCAGTGGTGCAGGGTTCTTGAGAGGAGGTCGAGCACGTACAAGAGTCGAGGCATAGTCGATCAATTCGTTGCCGCTTGAAATTCTTTAGGGTAATCATCTTTGTAGACTGCTCTGACTAACCCAGTTTAGTTAGTTAAGTAGGTTAGGGAGCAGGTTGCCTTCATGAGTTAGGAATTGTTGTTAGATACTCATGGAAGTGCTGAGTTGGTATGTAGGAAGGGTTGGCCATTTCAAGGGGGTTTCGGTAAGAAGTTACCTTGAGGTGGTCCCCGTAGGATTTACTTCGGGTTAAAGGGATTTAACTCGGGGTGGGTCCTGACATTTAGCGACCGAGTTTTCAGCGAGGAAATCTATTTCCCTCAATAAATGCCACTTTCAGCGATGAATGTATTAGTTCCTCCATAAATATCATTAGGTTTTCTATGAGGAACATATTTTCCTCACAGTAACCCGCTTTCTATGACAAAAATTTTAATACCACACTAAAAATGATTATAATTTGGTCTCCTGATTCGTCACGATATTAGCGAGGAAATATGTGATTTTGTTGAGGATTTTTTTCATCGCAAAATACATATTTAATGAGAAAATCACGATTTCATTATTTTTGTTTGCAGAATATAGTGGGACACCTGCCAAATTGTATGTTGACAAATTTAAGGTTTCCTCGCTAGAAGTCCATATTCAGCGAGAAATTATTTCTTCGTCAAAAGACAAGTAGAAAGGAAATAATTGTTTTCTCATTATAGTTTGGCGGAAAAATGCGCAAGCCCTGCCGAATTCAATGGCAACAAAAGTAAAGTTTCCTCACTAATAGCCCATATTTTGCGAGAAATTATTTTCTCGTCAAAATACCAATTACCGAGGAAATAATAATTTCCTCATTGTTAGTTTGGCAAAAAACTATGCACGGCTCGCCAAATCTATTGTAACCAAAGTTTCCTTACCAAATGTATTTGTTTTACTATGGAAGTGATTTCTTATGTCCCAAGAGGTGCAAATTGTGTGGCACATACTGTGGCAACTAGAAATTATAACAAGTTAAAACAACATAAAATTATGAATGTTATTTGTTTTTGTTGATCATAAAAAGTGCATATGGTCATCTTATATATTATTCAGTATCTCCTTCAAATATTATTGGATATCTTGTTTATTTGTAACATCTAACATATTATTCTGTATCTTCTTTATTTGTGGGATGTAACATCAGGATGTTCCATTGAAGATCAACAAGGGATGAATTCTTTAAAACAATTTATTATTCTTGTTGCAGCTCTGGTAGCAAGAATCAGCATAGCCTTCCGCGTAGTATGTAATTTCTGCATGTCAAACAATAATATTCTAACTACTTTCGAATCATAGTCAAAATAAAAATGTAAAGAGAGTATAAGTAGAAGAATTGGTACCGGAAATGGAGGGTTTGCCAATAGTGGTCGTGCCTTTGCTAATAAAGTTTACACAATTATTAGTACAACCATAAGCATCGACATTAGATTGTGGCCCAATCTTGCAGGCAGCTATGCAAATGCTAACGCACGCTGCATATGCTGGAGGATCTACTATGCTCCTAACGCAAGTGATGGCACACTTTTTAGTACAATTCCCTATGTGTATTTGATCTGGAATAACAACAGACTCTTGAGGAGATGGGGCTTCTGCTAATGAAAGCACAAGCATGCTTACCAAGGTCACACATCCCAACACAGTATTAGTACTAGCCCCCATTGCCAACTTCTCTTCAATCTCTTTTTGTTTGTTATGGTTATGCTAGCTAGTCTGCGTTGTTGATGGTTGAAATGAAAACTAAGCCAAATCCTTAATTTATAGGTGCCTCATTTTTCGTCTATAGAAAAACCATCAATTCCATTATTTCTTATGAGAATGAAAATCTGTGAGAATCCATGGTGTTTCATTTTCTTGCCTATATAAACTTGTTGCAGTATTTCATTGTCATCTGTATATGGAAAGTATTGGATTTTCTTCTAACATAAGCAATTTATTCAGATGTTTTTAGTAGGTGAGTATGGAACTCACTGATGTTGGTGATTGAGTCGGTCGTCTAAATCCCTGCCGTTTCATTTCTTTATTACAGTAAAACCTCGATAAATTAATGTTCGATAAATTAATAACCTAGATTAAATAATAATTTTCTCGTGTCCTAACTGGTGACCAGTTTGTATTACTTGGTACCTCGCCTAATGTATAAGATAATAATATTTACAGACTCCTTTTAGGTATAAAATCATAATTAATTGATTAATAAAATATTTTAAATTATTATGAAACTATTAATAATTAATAAAATACATAAAAATAGTAAATACTAAATAATGCTTATAATACAAGTTATGGAATCTCTGAACAATTTTAATTTCTCTATTAACTTATTCCTAATGTATCCTTATATTTTCCTATTTGTTTCCTTTCTATTATGAAAAATTAATGAAAACTCTGAACATTTTAAGGAAACTTTTTACAACAAATCATCTATAAAGTAATAATTTATTTATTTATCGATAAATGAATAAATTATTCATTTATAAATATTATAATAACCCTTCTACAGTAATAATTTTCATGGTCCCGATTTTATTCATTTATATAGGTTTTACGATAACGAAAAAAAATTAGCATTGCTTTCTACAATATTAATGATTTCATTCATAACATATGTAGAGATTACAAAGTAAATAGGTCTACTGGTTTGCGTATGGAGGGTAAATAAGATCATGCGATACACAATTAAATACTAAACTCCTAGAAAAACTTCCACTCACATGACACCACATGTGAGCCTATATCTAATAGGACATAGGATAAAGATTCTTATTCTAAAACAAATGAAGGAAAATAACATAAAATTAAAACCTATAATTAATTAAAAAACTAGATCATAGGGATGTTCATAAAAAAATCAAAACAAATCATTGTCATTGATATTAGGGCTAGGAGGTTTAGACACCTTCACAAAACTTAGCTTATTCTGTTTGGTTGTTGTTTGACATTTATATATTGACTTTGCTGGTGGTACTTTTGTACAACATTTTCCGCTCCTGACTTTTCAGAATTAGTGGAGGGTTAGTTATGATTACATGAAAGAGCAAGATTTACTTGACTCTACATTACCTAAGAAGTAAGCAGATTTTACATCATGGAAGCCATTATTCTCAATTGGGACTATCTTCTTCCCATTTAGTGTCTCACCGAAATGAAATAAGTGCACAAACGATGAAGGTCATCACATAAACTTTAGCGAAGAGCTCAGATGCGTAAGGCAAGACAAAGTTGATAGTGAGCTGAAGGCAAGACATAAGGCAAGACAATGACAAGACCGCCAGGCGGGGCAACCTGAAGTGAGGACAAAATTCTTCCATGTCTCATTGAAAAGGCGTTAGAGGGAGCGTCGCTTGCTTTGGCAACCTCAGTGGAGAAGGCCCAAGCGTTATTTCATGAGAAAGATGCAGGTCCGGTCAAAAGGGCGTTGGAGCGGCACAACAAGGTGAAGGACAGTGGGAGTCACTTGGGTCTTGCAGGGTTGAAGAGAGAAAGTGATAGGGTTTGGTTGGTGCTTTAGGGTTAGTTGCCGCTTCGATGAGTGAATATGGAGATAGGAAAAATGGGTTGGTTTGGGTTTTCTAAAGACGTGATAAGTGACAAATGCACCTAACAAAGATACCCTTAGTTATATCTAGAGTCCATTAACTTAATCTGCGGCAAGCAATTGACACTCAACAATGAAAGCATGTATTTTACATAAAGGCTCAAAATCTCACAGGTTAAATGAATCTCAACAATGTCCAAGCATGCTCATAATCTGTACCATGTTAACTTCTTTCTATATCTACTACACATTCGCATATGCATCATATATCAAAATTAACCAAAGAAACTCAAATCACATAATCATCTCTTAGTCACAATTTCAGAAGATATAAGCACATCAAAGATTAGTTAAGGGCTCTAAGACTCAAACAAGACTAAAAACAGTTTTTTTTAACTCAAAAATCACAAATCTAAACATAGACGCTAAAGATGTCATATAAACCCACCTCACACTTGAAATTTGCATTGTCCTCAATGTAAAACAAAACTAAAGCATGCAATACATCAAACAAGTATGAAGCAGAATACATATGACATCGCAAAACACACAAAACATGGAGAAAATTAACAAAGGAGAAAAAATTAAGAATGCAAATCTGGAATCCAGGCTTCTCCATCAACATGGGTTGCCTCCCAAGTAGCGCTAAGTTTAACGTCGTCAGCCAGACGGTAAGCGAGGGGTTTTTGAATCAGAATGATTACTAGCGGTATCGTGACGACGTCACATGCGGGTGGTAAGGACAATTGTTGGTATTTTGTTTGGCTAAACGAGAAGGGATAGTGATAAGTGCGTTTTACGCTATGTTTTTAATATGTTTTTACCCTCATTTGTACCTTGTTTATTCCTTAGTAAGGTCATTTTTA
The DNA here is from genome assembly GCA_951800085.1 of Comarum palustre. NCBI lineage: Eukaryota > Viridiplantae > Streptophyta > Magnoliopsida > Rosales > Rosaceae > Comarum > Comarum palustre. The sequence goes on from OX637587.1 coordinate 6,592,698, forward strand.
CTTATATTGAGTCAAAAGGGTTTTTCTGTAGAGTAATGGTTAATATGTGTCTTTATACAGAAATTTGTGCTTAAGTGTTGTAAAACCGATTTTGGATAAGACTTGGTTATTTCTCTTATGATTCACCGTACCTTTACATTGTCATTTTTGATGAATTTGGTTTAATGTGTAGATGACATGTAAATGAGCATATGAGTACAAGAATCATGAAGATTGGACTCATGGAGGACAACAAGAGAGGCCATGGAAAAGAAGAAACTCCGAAACATAAGACTTTGATCCGAGCAGAAATTTACAGAAACCTTACATCAATTCGGAAATTCATATCTAAAGATCCAGGAGGAATCTGAGGACGAGCCATATATCATTGGAAAGCTACGGAAGTCTAGTTTTCAGATCTTCTTGAATCGCAGCATTTGGAGTTAAGATGAGGGAGTTATGATCAAAACAATGGACGGAGGTCAAGCTGCAAAACTGGGCAGTTTCTGCCTAAGTTGTCACACGAGTTTGGGAGGATGTTTCTTCACCAAAATTCTTCCCAAGCATGTCAAAGGACTTAATAGAAGCTTAATGAAGTCATGGGAAGCTGCATTGAAGAAGGAGATTCGAAGAATGCATCATGGCAGCCGAAACAACCAAGTATGGAGCTTTTCCGGTCAAACCGGGAAAGTCTGTCCTTGCCGAGTTTGTCCATGATTTCAGCTGCCTATGAGCCCAAGAACTTGTGTATAAGGCCTACATGGATCCAATAACATGTAGAGGAGTCCAAGAAATCAGAAATCCAAGGTCCAAGTCGAAATCTTTGTCCAAAGATAAAAGGAGGAAACCAAACCCAACAAGGAAGGTGTCTCCTTGAAGCTCCTGAATTCTCTAGGGTTTCTCTTCGAAATTTTCTGTATAAATAGGACCTATGTACATCAAATTTCGTGTCTCTCAATTGCTCTAAGCCTTAGAATAGCCTAGCTCTACTTAAAAACCCTCCCTACACAGAAAGACCATAGCCTTGCTGCCGACTGCATCTTCTGCTGCCGATTGCATAGCCTTGCCGCCACCAATCCCTTCTTCAATCCTTGCTGACTCTTAGGGTAGGTTTAGGTATGAATACATTCAAGGTTTATGTGTGTGTCTACTGTATGGATGATGGTTATTTATATATATGTTTGTTTTGGTTTTTGGTTTTACGTTATAAACATGTTTACTTGTTCTTCTTTGTGATTTTCATGTGATTGTGTTTATAATTGTAACGTGTAGAATTGCATGTTAGGATGCCGATTTAGATTAAGTTGTTTGTGTTCACGTAATTAATAACTTGAATTGATTAATCCTCACCTGAACACGTAATCGAACTCTAGGTTAGCTTGAATCCGGACAAGTTAGCTATTAGGGGGGAGTTTCATATGCCGTAGTGTTCTAAGGGTTGAGATCAGGCGATTGTAGGTCTTGATTCTTAGTCACTACCAAGGGTTGCTAGGGTGAGAGATTTGCATGATGAATAGGATGAGTGACGCCATACCTAGGACCATGTTTCCAATGACTCTCGTTCGATCAGTGTATTTTGTCTCAATGTCAGGCGATTGTAGGCATTGAACAGGATGACACATATACAAACTTAGTGTCAGGCGATTGTAGGCACTAAGTTTACATGAGAAGTCTAAATAGTTGGAATTAATTACAAGTTGTGAAAACGTGAATATGACCTCTTAAACTTGCGAAATCTGTGACATGTCTTTCTTCACGGTGCTATGTTGTTTTATGCTTGAGTATTGATTGACCATGTTTTGTAAATAAGTGTTTTTATTTTCTGTATATGTTTCGAACTACACCATATAAATCCCCCATAATATTTTGTGTATATGTTTATACTTGTATAGTTGTGACAGAATTGTACTTGTATGTTTATATTATATTTGTGAATGTTACTAACTTGTTTTGATGTAGATATAATCCTTCTCTAGTGTCCCCGGCTTGAACGATCCCTACTTACAGTTACTACAATGATAGGGTTTTTTAAATTGCACAGGTCAACTTTTGGCCTCGTCAGTTTTTGGCGCCGTTGCCGGGGATGCTAAAAAGGATTTTTGTGATGCATATGTTTGTGAATTAACCTTGTTTTCTTTTGTTGGTGCCGAATTATGTGTGTGCCATAACACATATGTCTCGATTGTAATTGTGTGTATTGTCGATTTGTACATTGTAGATTTGTGTATGTGCCGAATTCTTTTGTGTGAAAGTTGTATATTTTGTGCCATAATTTTTGACTAACAATTTCTTTCTTATATTTTTGTGTAGGTGCCGAATTTATATGTATATATTTTCGTGTCATTTGTGTTGTAACTTAGTAAATATTTAGGAGGTTTATTGTTTCATATGTGATTGGAGTTTATTATCGTTTTTAAAGTGTAACATGTAGGGAGAAGCCGCATTTGTTAATCTTAGCCTAAACCCTTCATGTTATTTGTGGATTTCATGAGGTTGAGGGCGGCTTTGATTAACACTTGTCGAGTGGTCTAGTGACCCGAGTTTGTTCCTAGCTGAGTAAGGGGCCGTTCTGTCATAGATATGGAATTCAGGTTTGTTCAATTGGATCTCCAGATCATGACTGACCACTCTTCTCGGTGAAGGGGTCGATAGGGGTCCGCCTCCTTGATCACAAACGAGTCCTGCCTGGTTCTTGTAGGGGGTTCGCCCCCCGTGACATTGACACTTGCCTTCTGAAACCACGGAACCCGCTCGAACTAGCCAAATGCTTGGGCCGAAGCATCACCACACTTTAAATGCTAGAATTTACTTAGACATGTATGACGCCATGAACTTCAAATTAATTTGGCTCTAATTTTTATGGTATATCGGACAAAGCAAAACACTACCTTGAGCTGCACAAGCTCATTGCACAGTGGTCTTCCCTGCTCCACGTACCGTGAAAGTTAAGAGTAATAAAATCAACTAGCAACTTTACTAGGTTGCCGACACTTTTGTGCTTACATGTCATTGAATTCGAAACGTATGCCATGCCATGATGTTGCCGAAATTTTTATGTAAGCTAGGTTTCAAATTCTATCTAAGTTTTTGACAATGCTCACTTGATCTTTGTTCAATTATGCCAGATTGGTTTTGCAGGTTCCCATAACTGACCAGTTCTGACGAGAAATTGTTTGGTGACGTTGGACGCAAGGAAGCCAAACCTGGTCATGATATCGTGCACAATGCTAAACAAAGTGAAGTAGAGCACGTTTTAAGAAAAAAATTGAGCTCAGCCAAGCAAGGAAGACTTGGAAGCACTAAGAAAGATTGAGTAAGGGCCGGATTTGACAAGAATGGAGATGGGATGAAGAGGCGCAGCATAGTCTGGAGCTGTCCATACTAGCAGTGGTTGATAAGCTTGAAGCACGATCCTACACTCAGAGGTATGATTCTCCTTTGTCAATTCCAATTATTACTAACAAAATGTTGTCATCTTTGGAACAGGGCTCTAAGTTAGAATTTAAAGATCTCCCCAAGCACTTGAAGTATGCATATCTAGGAGAAGAGGACACTTTACCAGATATTGTGTCTTCATCGTTGAATGAGCAACAAGAGCACAAATGTTGAAAAGCACAATGTGGGAGAGCCATGGCAACAAAGGATGGCGCCATCAGCAAGGAAGAAGAAGTCTAGGCTGACAGACTTAAAACATTAAGCGCTGCATGAGAGGCAACTCATTTCAACCGTAGCTGTGGAGGAGCCATCAACGAGAGTTTGCATATTCAATCTTTCTCCTTCACTTGTTTCGGTTTCGTTTTCAATTCAATCTTTTGTGCCGAATTTAATTTTTAGGATTAATTGTGTTTTTATTTTTATGTGTTTATTATGTGACTTAGACACATGTTTAGGAAATTATGACATTATTTTGTGTTTACATTGAGGACAACGTAATTTTCTAAGTGTGGGGTAGAAGTTACATAGTAACATGTTTTGTTTTGTTTTTGAGTCTTAGGATATACCCTTAAAAGTCTATGATGAACTATATCTCTGAATGCATGACTGACGGTTTAACATTTATCTTAAGAAATTGCGAGTTTCATGGATATTGTGAATTAGTATGAATATTTGAGACTTGATTGATAATGAAGTATGCATGTTTGATTAATTTGTTTCCAAAATAACCTATGTGAGCTTTTGAGCCTAAAAACTTTCTTTCTTGAGTGAATTCTGTGTCGATTTTGTCTAAATTTTTTCGAAATTTTCACTACTTTTTCACTATCTTTTGAAACCTCATTATTCTTTGCATATTCAATAACTATGTGCTATAGTTTTTTTTAATGGACTCTAGAATTTACTAGAACTTGCTTATGTGATTTTCGAAGCTTTATAATCATAACATGTCTTGTTTTTGAATATGATTGAATTAAATCTCATTAGGATCACCACCATTGCCAAATAAAGCATATGCCTATTTTGTGCCCGTCGTGGGACTCTTTAGTTAACCCCTTTGAGCCTACATTGAACCTTTTATTTCATCACCTTTAAACAGAATTCCTTTGCTTAGAATAGCTAAACCTTTACCTTGTTATCAAGACTTGGCAAAGTACTTTTAATGGAGCTGTATTGTGTGATGCTGTGAAGCAAGTGTGGGGTGAACAAGGTAATAAAAAACAAGTATGGGGTTAAACACCAATGTTTTGTATTGTATATGTGCTGAAATGTGTATATCCGAAAAAAAAATTATGAAAAAAAATTTCAAAAAAAAAGAATAAAAAAAGAAGAAGAAATCGGAAAATAAAAGAATTTCGGATCAAAAGTAAAAGGCACAAAGTTTTGGTGTTTTTTGTAATGTTTTGTGAATTTGGAGTTAGTGATTATTTGAAGGTCTAAAAGTGTTTATATGACCTTTGTCCTGTTCACAATATGGGGAGAAGCCAAGAATGACGTATGGGTCCAACATGAAGAAATCCGACCCTTGAAGTGAAGACATGAGGAGGATCGAAATTTGCTAAAGTCTTGGTGATTTCTTATAGCACCATGTATCCAAAAATTCCTACCTTATGAAACCAAGCCCTATTACAACCAATAATGAGATTAATTCATGATTCTTAAGATAGCTAAATTTGATTTGTGGAGATTTTCTCATAAGTTAAGTATATGGTTTTGGTCCATTATTGCACATAGTTGTTATATGAGGTTTTTCCATGAATTTCTATTCACAAAGTGCTTTTATTTGATGAAATATGCAAGTTATTTGTTATCTTATCATCTTTTCCCTTGCATATACGATTGAGTGAATACCATGGATGAGTGAAAAGAAGAGAGTATGCCATTGTGAGGTGGAACAGTTATCATACATGTTTGTGCTATATGATCTCATAACTTACTTGTTTATGCTATGATACATGCTTATGAAGCTTTGCAATTATGCTTTTCATTCGAATGTTCTAACTTGAAGGTTATGCATGATAAAGATCCTGAGACAATCTATCTAAGGGTATTAGAAGTTTTTAAGTCATTTGGTTTTGGTTTTGTTTTAGAGTCAGTTTGCTAAGGGACTAGCAAAGGGTAAGTGTGGGGTAGTTTGATAAGTGCGTTTTACGCTATGTTTTTAATATGTTTTTACCCTCATTTGTACCTTGTTTATTCCTTAGTAAGGTCATTTTTACTTATATTGAGTCAAAAGGGTTTTTCTGTAGAGTAATGGTTAATATGTGTCTTTATACAGAAATTTGTGCTTAAGTGTTGTAAAACCGATTTTGGATAAGACTTGGTTATTTCTCTTATGATTCACCGTACCTTTACATTGTCATTTTTGATGAATTTGGTTTAATGTGTAGATGACATGTAAATGAGCATATGAGTACAAGAATCATGAAGATTGGACTCATGGAGGACAACAAGAGAGGCCATGGAAAAGAAGAAACTCCGAAACATAAGACTTTGATCCGAGCAGAAATTTACAGAAACCTTACATCAATTCGGAAATTCATATCTAAAGATTCAGGAGGAATCTGAGGACGAGCCATATATCATTGGAAAGCTACGGAAGTCTAGTTTTCAGATCTTCTTGAATCGCAGCATTTGGAGTTAAGATGAAGGAGTTATGATCAAAACAATGGACGGAGGTCAAGCTGCAAAACTGGGCAGTTTCTGCCTAAGTTGTCACACGAGTTTGGGAGGATGTTTCTTCACCAAAATTCTTCCCAAGCATGTCAAAGGACTTAATAGAAGCTTAATGAAGTCATGGGAAGCTGCATTGAAGAAGGAGATTCGAAGAATGCATCATGGCAGCCGAAACAACCAAGTATGGAGCTTTTCCGGTCAAACCGGGAAAGTCTGTCCTTGCCGAGTTTGTCCATGATTTCAGCTGCCTATGAGCCCAAGAACTTGTGTATAAGGCCTACATGGATCCAATAACATGTAGAGGAGTCCAAGAAATCAGAAATCCAAGGTCCAAGTCGAAATCTTTGTCCAAAGATAAAAGGAGGAAACCAAACCCAACAAGGAAGGTGTCTCCTTGAAGCTCCTGAATTCTCTAGGGTTTCTCTTCGAAATTTTCTGTATAAATAGGACCTATGTACATCAAATTTCGTGTCTCTCAATTGCTCTAAGCCTTAGAATAGCCTAGCTCTACTTAAAAACCCTCCCTACACAGAAAGACCATAGCCTTGCTGCCGACTGCATCTTCTGCTGCCGATTGCATAGCCTTGCCGCCACCAATCCCTTCTTCAATCCTTGCCGACTCTTAGGGTAGGTTTAGGTATGAATACATTCAAGGTTTATGTGTGTATCTACTGTATGGATGATGGTTATTTATATATATGTTTGTTTTGGTTTTTGGTTTTACGTTATAAACATGTTTACTTGTTCTTCTTTGTGATTTTCATGTGATTGTGTTTATAATTGTAACGTGTAGAATTGCATGTTAGGATGCCGATTTAGATTAAGTTGTTTGTGTTCACGTAATTAATAACTTGAATTGATTAATCCTCACCTGAACACGTAATCGAACTCTAGGTTAGCTTGAATCCGGACAAGTTAGCTATTTGGGGGAGTTTCATATGCCGTAGTGTTCTAAGGGTTGAGATCAGGCGATTGTAGGTCTTGATTCTTAGTCACTACCAAGGGTTGCTAGGGTGAGAGATTTGCATGATGAATAGGATGAGTGACGCCATACCTAGGACCATGTTTCCAATGACTCTCGTTCGATCAGTGTATTTTGTCTCAATGTCAGGCGATTGTAGGCATTGAACAGGATGACACATATACAAACTTAGTGTCAGGCGATTGTAGGCACTAAGTTTACATGAGAAGTCTAAATAGTTGGAATTAATTACAAGTTGTGAAAACGTGAATATGACCTCTTAAACTTGCGAAATTTGTGACATGTCTTTCTTCACGGTGCTATGTTGTTTTATGCTTGAGTATTGATTGACCATGTTTTGTAAATAAGTGTTTTTATTTTCTGTATATGTTTCGAACTACACCATATAAATCCCCCATAATATTTTGTGTATATGTTTATACTTGTATAGTTGTGACAGAATTGTACTTGTATGTTTATATTATATTTGTGAATGTTACTAACTTGTTTTGATGTAGATATAATCCTTCTCTAGTGTCCCCGGCTTGAACGATCCCTACTTACAGTTACTACAATGATAGGGTTTTTTAAATTGCACAGGTCAACTTTTGGCCTCGTCAGATAGGAGGTTGGTCACTGGTCGAAGTTGTTGTGTTGTGCAGTTGGATTTTCTAGGATATGGTTATAATCCGGTTTAGGCAACAGGGAATTGTTGCCAAAGGATGTTTTCAGTGTATGACAGAATGTGTCATCTTTTCATGAAAAACAATAGTGATTTTCGCGAGGATTACAGATGGTGGATCATTGATAGGCAGTGTCGTATTCCAACTCATAATGAGATGGAGTACAGTAAGAATTCGGTGATTCAGTTAATCAATGATTCAAGAGAAAATCGTTGTGATCCAAGGTAAGGCTTCAGATGCTTTAGTTTTGACCCGAGAAGAGTGGTCGGGTGTCAGAAAAAGAGAAAGTATTGGAGGTTATCATCCACGTAGGAAGGAGTTGATATTGAGAAACAATATTATTATTTTAAGTGGTACTATCCCCCACTGTGTTGAACTTCGAGTAAAGAAGTTTCGAGGATGAAATTTTTATAAGGTGAGCATAATTGTCACATCCTGATCCTAGGATTATTTTACGGTTGGTTACTTTGGTCTTTTACCATTTAAAGTGACCGTTTAACCGTACAATGATCGTAAAGTTGACTTTTTGTTATGTCAAGAATTTGGGAAAACTTCCTTCTTGAAAGTTGTAGAGGGCGTCGTTACGAGTTCGTGGACACGTAGCACGCCCAAATTAGAGTTCGTATGAAGAAGTTATGGTCAAAAAATGGGAAGTTACTATTCTAGTGTTGAGGTAAAAATAGGACTTACCATTTCGGGAAAAACATCAGAACCATACTGAGCTCCCTCGATTCCCTCAGACGCGACCTGTAAACCCGGCGACCCGAACCCGACCCGAATCGGTTTTTCACCGATATCTCTGTCGTCCGGCGACGGTTTGCTGCGAGACCGACGACATCGGGTTCCTTTCTTCCTCCTCGACATCTCCATACCCACCATGTGACTCGTTTCGACCCAAGGTAAGAGCGGTGTCTCAAGGACAGGCGATTCGGAGCTCCGGTTTGAACTCCGTCGTGCGGCCACTGTTCGCTGAGATTTTTCTTGGGTTTGCAGCCCTCAACTCGCATAACCATCCCTCTAAACAGCTTGAACCAATTCGATTGGAGGTTGTGTTTCGAATTAAAAAGGTGAATCTGTTTTCTTGAGTTCTTGGACAGTTCGACTGTTTTGTTAAATTCTTGAGTTTTGGGTTCGATTTGGGCTTCGTGTATTACATCAAAGTGTTCTACATGATGAGAGGAAGATTTTGATATAATTTCATACTTTTTGGAAAGGATTTGGTTCAAGAGGGTGGATGGCAGCCACTGATGGTGGTTGGGCGGCTGTGTTGGGAGGAGTTGGCGAGTGTGGTAGCTGTTACAAGGTTTTGGGGTGCTGCAGGTCAGCTGTCCGGCAAGGAGGGGGCCGGGAAGCTGCCGGTTTGATGTTGGGACAGGATTGAAGGTAAGATTCGTACTTTGGGTTACTGAGTTGTGGATTCTGGTGTTGTTGTTGTTGTTGCTTGAGATTGTTGTTGATGTTGTTGTTGTTTGCATGTGGTCGATAACTTGGTGAATCGAAGGAAACGGGGAGGTTATGGCGAAATTCCGGCAAGTTACCGGAATCCAGCGAAGATTCCGGTGATGCAGTAAACCGGCAGAATGTCGAAGAGGTAGATATCGAATCCTCGTTTTACTTGAGTCAAAAGTACGGTTAATTCCTAAGTTGAGTAATTACGGAGAAATTGGACGTAATTAGGAAGTTTCCATTTTGGGAAACTTCCCAATCTAAAGAACACTTGCCATGTTAGGAAACTTTCCATTTTTGGAAGGTTTCCATTTATGAGAAGATGTTAAATCGGGTTGAAAAGGTTAAAGAAAAGGTAGAATTCAAGTTAAAGGTTTTGAAGTTAATTAGTGAAGTATGGAAATTATAGTATGTTGACCACTCTAGTGGTTGAGGAAGATGTTGACTCCCATTAACGGAAATGTCAAGTTGATCGTGGAAAAATAATCGGATAATTTTATTATCGACGTATCGACTCACAATAAGTAAAGAGAAAATACTTATGCTAAGGTGGCATAAACGGAAACCAAACTTCAAGTCGATAATCGGAAATAAGTGTAATGTTTGAAAAGTTGTTAAAAGAAAGGAACTTGGTCAACACGTGGTCAAATAGGATTTCTTGGTCAAACTAGGAAAAGACCAAGTCAACTATAGAAAGACTAATTGATTGGTTTATTTGTACAGTCTCTGGTTGAACGTGAGACAGGCTCGACTACGCGGTTAGTTCGAGGGTTTCGCTCGAGGAGCTTTCCGAGCAGGAAGAAGATCGCGATGAGTACTGTGAGTGGACCTTTGTTTATAAATTAATTTGCATGTCATAGACTTTAATTGATTTCTCCTGCATATATGATTTCCTCCATTTATGTTTTACGGTGGTTTTTGGGAAAATGGGATTTAAGGATTTTAAAGGCAAACAAGCCGGGAAAGAGGTTCATACCTTTCCGGTGATTTTAAAGGATTTTCCCGGGATATGATTTAATTGTTATCACCGTTTTGGGATTATGGAGGGGGATGATTTTAAAAGGAGAAACTTGGCTCATGGATTTAAAGGGGTATTAAAGTAAAGGCAGAGAACCGGTTTTTGGGTTCCTGGGAAGGTTTTAAATCCAATGCATTTGGGGTAAAGTCAGGGTGATTTGGCTTGGTTTTCAGATTATTTTTCCCACGAGGATTTAAAGGATTTTAAAAGGATTTTTAAAAAAGAAAAGGATATAAGGATTGAATGCTAGCATGGACCCTCTCCGGTGGTAGCTGGTCATTAGACCTTCCCGGATAGAGCAGGTCGGGGACCCTCTTCGGTGGTAGCTGGTCATTAGACCTTCCCGAATAGAGAAGGTCGGGGACCCTCTCCGGTGGTAGCTGGTCATTAGACCTTCTCGGATAGAGCAGGTCGGGGACCCTCTTCGGTGGTAGCTGGTCATTAGACCTTCCCGAATAGAGCAGGTCGGTTTTCTCGTGGATGAGGTTAATACCCCACATAATTGTTTATATTTGAGCCAAGGTATTTATTGAATGATTTAATTATTTAATGTCCATGATTTGTTGCATGCGGATTTTCTTAGAAAACTCTAAGGGAGAACATTAGCGGAAAATAGACTTTTTATATTTGATTTTCGTCCACTCACTCTAACGGTTTTCAATGTTTCTCCCCTGGGCCCTTCGTTTTCAAATGCCCAGTGGTGCAGGGTTCTTGAGAGGAGGTCGAGCGCGTACAAGAGTCGAGGCATAGTCGATCAATCCGTTGCCGCTTGAAATTCTTTAGGGTAATCATCTTTGTAGACTGCTCTGACTAACCCAGTTTAGTTAGTTAAGTAGGTTAGGGAGCAGGATGCCTTCATGAGTTAGGAATTGTTGTTAGATACTCATGGAAGTGCTGAGTCGGTATGTAGGAAGGGTTGGCCATTTCAAGGGGGTTTCGGTAAGAAGTTACCTTGAGGTGGTCCCCGTAGGATTTACTTCGGGTTAAAGGGATTTAACTCGGGGTGGGTCCTGACATTTAGCGACCGAGTTTTCAGCGAGGAAATCTATTTCCCTCAATAAATGCCACTTTCAGCGATGAATGTATTAGTTCCTCCATAAATATCATTAGGTTTTCTATGAGGAACATATTTTCCTCACAGTAACCCGCTTTCTATGACAAAAATTTTAATACCACACTAAAAATGATTATAATTTGGTCTCCTGATTCGTCACGATATTAGCGAGGAAATATGTGATTTTGTTGAGGATTTTTTTCATCGCAAAATACATATTTAATGAGAAAATCACGATTTCATTATTTTTGTTTGCAGAATATAGTGGGACACCTGCCAAATTGTATGTTGACAAATTTAAGGTTTCCTCGCTAGAAGTCCATATTCAGCGAGAAATTATTTCTTCGTCAAAAGACAAGTAGAAAGGAAATAATTGTTTTCTCATTATAGTTTGGCGGAAAAATGCGCAAGCCCTGCCGAATTCTATGGCAACAAAAGTAAAGTTTCCTCACTAATAGCCCATATTTTGCGAGAAATTATTTCCTCGTCAAAATACCAATTACCGAGGAAATAATAATTTCCTCATTGTTAGTTTGGCAAAAAACTATGCACGGCTCGCCAAATCTATTGTAACCAAAGTTTCCTTACCAAATGTATTTGTTTTACTATGGAAGTGATTTCTTATGTCCCAAGAGGTGCAAATTGTGTGGCACATACTGTGGCAACTAGAAATTATAACAAGTTAAAACAACATAAAATTATGAATGTTATTTGTTTTTGTTGATCATAAAAAGTGCATATGGTCATCTTATATATTATTCAGTATCTCCTTCAAATATTATTGGATATCTTGTTTATTTGTAACATCTAACATATTATTCTGTATCTTCTTTATTTGTGGGATGTAACATCAGGATGTTCCATTGAAGATCAACAAGGGATGAATTCTTTAAAACAATTTATTATTCTTGTTGCAGCTCTGGTAGCAAGAATCAGCATAGCCTTCCGCGTAGTATGTAATTTCTGCATGTCAAACAATAATATTCTAACTACTTTCGAATCATAGTCAAAATAAAAATGTAAAGAGAGTATAAGTAGAAGAATTGGTACCGGAAATGGAGGGTTTGCCAATAGTGGTCGTGCCTTTGCTAATAAAGTTTACACAATTATTAGTACAACCATAAGCATCGACATTAGATTGTGGCCCAATCTTGCAGGCAGCTATGCAAATGCTAACGCACGCTGCATATGCTGGAGGATCTACTATGCTCCTAACGCAAGTGATGGCACACTTTTTAGTACAATTCCCTATGTGTATTTGATCTGGAATAACAACAGACTCTTGAGGAGATGGGGCTTCTGCTAATGAAAGCACAAGCATGCTTACCAAGGTCACACATCCCAACACAGTATTAGTACTAGCCCCCATTGCCAACTTCTCTTCAATCTCTTTTTGTTTGTTATGGTTATGCTAGCTAGTCTGCGTTGTTGATGGTTGAAATGAAAACTAAGCCAAATCCTTAATTTATAGGTGCCTCATTTTTCGTCTATAGAAAAACCATCAATTCCATTATTTCTTATGAGAATGAAAATCTGTGAGAATCCATGGTGTTTCATTTTCTTGCCTATATAAACTTGTTGCAGTATTTCATTGTCATCTGTATATGGAAAGTATTGGATTTTCTTCTAACATAAGCAATTTATTCAGATGTTTTTAGTAGGTGAGTATGGAACTCACTGATGTTGGTGATTGAGTCGGTCGTCTAAATCCCTGCCGTTTCATTTCTTTATTACAGTAAAACCTCGATAAATTAATGTTCGATAAATTAATAACCTAGATTAAATAATAATTTTCTCGTGTCCTAACTGGTGACCAGTTTGTATTACTTGGTACCTCGCCTAATGTATAAGATAATAATATTTACAGACTCCTTTTAGGTATAAAATCATAATTAATTGATTAATAAAATATTTTAAATTATTATGAAACTATTAATAATTAATAAAATACATAAAAATAGTAAATACTAAATAATGCTTATAATACAAGTTATGGAATCTCTGAACAATTTTAATTTCTCTATTAACTTATTCCTAATGTATCCTTATATTTTCCTATTTGTTTCCTTTCTATTATGAAAAATTAATGAAAACTCTGAACATTTTAAGGAAACTTTTTACAACAAATCATCTATAAAGTAATAATTTATTTATTTATCGATAAATGAATAAATTATTCATTTATAAATATTATAATAACCCTTCTACAGTAATAATTTTCATGGTCCCGATTTTATTCATTTATATAGGTTTTACGATAACGAAAAAAAATTAGCATTGCTTTCTACAATATTAATGATTTCATTCATAACATATGTAGAGATTACAAAGTAAATAGGTCTACTGGTTTGCGTATGGAGGGTAAATAAGATCATGCGATACACAATTAAATACTAAACTCCTAGAAAAACTTCCACTCACATGACACCACATGTGAGCCTATATCTAATAGGACATAGGATAAAGATTCTTATTCTAAAACAAATGAAGGAAAATAACATAAAATTAAAACCTATAATTAATTAAAAAACTAGATCATAGGGATGTTCATAAAAAAATCAAAACAAATCATTGTCATTGATATTAGGGCTAGGAGGTTTAGACACCTTCACAAAACTTAGCTTATTCTGTTTGGTTGTTGTTTGACATTTATATATTGACTTTGCTGGTGGTACTTTTGTACAACATTTTCCGCTCCTGACTTTTCAGAATTAGTGGAGGGTTAGTTATGATTACATGAAAGAGCAAGATTTACTTGACTCTACATTACCTAAGAAGTAAGCAGATTTTACATCATGGAAGCCATTATTCTCAATTGGGACTATCTTCTTCCCATTTAGTGTCTCACCGAAATGAAATAAGTGCACAAACGATGAAGGTCATCACATAAACTTTAGCGAAGAGCTCAGATGCGTAAGGCAAGACAAAGTTGATAGTGAGCTGAAGGCAAGACATAAGGCAAGACAATGACAAGACCGCCAGGCGGGGCAACCTGAAGTGAGGACAAAATTCTTCCATGTCTCATTGAAAAGGCGTTAGAGGGAGCGTCGCTTGCTTTGGCAACCTCAGTGGAGAAGGCCCAAGCGTTATTTCATGAGAAAGATGCAGGTCCGGTCAAAAGGGCGTTGGAGCGGCACAACAAGGTGAAGGACAGTGGGAGTCACTTGGGTCTTGCAGGGTTGAAGAGAGAAAGTGATAGGGTTTGGTTGGTGCTTTAGGGTTAGTTGCCGCTTCGATGAGTGAATATGGAGATAGGAAAAATGGGTTGGTTTGGGTTTTCTAAAGACGTGATAAGTGACAAATGCACCTAACAAAGATACCCTTAGTTATATCTAGAGTCCATTAACTTAATCTGCGGCAAGCAATTGACACTCAACAATGAAAGCATGTATTTTACATAAAGGCTCAAAATCTCACAGGTTAAATGAATCTCAACAATGTCCAAGCATGCTCATAATCTGTACCATGTTAACTTCTTTCTATATCTACTACACATTCGCATATGCATCATATATCAAAATTAACCAAAGAAACTCAAATCACATAATCATCTCTTAGTCACAATTTCAGAAGATATAAGCACATCAAAGATTAGTTAAGGGCTCTAAGACTCAAACAAGACTAAAAACAGTTTTTTTTAACTCAAAAATCACAAATCTAAACATAGACGCTAAAGATGTCATATAAACCCACCTCACACTTGAAATTTGCATTGTCCTCAATGTAAAACAAAACTAAAGCATGCAATACATCAAACAAGTATGAAGCAGAATACATATGACATCGCAAAACACACAAAACATGGAGAAAATTAACAAAGGAGAAAAAATTAAGAATGCAAATCTGGAATCCAGGCTTCTCCATCAACATGGGTTGCCTCCCAAGTAGCGCTAAGTTTAACGTCGTCAGCCAGACGGTAAGCGAGGGGTTTTTGAATCAGAATGATTACTAGCGGTATCGTGACGACGTCACATGCGGGTGGTAAGGACAATTGTTGGTATTTTGTTTGGCTAAACGAGAAGGGATAGTGATAAGTGTGTTTTACGCTATGTTTTTAATATGTTTTTACCCTCATTTGTACCTTGTTTATTCCTTAGTAAGGTCATTTTTACTTATATTGAGTCAAAAGGGTTTTTCTGTAGAGTAATGGTTAATATGTGTCTTTATACAGAAATTTGTGCTTAAGTGTTGTAAAACCGATTTTGGATAAGACTTGGTTATTTCTCTTATGATTCACCGTACCTTTACATTGTCATTTTTGATGAATTTGGTTTAATGTGTAGATGACATGTAAATGAGCATATGAGTACAAGAATCATGAAGATTGGACTCATGGAGGACAACAAGAGAGGCCATGGAAAAGAAGAAACTCCGAAACATAAGACTTTGATCCGAGCAGAAATTTACAGAAACCTTACATCAATTCGGAAATTCATATCTAAAGATCCAGGAGGAATCTGAGGACGAGCCATATATCATTGGAAAGCTACGGAAGTCTAGTTTTCAGATCTTCTTGAATCGCAGCATTTGGAGTTAAGATGAAGGAGTTATGATCAAAACAATGGACGGAGGTCAAGCTGCAAAACTGGGCAGTTTCTGCCTAAGTTGTCACACGAGTTTGGGAGGATGTTTCTTCACCAAAATTCTTCCCAAGCATGTCAAAGGACTTAATAGAAGCTTAATGAAGTCATGGGAAGCTGCATTGAAGAAGGAGATTCGAAGAATGCATCATGGCAGCCGAAACAACCAAGTATGGAGCTTTTCCGGTCAAACCGGGAAAGTCTGTCCTTGCCGAGTTTGTCCATGATTTCAGCTGCCTATGAGCCCAAGAACTTGTGTATAAGGCCTACATGGATCCAATAACATGTAGAGGAGTCCAAGAAATCAGAAATCCAAGGTCCAAGTCGAAATCTTTGTCCAAAGATAAAAGGAGGAAACCAAACCCAACAAGGAAGGTGTCTCCTTGAAGCTCCTGAATTCTCTAGGGTTTCTCTTCGAAATTTTCTGTATAAATAGGACCTATGTACATCAAATTTCGTGTCTCTCAATTGCTCTAAGCCTTAGAATAGCCTAGCTCTACTTAAAAACCCTCCCTACACAGAAAGACCATAGCCTTGCTGCCGACTGCATCTTCTGCTGCCGATTGCATAGCCTTGCCGCCACCAATCCCTTCTTCAATCCTTGCTGACTCTTAGGGTAGGTTTAGGTATGAATACATTCAAGGTTTATGTGTGTGTCTACTGTATGGATGATGGTTATTTATATATATGTTTGTTTTGGTTTTTGGTTTTACGTTATAAACATGTTTACTTGTTCTTCTTTGTGATTTTCATGTGATTGTGTTTATAATTGTAACGTGTAGAATTGCATGTTAGGATGCCGATTTAGATTAAGTTGTTTGTGTTCACGTAATTAATAACTTGAATTGATTAATCCTCACCTGAACACGTAATCGAACTCTAGGTTAGCTTGAATCCGGACAAGTTAGCTATTAGGGGGGAGTTTCATATGCCGTAGTGTTCTAAGGGTTGAGATCAGGCGATTGTAGGTCTTGATTCTTAGTCACTACCAAGGGTTGCTAGGGTGAGAGATTTGCATGATGAATAGGATGAGTGACGCCATACCTAGGACCATGTTTCCAATGACTCTCGTTCGATCAGTGTATTTTGTCTCAATGTCAGGCGATTGTAGGCATTGAACAGGATGACACATATACAAACTTAGTGTCAGGCGATTGTAGGCACTAAGTTTACATGAGAAGTCTAAATAGTTGGAATTAATTACAAGTTGTGAAAACGTGAATATGACCTCTTAAACTTGCGAAATCTGTGACATGTCTTTCTTCACGGTGCTATGTTGTTTTATGCTTGAGTATTGATTGACCATGTTTTGTAAATAAGTGTTTTTATTTTCTGTATATGTTTCGAACTACACCATATAAATCCCCCATAATATTTTGTGTATATGTTTATACTTGTATAGTTGTGACAGAATTGTACTTGTATGTTTATATTATATTTGTGAATGTTACTAACTTGTTTTGATGTAGATATAATCCTTCTCTAGTGTCCCCGGCTTGAACGATCCCTACTTACAGTTACTACAATGATAGGGTTTTTTAAATTGCACAGGTCAACTTTTGGCCTCGTCAGTTTTTGGCGCCGTTGCCGGGGATGCTAAAAAGGATTTTTGTGATGCATATGTTTGTGAATTAACCTTGTTTTCTTTTGTTGGTGCCGAATTATGTGTGTGCCATAACACATATGTCTCGATTGTAATTGTGTGTATTGTCGATTTGTACATTGTAGATTTGTGTATGTGCCGAATTCTTTTGTGTGAAAGTTGTATATTTTGTGCCATAATTTTTGACTAACAATTTCTTTCTTATATTTTTGTGTAGGTGCCGAATTTATATGTATATATTTTCGTGTCATTTGTGTTGTAACTTAGTAAATATTTAGGAGGTTTATTGTTTCATATGTGATTGGAGTTTATTATCGTTTTTAAAGTGTAACATGTAGGGAGAAGCCGCATTTGTTAATCTTAGCCTAAACCCTTCATGTTATTTGTGGATTTCATGAGGTTGAGGGCGGCTTTGATTAACACTTGTCGAGTGGTCTAGTGACCCGAGTTTGTTCCTAGCTGAGTAAGGGGCCGTTCTGTCATAGATATGGAATTCAGGTTTGTTCAATTGGATCTCCAGATCATGACTGACCACTCTTCTCGGTGAAGGGGTCGATAGGGGTCCGCCTCCTTGATCACAAACGAGTCCTGCCTGGTTCTTGTAGGGGGTTCGCCCCCCGTGACATTGACACTTGCCTTCTGAAACCACGGAACCCGCTCGAACTAGCCAAATGCTTGGGCCGAAGCATCACCACACTTTAAATGCTAGAATTTACTTAGACATGTATGACGCCATGAACTTCAAATTAATTTGGCTCTAATTTTTATGGTATATCGGACAAAGCAAAACACTACCTTGAGCTGCACAAGCTCATTGCACAGTGGTCTTCCCTGCTCCACGTACCGTGAAAGTTAAGAGTAATAAAATCAACTAGCAACTTTACTAGGTTGCCGACACTTTTGTGCTTACATGTCATTGAATTCGAAACGTATGCCATGCCATGATGTTGCCGAAATTTTTATGTAAGCTAGGTTTCAAATTCTATCTAAGTTTTTGACAATGCTCACTTGATCTTTGTTCAATTATGCCAGATTGGTTTTGCAGGTTCCCATAACTGACCAGTTCTGACGAGAAATTGTTTGGTGACGTTGGACGCAAGGAAGCCAAACCTGGTCATGATATCGTGCACAATGCTAAACAAAGTGAAGTAGAGCACGTTTTAAGAAAAAAATTGAGCTCAGCCAAGCAAGGAAGACTTGGAAGCACTAAGAAAGATTGAGTAAGGGCCGGATTTGACAAGAATGGAGATGGGATGAAGAGGCGCAGCATAGTCTGGAGCTGTCCATACTAGCAGTGGTTGATAAGCTTGAAGCACGATCCTACACTCAGAGGTATGATTCTCCTTTGTCAATTCCAATTATTACTAACAAAATGTTGTCATCTTTGGAACAGGGCTCTAAGTTAGAATTTAAAGATCTCCCCAAGCACTTGAAGTATGCATATCTAGGAGAAGAGGACACTTTACCAGATATTGTGTCTTCATCGTTGAATGAGCAACAAGAGCACAAATGTTGAAAAGCACAATGTGGGAGAGCCATGGCAACAAAGGATGGCGCCATCAGCAAGGAAGAAGAAGTCTAGGCTGACAGACTTAAAACATTAAGCGCTGCATGAGAGGCAACTCATTTCAACCGTAGCTGTGGAGGAGCCATCAACGAGAGTTTGCATATTCAATCTTTCTCCTTCACTTGTTTCGGTTTCGTTTTCAATTCAATCTTTTGTGCCGAATTTAATTTTTAGGATTAATTGTGTTTTTATTTTTATGTGTTTATTATGTGACTTAGACACATGTTTAGGAAATTATGACATTATTTTGTGTTTACATTGAGGACAACGTAATTTTCTAAGTGTGGGGTAGAAGTTACATAGTAACATGTTTTGTTTTGTTTTTGAGTCTTAGGATATACCCTTAAAAGTCTATGATGAACTATATCTCTGAATGCATGACTGACGGTTTAACATTTATCTTAAGAAATTGCGAGTTTCATGGATATTGTGAATTAGTATGAATATTTGAGACTTGATTGATAATGAAGTATGCATGTTTGATTAATTTGTTTCCAAAATAACCTATGTGAGCTTTTGAGCCTAAAAACTTTCTTTCTTGAGTGAATTCTGTGTCGATTTTGTCTAAATTTTTTCGAAATTTTCACTACTTTTTCACTATCTTTTGAAACCTCATTATTCTTTGCATATTCAATAACTATGTGCTATAGTTTTTTTTAATGGACTCTAGAATTTACTAGAACTTGCTTATGTGATTTTCGAAGCTTTATAATCATAACATGTCTTGTTTTTGAATATGATTGAATTAAATCTCATTAGGATCACCACCATTGCCAAATAAAGCATATGCCTATTTTGTGCCCGTCGTGGGACTCTTTAGTTAACCCCTTTGAGCCTACATTGAACCTTTTATTTCATCACCTTTAAACAGAATTCCTTTGCTTAGAATAGCTAAACCTTTACCTTGTTATCAAGACTTGGCAAAGTACTTTTAATGGAGCTGTATTGTGTGATGCTGTGAAGCAAGTGTGGGGTGAACAAGGTAATAAAAAACAAGTATGGGGTTAAACACCAATGTTTTGTATTGTATATGTGCTGAAATGTGTATATCCGAAAAAAAAATTATGAAAAAAAATTTCAAAAAAAAAGAATAAAAAAAGAAGAAGAAATCGGAAAATAAAAGAATTTCGGATCAAAAGTAAAAGGCACAAAGTTTTGGTGTTTTTTGTAATGTTTTGTGAATTTGGAGTTAGTGATTATTTGAAGGTCTAAAAGTGTTTATATGACCTTTGTCCTGTTCACAATATGGGGAGAAGCCAAGAATGACGTATGGGTCCAACATGAAGAAATCCGACCCTTGAAGTGAAGACATGAGGAGGATCGAAATTTGCTAAAGTCTTGGTGATTTCTTATAGCACCATGTATCCAAAAATTCCTACCTTATGAAACCAAGCCCTATTACAACCAATAATGAGATTAATTCATGATTCTTAAGATAGCTAAATTTGATTTGTGGAGATTTTCTCATAAGTTAAGTATATGGTTTTGGTCCATTATTGCACATAGTTGTTATATGAGGTTTTTCCATGAATTTCTATTCACAAAGTGCTTTTATTTGATGAAATATGCAAGTTATTTGTTATCTTATCATCTTTTCCCTTGCATATACGATTGAGTGAATACCATGGATGAGTGAAAAGAAGAGAGTATGCCATTGTGAGGTGGAACAGTTATCATACATGTTTGTGCTATATGATCTCATAACTTACTTGTTTATGCTATGATACATGCTTATGAAGCTTTGCAATTATGCTTTTCATTCGAATGTTCTAACTTGAAGGTTATGCATGATAAAGATCCTGAGACAATCTATCTAAGGGTATTAGAAGTTTTTAAGTCATTTGGTTTTGGTTTTGTTTTAGAGTCAGTTTGCTAAGGGACTAGCAAAGGGTAAGTGTGGGGTAGTTTGATAAGTGCGTTTTACGCTATGTTTTTAATATGTTTTTACCCTCATTTGTACCTTGTTTATTCCTTAGTAAGGTCATTTTTACTTATATTGAGTCAAAAGGGTTTTTCTGTAGAGTAATGGTTAATATGTGTCTTTATACAGAAATTTGTGCTTAAGTGTTGTAAAACCGATTTTGGATAAGACTTGGTTATTTCTCTTATGATTCACCGTACCTTTACATTGTCATTTTTGATGAATTTGGTTTAATGTGTAGATGACATGTAAATGAGCATATGAGTACAAGAATCATGAAGATTGGACTCATGGAGGACAACAAGAGAGGCCATGGAAAAGAAGAAACTCCGAAACATAAGACTTTGATCCGAGCAGAAATTTACAGAAACCTTACATCAATTCGGAAATTCATATCTAAAGATCCAGGAGGAATCTGAGGACGAGCCATATATCATTGGAAAGCTACGGAAGTCTAGTTTTCAGATCTTCTTGAATCGCAGCATTTGGAGTTAAGATGAAGGAGTTATGATCAAAACAATGGACGGAGGTCAAGCTGCAAAACTGGGCAGTTTCTGCCTAAGTTGTCACACGAGTTTGGGAGGATGTTTCTTCACCAAAATTCTTCCCAAGCATGTCAAAGGACTTAATAGAAGCTTAATGAAGTCATGGGAAGCTGCATTGAAGAAGGAGATTCGAAGAATGCATCATGGCAGCCGAAACAACCAAGTATGGAGCTTTTCCGGTCAAACCGGGAAAGTCTGTCCTTGCCGAGTTTGTCCATGATTTCAGCTGCCTATGAGCCCAAGAACTTGTGTATAAGGCCTACATGGATCCAATAACATGTAGAGGAGTCCAAGAAATCAGAAATCCAAGGTCCAAGTCGAAATCTTTGTCCAAAGATAAAAGGAGGAAACCAAACCCAACAAGGAAGGTGTCTCCTTGAAGCTCCTGAATTCTCTAGGGTTTCTCTTCGAAATTTTCTGTATAAATAGGACCTATGTACATCAAATTTCGTGTCTCTCAATTGCTCTAAGCCTTAGAATAGCCTAGCTCTACTTAAAAACCCTCCCTACACAGAAAGACCATAGCCTTGCTGCCGACTGCATCTTCTGCTGCCGATTGCATAGCCTTGCCGCCACCAATCCCTTCTTCAATCCTTGCCGACTCTTAGGGTAGGTTTAGGTATGAATACATTCAAGGTTTATGTGTGTATCTACTGTATGGATGATGGTTATTTATATATATGTTTGTTTTGGTTTTTGGTTTTACGTTATAAACATGTTTACTTGTTCTTCTTTGTGATTTTCATGTGATTGTGTTTATAATTGTAACGTGTAGAATTGCATGTTAGGATGCCGATTTAGATTAAGTTGTTTGTGTTCACGTAATTAATAACTTGAATTGATTAATCCTCACCTGAACACGTAATCGAACTCTAGGTTAGCTTGAATCCGGACAAGTTAGCTATTTGGGGGAGTTTCATATGCCGTAGTGTTCTAAGGGTTGAGATCAGGCGATTGTAGGTCTTGATTCTTAGTCACTACCAAGGGTTGCTAGGGTGAGAGATTTGCATGATGAATAGGATGAGTGACGCCATACCTAGGACCATGTTTCCAATGACTCTCGTTCGATCAGTGTATTTTGTCTCAATGTCAGGCGATTGTAGGCATTGAACAGGATGACACATATACAAACTTAGTGTCAGGCGATTGTAGGCACTAAGTTTACATGAGAAGTCTAAATAGTTGGAATTAATTACAAGTTGTGAAAACGTGAATATGACCTCTTAAACTTGCGAAATCTGTGACATGTCTTTCTTCACGGTGCTATGTTGTTTTATGCTTGAGTATTGATTGACCATGTTTTGTAAATAAGTGTTTTTATTTTCTGTATATGTTTCGAACTACACCATATAAATCCCCCATAATATTTTGTGTATATGTTTATACTTGTATAGTTGTGACAGAATTGTACTTGTATGTTTATATTATATTTGTGAATGTTACTAACTTGTTTTGATGTAGATATAATCCTTCTCTAGTGTCCCCGGCTTGAACGATCCCTACTTACAGTTACTACAATGATAGGGTTTTTTAAATTGCACAGGTCAACTTTTGGCCTCGTCAGATAGGAGGTTGGTCACTGGTCGAAGTTGTTGTGTTGTGCAGTTGGATTTTCTAGGATATGGTTATAATCCGGTTTAGGCAACAGGGAATTGTTGCCAAAGGATGTTTTCAGTGTATGACAGAATGTGTCATCTTTTCATGAAAAACAATAGTGATTTTCGCGAGGATTACAGATGGTGGATCATTGATAGGCAGTGTCGTATTCCAACTCATAATGAGATGGAGTACAGTAAGAATTCGGTGATTCAGTTAATCAATGATTCAAGAGAAAATCGTTGTGATCCACGGTAAGGCTTCAGATGCTTTAGTTTTGACCCGAGAAGAGTGGTCGGGTGTCAGAAAAAGAGAAAGTATTGGAGGTTATCATCCACGTAGGAAGGAGTTGATATTGAGAAACAATATTATTATTTTAAGTGGTACTATCCCCCACTGTGTTGAACTTCGAGTAGAGAAGTTTCGAGGATGAAATTTTTATAAGGTGAGCATAATTGTCACATCCTGATCCTAGGATTATTTTACGGTTGGTTACTTTGGTCTTTTACCATTTAAAGTGACCGTTTAACCGTACAATGATCGTAAAGTTGACTTTTTGTTATGTCAAGAATTTGGGAAAACTTCCTTCTTGAAAGTTGTAGAGGGCGTCGTTACGAGTTCGTGGACACGTAGCACGCCCAAATTAGAGTTCGTATGAAGAAGTTATGGTCAAAAAATGGGAAGTTACTATTCTAGTGTTGAGGTAAAAATAGGACTTACCATTTCGGGAAAAACATCAGAACCATACTGAGCTCCCTCGATTCCCTCAGACGCGACCTGTAAACCCGGCGACCCGAACCCGACCCGAATCGGTTTTTCACCGATATCTCTGTCGTCCGGCGACGGTTTGCTGCGAGACCGACGACATCGGGTTCCTTTCTTCCTCCTCGACATCTCCATACCCACCATGTGACTCGTTTCGACCCAAGGTAAGAGCGGTGTCTCAAGGACAGGCGATTCGGAGCTCCGGTTTGAACTCCGTCGTGCGGCCACTGTTCGCTGAGATTTTTCTTGGGTTTGCAGCCCTCAACTCGCATAACCATCCCTCTAAACAGCTTGAACCAATTCGATTGGAGGTTGTGTTTCGAATTAAAAAGGTGAATCTGTTTTCTTGAGTTCTTGGACAGTTCGACTGTTTTGTTAAATTCTTGAGTTTTGGGTTCGATTTGGGCTTCGTGTATTACATCAAAGTGTTCTACATGATGAGAGGAAGATTTTGATATAATTTCATACTTTTTGGAAAGGATTTGGTTCAAGAGGGTGGATGGCAGCCACTGATGGTGGTTGGGCGGCTGTGTTGGGAGGAGTTGGCGAGTGTGGTAGCTGTTACAAGGTTTTGGGGTGCTGCAGGTCAGCTGTCCGGCAAGGAGGGGGCCGGGAAGCTGCCGGTTTGATGTTGGGACAGGATTGAAGGTAAGATTCGTACTTTGGGTTACTGAGTTGTGGATTCTGGTGTTGTTGTTGTTGTTGCTTGAGATTGTTGTTGATGTTGTTGTTGTTTGCATGTGGTCGATAACTTGGTGAATCGAAGGAAACGGGGAGGTTATGGCGAAATTCCGGCAAGTTACCGGAATCCAGCGAAGATTCCGGTGATGCAGTAAACCGGCAGAATGTCGAAGAGGTAGATATCGAATCCTCGTTTTACTTGAGTCAAAAGTACGGTTAATTCCTAAGTTGAGTAATTACGGAGAAATTGGACGTAATTAGGAAGTTTCCATTTTGGGAAACTTCCCAATCTAAAGAACACTTGCCATGTTAGGAAACTTTCCATTTTTGGAAGGTTTCCATTTATGAGAAGATGTTAAATCGGGTTGAAAAGGTTAAAGAAAAGGTAGAATTCAAGTTAAAGGTTTTGAAGTTAATTAGTGAAGTATGGAAATTATAGTATGTTGACCACTCTAGTGGTTGAGGAAGATGTTGACTCCCATTAACGGAAATGTCAAGTTGATCGTGGAAAAATAATCGGATAATTTTATTATCGACGTATCGACTCACAATAAGTAAAGAGAAAATACTTATGCTAAGGTGGCATAAACGGAAACCAAACTTCAAGTCGATAATCGGAAATAAGTGTAATGTTTGAAAAGTTGTTAAAAGAAAGGAACTTGGTCAACACGTGGTCAAATAGGATTTCTTGGTCAAACTAGGAAAAGACCAAGTCAACTATAGAAAGACTAATTGATTGGTTTATTTGTACAGTCTCTGGTTGAACGTGAGACAGGCTCGACTACGCGGTTAGTTCGAGGGTTTCGCTCGAGGAGCTTTCCGAGCAGGAAGAAGATCGCGATGAGTACTGTGAGTGGACCTTTGTTTATAAATTAATTTGCATGTCATAGACTTTAATTGATTTCTCCTGCATATATGATTTCCTCCATTTATGTTTTACGGTGGTTTTTGGGAAAATGGGATTTAAGGATTTTAAAGGCAAACAAGCCGGGAAAGAGGTTCATACCTTTCCGGTGATTTTAAAGGATTTTCCCGGGATATGATTTAATTGTTATCACCGTTTTGGGATTATGGAGGGGGATGATTTTAAAAGGAGAAACTTGGCTCATGGATTTAAAGGGGTATTAAAGTAAAGGCAGAGAACCGGTTTTTGGGTTCCTGTGAAGGTTTTAAATCCAATGCATTTGGGGTAAAGTCAGGGTGATTTGGCTTGATTTTCAGATTATTTTTCCCACGAGGATTTAAAGGATTTTAAAAGGATTTTTAAAAAAGAAAAGGATATAAGGATTGAATGCTAGCATGGACCCTCTCCGGTGGTAGCTGGTCATTAGACCTTCCCGGATAGAGCAGGTCGGGGACCCTCTTCGGTGGTAGCTGGTCATTAGACCTTCCCGAATAGAGAAGGTCGGGGACC
Source organism: Comarum palustre (assembly GCA_951800085.1). Classification (NCBI taxonomy): domain Eukaryota; kingdom Viridiplantae; phylum Streptophyta; class Magnoliopsida; order Rosales; family Rosaceae; genus Comarum; species Comarum palustre. Next base: position 6,618,619 of record OX637587.1, read on the forward strand.
CTCTCCGGTGGTAGCTGGTCATTAGACCTTCTCGGATAGAGCAGGTCGGGGACCCTCTTCGGTGGTAGCTGGTCATTAGACCTTCCCGAATAGAGCAGGTCGGTTTTCTCGTGGATGAGGTTAATACCCCACATAATTGTTTATATTTGAGCCAAGGTATTTATTGAATGATTTAATTATTTAATGTCCATGATTTGTTGCATGCGGATTTTCTTAGAAAACTCTAAGGGAGAACATTAGCGGAAAATAGACTTTTTATATTTGATTTTCGTCCACTCACTCTAACGGTTTTCAATGTTTCTCCCCTGGGCCCTTCGTTTTCAAATGCCCAGTGGTGCAGGGTTCTTGAGAGGAGGTCGAGCGCGTACAAGAGTCGAGGCATAGTCGATCAATCCGTTGCCGCTTGAAATTCTTTAGGGTAATCATCTTTGTAGACTGCTCTGACTAACCCAGTTTAGTTAGTTAAGTAGGTTAGGGAGCAGGATGCCTTCATGAGTTAGGAATTGTTGTTAGATACTCATGGAAGTGCTGAGTCGGTATGTAGGAAGGGTTGGCCATTTCAAGGGGGTTTCGGTAAGAAGTTACCTTGAGGTGGTCCCCGTAGGATTTACTTCGGGTTAAAGGGATTTAACTCGGGGTGGGTCCTGACATTTAGCGACCGAGTTTTCAGCGAGGAAATCTATTTCCCTCAATAAATGCCACTTTCAGCGATGAATGTATTAGTTCCTCCATAAATATCATTAGGTTTTCTATGAGGAACATATTTTCCTCACAGTAACCCGCTTTCTATGACAAAAATTTTAATACCACACTAAAAATGATTATAATTTGGTCTCCTGATTCGTCACGATATTAGCGAGGAAATATGTGATTTTGTTGAGGATTTTTTTCATCGCAAAATACATATTTAATGAGAAAATCACGATTTCATTATTTTTGTTTGCAGAATATAGTGGGACACCTGCCAAATTGTATGTTGACAAATTTAAGGTTTCCTCGCTAGAAGTCCATATTCAGCGAGAAATTATTTCTTCGTCAAAAGACAAGTAGAAAGGAAATAATTGTTTTCTCATTATAGTTTGGCGGAAAAATGCGCAAGCCCTGCCGAATTCTATGGCAACAAAAGTAAAGTTTCCTCACTAATAGCCCATATTTTGCGAGAAATTATTTCCTCGTCAAAATACCAATTACCGAGGAAATAATAATTTCCTCATTGTTAGTTTGGCAAAAAACTATGCACGGCTCGCCAAATCTATTGTAACCAAAGTTTCCTTACCAAATGTATTTGTTTTACTATGGAAGTGATTTCTTATGTCCCAAGAGGTGCAAATTGTGTGGCACATACTGTGGCAACTAGAAATTATAACAAGTTAAAACAACATAAAATTATGAATGTTATTTGTTTTTGTTGATCATAAAAAGTGCATATGGTCATCTTATATATTATTCAGTATCTCCTTCAAATATTATTGGATATCTTGTTTATTTGTAACATCTAACATATTATTCTGTATCTTCTTTATTTGTGGGATGTAACATCAGGATGTTCCATTGAAGATCAACAAGGGATGAATTCTTTAAAACAATTTATTATTCTTGTTGCAGCTCTGGTAGCAAGAATCAGCATAGCCTTCCGCGTAGTATGTAATTTCTGCATGTCAAACAATAATATTCTAACTACTTTCGAATCATAGTCAAAATAAAAATGTAAAGAGAGTATAAGTAGAAGAATTGGTACCGGAAATGGAGGGTTTGCCAATAGTGGTCGTGCCTTTGCTAATAAAGTTTACACAATTATTAGTACAACCATAAGCATCGACATTAGATTGTGGCCCAATCTTGCAGGCAGCTATGCAAATGCTAACGCACGCTGCATATGCTGGAGGATCTACTATGCTCCTAACGCAAGTGATGGCACACTTTTTAGTACAATTCCCTATGTGTATTTGATCTGGAATAACAACAGACTCTTGAGGAGATGGGGCTTCTGCTAATGAAAGCACAAGCATGCTTACCAAGGTCACACATCCCAACACAGTATTAGTACTAGCCCCCATTGCCAACTTCTCTTCAATCTCTTTTTGTTTGTTATGGTTATGCTAGCTAGTCTGCGTTGTTGATGGTTGAAATGAAAACTAAGCCAAATCCTTAATTTATAGGTGCCTCATTTTTCGTCTATAGAAAAACCATCAATTCCATTATTTCTTATGAGAATGAAAATCTGTGAGAATCCATGGTGTTTCATTTTCTTGCCTATATAAACTTGTTGCAGTATTTCATTGTCATCTGTATATGGAAAGTATTGGATTTTCTTCTAACATAAGCAATTTATTCAGATGTTTTTAGTAGGTGAGTATGGAACTCACTGATGTTGGTGATTGAGTCGGTCGTCTAAATCCCTGCCGTTTCATTTCTTTATTACAGTAAAACCTCGATAAATTAATGTTCGATAAATTAATAACCTAGATTAAATAATAATTTTCTCGTGTCCTAACTGGTGACCAGTTTGTATTACTTGGTACCTCGCCTAATGTATAAGATAATAATATTTACAGACTCCTTTTAGGTATAAAATCATAATTAATTGATTAATAAAATATTTTAAATTATTATGAAACTATTAATAATTAATAAAATACATAAAAATAGTAAATACTAAATAATGCTTATAATACAAGTTATGGAATCTCTGAACAATTTTAATTTCTCTATTAACTTATTCCTAATGTATCCTTATATTTTCCTATTTGTTTCCTTTCTATTATGAAAAATTAATGAAAACTCTGAACATTTTAAGGAAACTTTTTACAACAAATCATCTATAAAGTAATAATTTATTTATTTATCGATAAATGAATAAATTATTCATTTATAAATATTATAATAACCCTTCTACAGTAATAATTTTCATGGTCCCGATTTTATTCATTTATATAGGTTTTACGATAACGAAAAAAAATTAGCATTGCTTTCTACAATATTAATGATTTCATTCATAACATATGTAGAGATTACAAAGTAAATAGGTCTACTGGTTTGCGTATGGAGGATAAATAAGATCATGCGATACACAATTAAATACTAAACTCCTAGAAAAACTTCCACTCACATGACACCACATGTGAGCCTATATCTAATAGGACATAGGATAAAGATTCTTATTCTAAAACAAATGAAGGAAAATAACATAAAATTAAAACCTATAATCAATTAAAAAACTAGATCATAGGGATGTTCATAAAAAAATCAAAACAAATCATTGTCATTGATATTAGGGCTAGGAGGTTTAGACACCTTCACAAAACTTAGCTTATTCTGTTTGGTTGTTGTTTGACATTTATATATTGACTTTGCTGGTGGTACTTTTGTACAACATTTTCCGCTCCTGACTTTTCAGAATTAGTGGAGGGTTAGTTATGATTACATGAAAGAGCAAGATTTACTTGACTCTACATTACCTAAGAAGTAAGCAGATTTTACATCATGGAAGCCATTATTCTCAATTGGGACTATCTTCTTCCCATTTAGTGTCTCACCGAAATGAAATAAGTGCACAAACGATGAAGGTCATCACATAAACTTTAGCGAAGAGCTCAGATGCGTAAGGCAAGACAAAGTTGATAGTGAGCTGAAGGCAAGACATAAGGCAAGACAATGACAAGACCGCCAGGCGGGGCAACCTGAAGTGAGGACAAAATTCTTCCATGTCTCATTGAAAAGGCGTTAGAGGGAGCGTCGCTTGCTTTGGCAACCTCAGTGGAGAAGGCCCAAGCGTTATTTCATGAGAAAGATGCAGGTCCGGTCAAAAGGGCGTTGGAGCGGCACAACAAGGTGAAGGACAGTGGGAGTCACTTGGGTCTTGCAGGGTTGAAGAGAGAAAGTGATAGGGTTTGGTTGGTGCTTTAGGGTTAGTTGCCGCTTCGATGAGTGAATATGGAGATAGGAAAAATGGGTTGGTTTGGGTTTTCTAAAGACGTGATAAGTGACAAATGCACCTAACAAAGATACCCTTAGTTATATCTAGAGTCCATTAACTTAATCTGCGGCAAGCAATTGACACTCAACAATGAAAGCATGTATTTTACATAAAGGCTCAAAATCTCACAGGTTAAATGAATCTCAACAATGTCCAAGCATGCTCATAATCTGTACCATGTTAACTTCTTTCTATATCTACTACACATTCGCATATGCATCATATATCAAAATTAACCAAAGAAACTCAAATCACATAATCATCTCTTAGTCACAATTTCAGAAGATATAAGCACATCAAAGATTAGTTAAGGGCTCTAAGACTCAAACAAGACTAAAAACAGTTTTTTTTTAACTCAAAAATCACAAATCTAAACATAGACGCTAAAGATGTCATATAAACCCACCTCACACTTGAAATTTGCATTGTCCTCAATGTAAAACAAAACTAAAGCATGCAATACATCAAACAAGTATGAAGCAAAATACATATGACATCGCAAAACACACAAAACATGGAGAAAATTAACAAAGGAGAAAAAATTAAGAATGCAAATCTGGAATCCAGGCTTCTCCATCAACATGGGTTGCCTCCCAAGTAGCGCTAAGTTTAACGTCGTCAGCCAGACGGTACTCATCATCATTGCTCCAGCAGCACTGGATCGCGGAAATGTACTTCCTCCACATCTCGCACCTCTGCAGGCTCATAAAACAGTTTGAGCCTATGTCCGTTCACTTTGAACGTGTTCCCATTCTTCGGATTTTTCACCTCTACTGCACCATGAGCAAACACATTAAGTATAACAAAAGGCCCACTCCACCTAGAACAAAGTTTATCTGGGAATAATCGTAAACGCGAATTGAAAAGCAAGACTTTTTGTCCAACAACAAAAGATTTGCTCTTAATCATCTTATCATGAAACATCTTGGTTTTCTCCTTGTAGATTCGACATGACTCATAGGCATTGTTTCGAATCTCATCTAGTTCATTCAGTTGTAACTTCCAATGAACACCTGCATCATCAATATCAAAGTTAAACTGCTTAATAGCCCAATATGCTTTGTGTTCAAGCTCCACCGGAAGATGACAGCCTTTTTTATAGACCATTCGATAAGGAGACATCCCAATCGGTGTCTTGTATGCTGTCCTGTATGCCCACAACGCCTCGTCTAAACGTTGACTCCAATCTTTTCGGGTTGGTCCAACAGTCTTCTCCAAAATTTGTTTTATCTCCCTGTTGGATACTTCTACCTGCCCGCTCGTCTGAGGATGATAAGGTGTTGTCACCTTATGATGAACATTAAATTTCCTAAGCAAAGCTGCAAAAGACTTGTTACAAAAGTGAGAACCTTCATCACTGATGATGTACCTGGGAGTTCCAAATCTAACAAACAGTGATTTCAAAAATTTCAGAACAACAGCTGCATCGTTAGTACGAGTGGCCACTGCCTCCACCCACTTTGAAACATAATCAACTGCAAGTAGAATGTAAATATTTTGCTGAGAGCTAGGAAAAGGACCCATAAAGTCAATACCCCACACATCAAAAATCTCAACAACAAATATTGGGTGCTGGGGCATCTGATCTCTAGGACCTAAGTTACCTGTGAGCTGACATCTGACACATGATTTATGGAACTCATGCGCATCTTTGAACAAAGTTGGCCAGAAGAAGCCACTTTCAAGAACCTTCATTGCAGTCTTCTTTCCAGCAAAGTGACGTCCCTCTACATATGAGTGACAAAAAGTGAGTATAGATTGAAATTCAGTTTCGGGAACGCACCTTCTTATCAACAAATCTGGACAATGTTTCCATAGATAAGGCTCATCCCACACATAATGCTTAGATGACTTCACCAACTTGTCCTTCTGAGCTCTACTGTAGTCACTTGGTACTCTTCCTGACACAAGGTAGTTAACTATATCTGCATACCAAGGCTCAGAAATATTGAGAGCAAAAAGTTGCTCATCCGGGAAGCTATCACGTAGAGGCAAGGAGTCATCCTCTGCGTTAGAACCATGCGTGATCCTGCTCAGGTGATCTGCCACCACATTCTCAGTGCCTTTCTTGTCTTTGATCTCAATATCAAATTCCTGAAGTAGCAACATCCATCTAATCAACCTGGGTTTTGCATCCTGTTTAGTCATCAAGTATCTCAAAGCAGCATGGTCAGAGTAAACAATAACTTTAGTCCCTAACAAGTAAGACCTAAACTTTTCTAAAGCAAAGACCACAGATAAGAGTTCATTTTCTGTAGTTGAGTAATTTAACTGTGCATCATTTAAAGTCCTGGAAGCATAATAGATGACATGCGGCAACTTAGCTGGACGTTGACCTAAAACAGCACCAACCGCATAATCAGAAGCATCACACATTAATTCAAAAGGTAAGTTCCAATCAGGTTCCTGTATGATGGGTGCAGTTGTCAAAAGGTTCTTGAGCTTGTTGAATGCCTTCAAGCACTCATCCGTGAAGTTGAAAGCTACATCTTTCTGGAGCAGTGCACATAATGGTCGGGCTATCTTAGAAAAGTCCTTGATAAACCTGCGATAAAATCCTGCATGTCCAAGAAAAGATCTTACCTCCTTCACAGTGGAAGGAGGAGGTAAAGTACGCACAATATCAACCTTAGCTTTATCAACCTCAATCCCCCTGTCAGATATCACATGTCCCAAAACTATACCTTGTTTTACCATAAAATGACATTTTTCCCAATTCAAAACAAGGTTAGTCTCAATACAACGTTTCAAAACCATAGATAAATGATGAAGACACATGTCAAAAGAATCACCAAAAACAGAAAAATCATCCATAAATACCTCAATGATCTTCTCAACCATGTCTGAAAATATGCTCATCATGCATCTCTGAAATGTCGCTGAGGCGTTGCATAGCCCAAAGGGCATCCGTCTATAGGCAAAAGTGCCAAAAGGACAAGTGAAGGTAGTATTCTCTTGCTCATCTTGATGGATGGCAATTTGGTTATAACCCGAATAACCATCCAAAAAGCAATAGAAAGCATGACATGCAAGACGCTCCAACATCTGATCAATAAAAGGTAAAGGAAAATGATCCTTACGTGTGGTTGCATTTAGTCTACGATAATCAATGCAAACTCTCCATCCGGTTTGGGTCCTTTGTGGCACCATCACATTCTCATCACTCTTCACAACTGTGATGCCAGAACGCTTTGGAACAACCTGCACTGGACTCACCCATTTACTGTCAGAGATAGCATATATGATACCTGCGTCCCGAAGCTTGATGACCTCCTTCTTCACAACATCCATCATCGGAGGGTTAAGGCGGCGTTGAGCTTGCCTTGTGGGCTTAGCTCCCTCCTCAAGATGTATCCTATGAGTGCAAAGTGTAGGGCAGATGCCCTTAATATCTGCTATGGTCCATCCAATTGCTGCTTTGTGTTCCCTGAGAACAGTTAACAATTTCTCTTCCTGCAATTTGGTTAGCTTTGAGAAAATAATAACTGGCAAAGTGTCACCAGCTTCCAAGAATGTATACTTCAAATGCTCAGGCAATGGTTTAAGTTCAAGTTCAGGGGCTACCTCAATGGAAGGGCAAAGAACATCATCAGAAACTGGTAAAGGAATTGGTTTAGTGCCCTTACCTGTTGGTACAAATGGTCGGGATTCAAGTTCAGCAATCATTTCATAAAATGCATCTTCCATGGCCAGATCCTGAAAGGAATCAATCCTGAGACAATCATCATCCTCAAACCCCACACTTGAAGGTTTGTACTCGAGTAGTTCCTCAAGCCCGTCCAGCTCCTCTCTTATCCTGTCAATTTCAACCTGTTGAGAGGTTCTCTTGATTTGTCGAACTGGAGTTGCTGGAACATCTTCACCGCCAACATATATAGCCATTTTCAAAGCATCATCCTCAAGGGAGTATTGGATGTATTCCTGCATGAAACCATCAAATGCATCAATAGAATAACAAGAATAATCACAAACATTACCTGTATGTTTCATTGCCTCAAAAATGTTGAAGCGAATTTTCTTCTCCTCAATTCTCATGGTGAGAGTTCCCTCATAACAATTAATTTTTGTTCGGGCAGTCCTCAAGAATGGACGACCTAAAATCAATGGTAGCTCGGAAGGCATTGGTTCTCTTTCCATCTCCAAGATGAAAAAATCAGCTGGGAATATCAAGTCACCAACCTACACAAAAACATCTTCAACAACACCTAAAGGATAGCAACTAGATCCGTCAGCCAACTTAATGGTTACCAATGTGGGTTGCAGTTGTTGTTCCAGGTTTAATTTACTATAAACAGAATAAGGCATCAAATTAATTGAAGCACCTAAATCTAATAAATCACCAGAAAACCTGTTATCACCAATAACGCATGGAACAGTGAAGCGCCCGGGATCCTCCATCTTTGGAGGTAGCTTTCTTTGTAGTACATCAGACCCTTTCTCGCTCAATGCTACTGTCTCAGTTGGCCTATACTTCCTCTTGGTTGTACAAAGGTCTTTGAGAAACTTTGCATATTGTGGTATCTGCTTGAGTGCTTCAAGTAAAGGAATATTTACTTGGACTTTTCAAAAAATGTCCAAGATATCATTGGTCTTGTCCTCCTTCTCTTGTTTTCTCAACCTGCTAGGAAAAGGAACTGGAATGTCAGTGGGAGAAGAATAAAGTTTAGAATGTACCTGCTCAATTTTTGAAGTTGTCAGAACGTTGGTTCTAGGTGCATTTTCAACAGGTTGAATTTGGGTTCCCTGAGAATTTTCTAACGGTTTGTCAAACACCAATTGCTCAATTACAGGCTCCCCCAACGTTCTTGTCTTATTTTTAGGCTCTGGAATTGACCCTAAAACCCTTCCACTCTTCAGTTGCATAGCATTTACCTCACGCTCATTCCTTGGGTTCGGTCTTGCTAGGTAGTGCTCCAAAGTTCTGTTGCGTCAAAAGTTGTTGTACATGACTCATCTGACGTTCAAGAAGCTCAATGGACTTCCCATGTTGCTGAGTGGTGACCTTGATATCTTGGCGGAATGCACTACTCTCCTCTCGCTCCTTCTTACTGTCAACCATCATCTGTTGTATTAAGGCTTCCAAATTTGATGTACCCGTTGGTGCTTGAGGTGGTGGAGCTTGATACTGTTGTTGCTGCCTTTGACCAAATTGTCCATCCCCTCTAGTTTGTCTTAGTGGAAATCCTGGTGGATTAGTAGGAGGATTAAGCACATTGTTGCTCTTGTAGCTGAGAAATGGATAATTACCTTGGTAGTTATTGAATTGCCTTCCAGAAAAGTTCACATCCTTATCTACCTCATCTGTTCTAAACTTAGGACAGTGCTCTGTTCGATGATCCAAAGCAGAACACAAAGTACATATCACACCAACGGCTGCAACTGACTTCCTCTTGTCGACTTTTAAGGCACTAGCAATCAAAGCTATGTCGTTCTCCATAGTGCTCAACCTAGTTTCTATGGCCCCATTTATTGCAACTGCATTCAAAGATTTTCTGCTTGCACCCATGGATCTATCTCTTGACTGAAATTGTCTTGAGTTCTCTGCTTGATTCTCCACAATTGCTTTAGCTTTAGCTCCAGTTTGATTCCACCAATTTTCTCCACAAGCTGAATCAAGTTTTTGCCTATTGAATGAATCAATTCCTTCATAGAAGTATTCCATCTGAGTGTTGAGATCAAACTTGTGATGAGGGCATTGTCGAAGTAAACCTTTGAATTGACTCCAGGCTTCATGTAGTTCGTCTCCATCTTTCTGCTTGAAAGTACTGATCTGCTTCTTCAAGTTCTTGGTGCGAGATGCAGAGTAGAATTCTTTCATGAACTCAGCAGCCATTGTGTCCCATGTATCAATCGATTGAAATTCCAATGAGTTGTACCATGCCTTTGCCTCTTCCTTCAAAGAGAATGAGAAGAGAATAAGTTTTACAACATCTTCATCCACATTCTGCGATTTCTGTATTCTGCACAATGCTCAAACTCATTCAAATGGTCTTGAGGGTCCTCAGAAGAAGTGCCTCTAAAGTGTGGCAGATTAGCGATGAGCGATGGGGGTATTGCATAATTTCCCAAATTATCTGGAAGCACGATTGGTGAGTCTACAACACCTGTACCCGGAACAAAGGATTCCTTGAGTTTGGCCATTGGTCGTGGTGATAACGGTGGCGTTGGAATATGCTGCTCTTCCTGTTCCTCAATCTCTGGATCAAATAACAGTGGTTTAGAGCTTGTAGAGTGACGAGTATGCATACAAGAAGCTCCTGCACACAGTAAAGAATGTAAGACTCAGAAAGAAAAATAAAAAGAAAACTAAACTAAAAACAGAAGACAATATTAAGACTTAGAATTAAACAATCCCCGGCAGCGGCGCCAAAATTTGATAGGTGACAAACGCACCTAACAAAGATACCCTATTATCAAATCAATTATGTCAATGTAGTAAATGGCAAATAGGGGTCATTACCCTCAGAGGATTGGTGAAATTAAGACTTAAAGACACAAGAAACACAAACCAATGCATAAACTGTAAATCTGGCAGACTCGACCAACGAGCAGAAACCTAATTAATTAGCTAATCTAGACTCAACCAAAAATTACGAAATTAAATACACACTAACTAGACACAGTGGCGGACTACCACACAAATTTTTAGGGTAATCGGAGTTGGTTTGATCAGTGAACAAAAATAAACAAAACATAAGTACTGCTGAAAACAAAATATTAAATAAGATAAATATGGATGCAAATATGAGAGGAACAATAGCTAGGAACTTCTCTCCACCACTAGATATGCTTCAATCACCCCAAAACAATGTCAAAGATTATAAATGAATGCACTCACAGTCAAGCCAATGTCGTTAGGTCATTAACCGTATTACGTTCTCTTACTTGCCATGTTAAGTGAAATGTCGTTATTGACTTAACTATATTCCCAATTAATTGATCTATGAAATGTCGGTATCTAGACCAAAATAACTGAAATCATGAAGTTCTAAGAACGTTTGAATAACAACAAAGAATCTAAGGTCAATGTCGGTAGCCTTTGATTACCAAGGAATCACTTCACACAAGTACCTGCAAGGAACATGTTATTTCTCATAGAATGTGCAACGATATGTCGGTCATAAACACATTCAAAATAATAAACCCTAAAACATGCATCAAAGTGTCGACCCAATGAAACATGCAACAGAATTATCAATGAGCAATCAGTGAAGAAATTCTCATCTAAAAATTATATAAATCAATTGGGGTTTGAAATCAAAGACATATCTAGGGCTTTGATCAGCCCCTAACTATTAAAGAGTTTAGCTACACATAATCTTGAATAAGAACATCAGAGAATACATGGAAGATGAAATAAAGGAGAAGAAGCACCGGTGCACAGCCCTGCTACCTACCGAGCGCCTGCAGTGCACTGCTGCTGCCGCTGGTGCCCTGCTGGTGCTCGTCTGGGTGCACGCTGGGTGCGCGCTGGTGCCTGCTGGGTGCGCGCGAGGTGCACGTCTGGGTGCACAACGACTGCCTGTTGGGTGCGCACAGCTGCGTTTTCTTTTTCTCCCTTCTGTTTTTCTCCCAACTCTCCTTTTGTTTTTTTCGAACTCCCTTCATTAGAAAACTCTAAAGTCCTTTTATACTCCTCTTGGTCTCCCCTTCCTTATGGCACTAGGAATCCTTTTCTAATCTGAATCCGAAAATTCTTGAAGGTAGATCAGATCAATCAGAAAGACAAAAAAATGAGAGAGGCAGCAACAGTTCAAGCTATTCTAAATGGTCAATCTGTGATAAGATGCACATCAGCGAATGTTGGTTCAAAAGGAAACCAAAATGTTCAAATTGCAACAAGTTTGGTCATGTCAAGAAGGATTGTGACTACATAAATAATCAACTGGCGAGCTACATTGAAGGACAGCAAGATACTAATATGTTTTGTGTCACTTATGTAGACGCGAATGAGATTTCCTCAACCGTGAATATGAGTTTTTCAACTGCGAATGCACCACACTGTGGCGAATGCAAATGTCTGGCTTGTTGATAGTACCTGTAACAATCATATTGTCAGGACCCACCCCAGGTTAAACCCCTTTAACCAGAAGTAAATCCTGCGGGGCCACCTCAAGGGAACTTCTTACCGAAACCCCCTTGAGATGGCCAACCCTTCCTACATACCAACTCAGCACTTCCATGAGTATCTAACAACAAACCCTAACTCATGAAGGCATCCTGCTCCCTAACCTACTTAACTAGCTAAACTGGGTTAGTCAGAGCAGTCTACAAAGATGATTACCCTAAGAAATTGCGGCAGCAACAGATTGATCGACTATGCCTCGACTCTCGTACGCGCTCGACCTCCTCTCAAGAACCCTGCACCACTGGGCATTTGAAAACGAAGGGCCCAGGGGAGAAACATTGAAAACTGTCAGGGTGAGTGGACAAAAAAATAAAGTATAAAAGCTCTAATTCCTTTAATGTTCTCCCTCTAGTTTTTCTAAGAAAATCCGCATGCAAGTAAATCATAAATGATGCCTTGGCTCAAACATAAACAATTATGTGGGGTGTTAACCTCATCCACGAGAAAACCGACATGCTCTATTCGGGAGGGTCTAATGACCAGCTACCACCGAAGAGGGTCCCCGACCTGCTCTATCCAGGAGGGTCTAATGACCAGCTACCACCGGAGAGGGTCCCCGACCTGCTCTATCTGGGAGGGTCTATTGACCAGCTACCACCAGAGAGGGTCCCGACCTGCTACTATCCAGAGAGGGTACCCGCTCCATCTGGAGAGGGTCCATGCTAGCATACAATCCTTATATCCTTTTCCCTTTTAAAAATCCCTTTTTAAAACCTGTAAAACCTCGTAAAACCTCGTGGGAATAATAAATCGAAAACCCCTTTAAATCCGTGAGCCAAGTTTCTCCTTTTAAAATCATCCCCCTCCATAATCCCAAAACGGTGATAATCAATAACCATTCCCCGGGAAAATCCTTTAAAAATCACGGGAAGGGTATGAACCTCTTTCCCGGTTTGTTTGCCTTTAAAATCCGTAAATCTCATTTTCCCAAATCACCGTAAAACATATAAATGGAGGAAATCATATATATGCAGGAGAAACCGATTAAAGTATATAGCATGCAATTTCATTTAAAACAAAAGTCCACTCACAATACTATTGCGACCTTCTTCCCGCTCGGAAAGCTCCTCGAGCTAAACCCTCGAACTAACCACGTAGTCGAGCCCGTCTCACGTTCGACCAGAGACTGTACAAACAACCCATACATTAGTCATTTCATCGTTGACTTGGTCTTTTCCTAGTTTGACCAGGAAATCATATCTAACCACGTGTTGACCAAGTTCCTTTCTATGGCACTTTAACCTTTTTTGACTTCATTTCCCGGTTATCGACTCTTAACTCAATTTACCGGAAGTCCGACTCAGCTTCCGAACTTTCCTTTATCACTTTAACTTGACGTTAAGGTGTTACGTATTAATCAATATATTTAACCTCGAGTCGATATACCGATTTAACATTTTCTCATAAATTCCAGTTATCAATTTCCGATAACAATTTAACACTTTACCCATTTAACCAAAAAGTGTCACATTCATTGAACTTCAATCCTTTAAGCATTTTTCTGAAAATGCAACTTTCCCAAAGTGGAAACTTTCCCTTAATGGAAAGTTTCCCAATTTAGCAGGTTTCCAAACATAGGAGGTTTCCCAAAATGGAAGGTTCCCAATTTACGGTTAGTTTCCGTTTTTACTCGTTTCCTTACGTAAATTCCGATTTACGACACTTTAACCCAATTAAACGGAAACAACACATTTAAAGGGATCAAAGACTACCTCGGCATTTCAGCCGGATTTACTGTCGTCGGAATCGTTACCGGATTCCGGTAACTTGCCGGAATCCTCTGCCGGACTCCGGTCAACTTACCGGAAATCCGCCATAACCTCCCCGTTTCCTCCGAGTCCACCAAGTTACGACAACATGTAACAAACACACAACAACAACATCAGAATAATCTCCAACAACAACCAATTGTCACAGAACACCAAATTAAACAACAACACTGTGATCACAGGGAAACATCACTCACCAACTGTCTACCTAAACTCAGACTCGAACCCGATACCACTGCCTCCTCCCCAAACCACTGCAGCTGCTCCGTAACCAGCAGCTCCTCCAACCAATCAAACCGCCACCCCTGCTCTGCCTCTGCCCAGAAACAGCTACAATGGTGCTCCAAGCTTCCGTTCATGCTCGACTTAGCAATGAGAAGATCGAGTCACTGTCGAGGAGGAAGAAGGGACGTCAGAACCCGTCACCGGAGGAAGGAGGTGAAAACCAGATACATGAACAGTGAAAGAGAGATTCTCCGATTTTTGCCTAAATCGAGAATTCAAGAGTAGGGGAGTAAAGAGGAAGAAAGGAGGAGCAAGAATCCAACCTCAAATTCCTGGTTCGCCGCCTGGATTGTCGGAGATCTCCAAGGACAGTCGCCGTCCTCCTCCTCCAATCCACACCGTCGATGGTTGAACGTCGGAGAAGTTGACTGGGCTTGTTAGAAGAGAAGTAAAGGAGAAGATTGGCGGTGGTCTCGTGAGCTAGGGTGGCCTAGCTGTGGAGCGCACGGCGGAGAGACTGCCGCGACGGAGAACGAGCGAAAGGAGAGAGAGAGAGAGACCGAAAGGCTTGGTCAACTCTCCACTTTGGTTTTGACCGAAGTCAACCTTCCACCAACCTTTTTATACGTGAATCAACGGTTAAGATCAAAACCCTAATCGATCTAACGGTTCAGATTAAAGAAGGTGAAAAGTGAAAAGGTCAAATGGTAAATCTCCTTTTTACCGGATGGATAATTAAAAGTTACCATAAACTTCAGAAATTCACAGAAATTAGCCGGAAGCTCCGAAAAATATTCTGAAAATACCGGGAGACTCATGTCGACACGTACTACAACATTGAGTCATCAATTCAGGTATTTGGAGTACTTTTAAAAACTCGAAAATTAACTCGAGCGATAACTTATCGAATTACCGATCGCAATTAAGAGTCCTCGGTAACTCGTGAATCTCTGTGAAAGGTAACTTTTGGGTACGGGATGTCACATAAGATAACTTTTATTAACTTTAAAAGATTCCGAAAATTTTCGAGTGGTGAAGCGGCCTATGATAGCCTGACGGCGGAGTACTGGCGGGCAACCTCCAACATGGGAAGAGAGAGAAAATCAGGGAGAAGAGAGAGTGTCACGCCCCGACCCAAGATTACCTCCCTAACCCTGGGTTAAGACGTGCGGGACCCAACACAAGAGAGATTTACTCGAAATCCCCCTTGAGCCAGAATAACCCTTTTCTTCATACCCCAATTCATACAGTCCAAACGGTGCCGGAATAGACCTCAAACCAGAGGTTATTCCGATTCCCACATTTGGATCTCAAATCAACCATTTAAAGAACCTAAGGGTTCTAATAATATTTGTGACTGCACCTGAATCCCGGTCAGGCTGCCTACGTACCCCGTCCTCAGGGATCAAGCCACACGTAGCTCTTGTTCTAATTAACACCCTAACCAGGCGAAACCCGCTATTCTATTTAACGGTCACTTTATAATTAAGAATAGCATACACCTAACGCATATCCTAAGTTAACCTCGCAAATGAGGTAT
This sequence comes from Comarum palustre, assembly GCA_951800085.1. Lineage (NCBI taxonomy): Eukaryota > Viridiplantae > Streptophyta > Magnoliopsida > Rosales > Rosaceae > Comarum > Comarum palustre. Next base: position 6,634,257 of record OX637587.1, read on the forward strand.
CCACCGACCAACAATCCCTCGGGGTTAACCCGAACATTCTACCATTCATATCAATAACATCCATACACAGCAAGACGGATAATAAAGGCAATCACGCGATTATAAACAACCAACACACATAACTATAAATATAAAACATAGTGGCATCCATGTAAATAAACCAAACAACCATGGGCATGTAAGATAGTTCCTCCTACTTGGCATCCCTGAAAATAACTATAATTACCAGGGGTATTTATGGAATTACCACATCAATGGCATTCCTGTAATTAGCCCAAAACTGTCAGGGGCAACATGGACATTCTAGCCTTAATGGCAGTTTCGTAATTAATCTGAACTACCAGGGGTCTTTTAGGAATTTCAGCCTTAGTGGCAGCCCCTGTAAGTAAACAAAACAGCTAAGGGTAGTATTAGAATTCCAGCTCTAGTGGCAGTACGGTAATAAACTTAACCTACCAGGGGTATTACTGGGATTTAACCATGATGGCACCCCTGTAATTATCCTAGACTGCCAGGAGCAGTTCTGTCATTTTACCTCCACGGTAACTCAATAAGAATCCGGATCTACCGCGGTAAAACCAGGGTTTTTAGCCCTCGACTACCCCGACCGCTGGTTCACCGGAAAACTTGGTATTTCCGGCTAAACCAGCCCCTAGCATCAGAGATACTACGTTCTAAGACAACCATAACAGCTTCTTATCAACCCCATCAACCTTAAACCATCTAAAACCGAAGAACAAAGGGTGAAGAAATTACCCAGTCGAGCTCCATGATCCTCGCCGGAAATTAGGTCGCTGTCACTCCCACAACGAAGCTGTGGTAGCGCCTCCAGCCTCCTCCAGTAACCTCATGACCTTCTGTAGCAGCGCCACTGACTGGATGAGTGTTTCCCAGTTGAGGACAGTCGTCCTCCTTCCTCGATCCACCGTCAAAAGTGGTCGTCTCGTGGCACGTGAAGCTGAGCTAGGATGAGGGGGAGAGGAGCAAGGTGAAAGGTGGTGGCGGTGAGACACCACTCGCAGCCGTGTGGTTTCGCCGGAGAGGAAACAGAAAGAGGGAGAGAGAGAGAGAGATAAGAGGGATCGAGGGATAGAGAGTGCGAACCGGAGAGTTCCCCCCCACCGGTCAACACACACACACACACACACACACACACACACACACATATATATATATATATATATATATATATATCAACCAACGGCCCAGATTTGATTTCACAAATCCAACGATCCAGATCTGCCAATGACTAGTTACCATGAATAGTAAAAAGATATTTTTTTCTATTTACTTTTACCGCACGGTAACAACACTTTATCCTGTGTAACTTTCACCTATGAACTCCGATTAATTCCTAGGGCATACCCACGAGTTCGTATTAACGTCCTCTACATCTTTCCCGAAGGAAACTTCCTCAAATTCTCGACTTAACGCAAAGTCCCCTTTTTCTACGGTAAAGTAACTTAACATTTGTTACATCCGTAAATTGGATAATTCGTAACTAACAACTCGTAGCTCCGGAAAATCTTCCGGACATACCGGGAAACTCGTATTAACATAATCTACCCCTCGAGACATTAATTCTAATTTCCCCCAGAACCGAGAATATCTCGATATTAATTCGGGGAAAATTAACAGTGCGGTTACCATTCTCTGTAACTCGCCTAATCCCGGTAAAAATGTTAATTTCGGGACGGGGTGTTACAGAGAGAGACAGGGTGAATTCTAATTTTTCACCTCGGTAAAAACCTTATTTATAGCCATTTACCGTGAACAGTAACATTAGTTCTTAGGCCATAGCTTCTTCATACGAACTCCAATTTAAACACACGACTTGTCTTCAAGTTCGTATTAACGTCCTCGCAAAGTCACCTTTTTACGGTAAAGTAAATAACATATATTATTTCCGTAAACTGAATAAATCCATTTTAAACAGCTTATAGCTCTAGAAAATATTCCGGACATACCGGAGGAATCGCATTAATAAAGTCTACCACCTCGGGGCATTGATTCTATCTTTCCCCAGAATTGAGAATATCACGATATTAAACTCGAATATTAAATCAGGAAAAACTAACAACGCGGTTACAACCCTCTGTAACCCACCTGATCTCGGTAAAAGAGGAAATTTTGGGAAGGGTGTTACATTATTCTTTTCGCTGATCTTCACGACAATATTCTTTCCTCAGCCTCCAAGAGCTACGAGTCTATTCCTATTGTGAGTCGCGTCAAGGTCTACTTTGTTGACGGTCTCTCCACTGATAGCCGCGGTCATCAAAGAATTAGGGTTTGAAGGACGAGATTGGAGATGGAAGAGAGAGAAGGTATGATTATGTTTCTGAAACTCAAATTGAAATTTGATTTAAGAGTAAAAAATAAGGGGCGTCATGATAGATTATGTTGGTTTAGTCATAAATAGAGAGGAACCCAAATATATATATAGAGGAACCCTATATATATATATATAAGAAGCTTTTAGTATGTTTTAAGGGTTTATATTAGTATGTTTTAAGGTTTTTTTATAAATATTTAGTAATATATATATATATATATATATATATTAAAAATATATAAATATATTAATTATTTACCATGTCAGAACTTTAGTTTTTGAAATTTTTTGTATCGTCGTGTCGCGTCATGTCGCGTCAGCCAATTTGGAATCAAGATTTAAATAACATGTTGAAATATATAAAAAACTTGGCAATGACATCTTAGAAATGCTAAAGAATTATTTTTTCTCTAAGTTAACTCATGTGGGATTCTTTTAGTTAGTCTAGAGAAATATGTTGTAGGTTAATATACGAATATGTATTAGGTTATGGACCAACTATCGTAGATGTCAACGTTGACAAGCAATTTTTCTCCTAGCCGACGGAAGTGTTTCCGTCGGCTAAGAAAATCATAGCCGACGGAACAGTATAGATTCAGTCGGCTAAGAGTGCAAATCCACTAGTGATCACATAACAACATCTTCACCGTTCAATATATATATATATATATATATATATATATATATATATATATATCATTTCTGTAAAATTTCAACAAATTTGGTGATCGTTAAGGCTTTAAAATAACTGAATTCATTTGACGGATCAAAATCTGTCAAACATGAATACCTATAATTTTAATTTGCAGTTTTGAATATCTTAATGATCACCGATTTGGATGAAATTTTGCAGAGGTGATCTATATATTAGGACCTAAGAATTGACCGGTTAAGATTGAAAAATATGATCGAATAGTTTTTCGAATGTCTATCTCTATAAATAAACTAAAAATAAGGATCACTTAGTGGAAGGGCCCTCTATATATATATAGCTTTTATACTAAGGACGTCTACATTGATGCGGATGTGTGATTTTGCCCTATTTTTTATTTTAATTTCAGATCTTAACCGTTTAATATCTAGGTATATATATATATATATATATATATATAGATTATCTCTGTAAAATTTCATCATATTTGATGATCATTAAGACATTCAAATCTGTGATTTACCATAAAAAACCGACAACTCTGGCTAAACAGCTCGTTTTTTTATCCATCTTCTGTTTTTTGGTCGATCTGAACATGTATGTAAAAAGATTCAAACAAACTAAATAGCAATGCATTTGAAAATGAAATTACAACACCACCCTCATCTCCAAAAACAAAACCTATCTCCTATCTTCCTGCACTTTGCAGGTTAGCTAGCTTTTCTCCCAACTCTATCATTGCAGGTGTTGTGTGTGCGACACGTCGTTATTACTTTTGCTTGTTGACTCGGTCCCTGTCCCTGTACCTTCTTCCTCTACTTCAAATTTCTGTGTTTGTATGCTTATTGTAGTACTTGTGCTGCAGCACGTAGCCCTCTGCTACGTTGTGTCATGTAGTAAATAATATGGATGGTCTTTGTTATATTTTTCTATGTCCAGAGGGAGAAACAATAGCAGCAGCGGGTGACTGGGTTATGTCATCCACCATATTCAAAGCAATGCAGGGCTGATCCACAGGCACCTGCATTTACATATAAAAATAAATATGAGACAGTTCAGGTTTTGGTCAGTGAGATTCATACTCTCTTCTAACGAGTGTTCTGCTTTTCACTTATGACTCTTTCTCTCGTAGTCCTCTGTCTACTCAATAATTGTCACCGTCATGCTTAAAGCAACACACATGTGCGGGCATGTTTTTTTATGTTGACGCAAAATTTAACCATGCATATGGAATTACCCCTTTCCACACGACCATAAAATACAAGTATAAAGTCACAGAAAAAAATACCAGAATAAAAAGAGAAATTTGGCAATGGTAATGTGGGTATACACACCTGTCAAGGTAAAACTCGGTTGTTTTTTTCTTTTCTCTTTTCTTTTGCAAAATAGTAGTAACATACACATGCACTACACGAAGCATAAATGCGGTATCGTTAGTCTTGATGTAATTTTTTTTCTATTTTTGTTTTAAATGGTTGAAATCATCAGAACATACAAAAAAATGTGCATATAAATGAGATTTTTGTTAGGATCCTAGTTAGGTAAAACCCTCTAATTTTTACTCGAATGGATGGGAAAAAATTCCTAACACAACCAATTCACATGAATGAATTTGCTCAATTAGCCAGAATTATCTTTCACTGATTGGCCAAGCATATCACAAATTAAAATGCTTAGTGCACATGGCCAACTCAAATGCTACATCCAAATTTGCAAAACTTTAAACAAAGAAACAAAAGATCCTAAAGTAACATGATAATGAAGGCGACATCTTAACTATGGCCAACGTATTCATTATATTCCAAATAATATTGTGTTACTACTTCCTTGTTTATATTCTTATTCATCATCCTAGGTCTATAACTCCATCATCTTTTTTACCTAAAAGAAAAAACAAACAGGTAAATATTAGCTTTCATCATTTTCCCACATCTGGGCAAGAGAGAGGCTGACGTGGGTTTCAAAGTCATAATAGGTAGATGACAAGTGACAAGACATCCATGTCAGATATACAGAGGGGTAAAAACATTTACTGTGATTAGAAGGTGGGTAGATTTTGACTTACAAAGTGTCCTGCTCTTAGAATCCAATAGAAGTGAAGGTTTTTGTGCGACCTGGTGAATCCTCTGGTAAATTTATCACTGCCACAGTAGAGAGGGGTTCTACTCTTGTTAAGAAACTGTTGGAGTCCAACCCACCTAAAAGAAAAGAAAACATGGAAAATCATTCACCAAACAAGAAAAAACGACATTTCAACGGAAATTCTCCGAAAAGGGTTTTTACTTGAGCTTTTCGACCCATGATTCAGTCCCCTTAGTTGCGCATATAAGATCAACCTACATAACCCAATGAGCACATTATGTCATTTGTTAGAGTTAAATCGATATCTAGCGTTTCATTGTTAGGATTGATTAGTCACTTGTATAATCTAACGTTTAGTCTAACACATTTTATTAGTTCACTCTTAGACTAATCATGAAAGTAGGACGGGGCATGGAATTTTAGATTGTAATTTTAGAAATCTATCCCTCTCATGATGATCCTTTCGGTACCGAGACAGGATAGGGATCCAACAAAGAAATAAAAAAATTAAAAAAAAACTTAGAAGAGAGAAATTGATCCTAAATTCTTGAAGAAATTTTATATTTATTTTTTATAAAGTCAATGTGTACTCATCCAATATTGATAAGAGTATTATTGTGTATAATATTCATATGTATATATTCCATGGTGTTATTTTTTCATGCTATAATTGTCATAGTTTTAAACTTCTAACTCTATATAAGTAGAAAACGAACAAAAATTGTAAAATGAAAGGGGCGAGGGTCAACAACCAATTAATTAAATGCTTGTAATTTATATATAACTAATTAATTAAGATATCGAGAAAACTTTTAAGCTTGAAAAATCAAATGAGCTCTAGCTATCGCTACTTAGATTTGTTGTAGCGGTCAATATCTTTAATATGATCATCATCACTAAATAAGAATGAATTATCTAACTCTTGTCATATAAAACTAGTACTTTAAATTTAGATTAAGATTTTGGACGGCTCATTGAGGGTCTTTGAGTTCATTGTAAGAGTATACACCCTAACAATCGGACGGTTACGATCGGATACAACTACACTTATACTTTCAGGACGATCCCGTCTCGTCCTGATCTTATCCCGTCCCGTCCCGTTTTCAAACTATCAGGACAGTACAGCACCACCAATTTAACTCTATCTCGTCTCGTCCTGCCAATTTTTGATACGGAAACAAGACGGGATCGGGATTACAGGCCCTACATGAAAGAGATAGGAGGAATCTTACTTGCCCATTGTATATTGTGACACTGACCCCTTTGGCAAGGAGTTGATCAACCTGTTCAAGTCCAAAAGCGGTAAACATGAGTACTGAGTAGAGTAATTATCAACCTATATATGTGAAATATGTAAAGGGAAAAATGAGCCGAAAAACCAAAATTAATAAATAAATCAAAATTGACCAATAGTAATGAGGACAAGGAAGAATCGTTGGTAGACAAAAGGAAACTTCATTTCCAAAATTTGTTTTTCAATTGGATGACAAAAACGATGAGATGAGATGAAATGCAGAATCTTCTTGAATTTCAGTGCAACCCAGTCACTATTTTTGTTTTTATAAATATTTTCTTTATTATAACTTCATGATAAAACAAAATTAGATAAAAGAATTTTGAGACTCACAGTAGTTTTTGTTTGAGATACCATCTTATTATTACCTCATCGATTCTAGGTCTCATGAAGTCTCCGGCCATTACGTCGAAGACATAATCGGACTGCCCTCCCCAACTGAAAAATAGATAAAAGGAAATTCAAATGAGTGAAATTTAAACATGAAGTGAGACATTTTCTTGAGTGCAAATAGTAATACATATATACTTACGTTACATTCTTTGGAATAATTTTAAGCTTCCTTTTAATGGCACCATTCATCAAAGTATCAAGATCTCCATTACCACCTGGGGCTAATGAAGACTGCCTCAAGGAATTTAGATATCTAGTATATCTCTTTAGTGCAACATTCTGTTCTGATATTCCAGTGGCTGCTACAGCTGACACTCGGTCCATTCCTGAATCTAATAGGAAATTATAGAAATCCTGCAAATTAAGGTCACTATATATGAGTGATAATACTTAAAACTCTGTCATCAAAAGAAAAAAGATAGGGAGCTACATGTAACCTTGATTGCATTATATTTATATATATAACCGTCATTGTATTATATTTATATGCACATGTTGCGAAAGAAAATGACGTAATGAATTAGACCGATAATTTTACGGTAAAAAGTACGTAATATAAAAATTACCACGTCGTTACTCGCAGAGGAGATGATGCCCTCAAGATCACTCCATGTATTTGTTGCATCTACTAATTTCCCATCCTTGATCTGCTGCTTGATCAGCTGAGCCATACTGTAACCAAATTTTGTTTTGTTAGATAATCTCAAAGCTGACAGCTCCAAATCAATCCATCATTTTCTCAGATCAAAATTGGACCAAAAATCAATTAATCAATGGACCTGTTTGCTTTCTCCAAGCCATTATCATCAATTCTTGAAACGTCTTTGAGAAGAGGACCCCATGAAAGCTAAATTGTGCATATATACCAATCACACTGTAAATATCACTTGGAAATCAAGCATATATAAAATAAAATCCAGTATAGTAATGAATTATTGAGTCAAAATAGTTGAACTAGGCAAAATTTACCACAAAATCTTCCGGGGAGATCCAACTGTCTCCCAATGCAACACCTAAAATACAGGAGCCAATTTCAAATTCCAGTATCATGATTTTAAGGATCTTGGTTTCCTCTAATTAGACCAAAAATCTAATCAATAATTTGTGAAGTTAAGTAGCTACCTCCAAGTTGAAGCTTTAATTTTCCTTGTTCAATGGCTTCAAGAGCTGAAAGCGCAAGAGTCGCTGCAAATTTGCCTCCATAAGACTCTGCAACAATGAACAGAGGACTCTTTTGAAGGCTCTCATTCTTGTTGAATATCTCTTTCAGTAATGTTGTCAAATCAGTGGCTGCCTCCACATCAGTTTTCACAAACAGAGAGTTGTCCTCCACAAAACTGAATCCAGTACCAACTGGATTATCCTAAATTTTACCAAAAAAACTAGAATTAATATATGAAAGGTTTCAATGATCTCAGAGTTGCTCTATTTTTCAAGACTAACCACAAATAAGAGATCAGCTTTGTGCAACCATGTCGAATTCCTTGGCCTCAAATAGGTGTCCAATGGCCCAACCTCTTCAAAGTTCCCAATCCCAACTCCTGAAGCTCCCTATTTTTTTATGAAAAAACAGAGAATTATTGAGCCTGAAATGAAAACATTTCTGGGGTTTTCACATTCATTTCTATGGAGTATGGACAGTTTTCCTTTCTGGGTTTCTTAGATACACTCATTTCATATGATTATTGGTATAGCACTTACAGGTCCACCTTGGAGCCAGAGAATGATTGGCCATGGTTTTGAGGGATCTTCGACTCTGTGAGGACTTTTATAAAGCCACCAAAACATGTGTGCTTCTGTGAAAACAATCAAAACAGAGCAAACAATCCATGAACACCAAATTCACATGACATTTCTGGTGCTATACCAAATGAAAAAGAAAGACGAGAGAGGATAAATTGCTTACTGTGTCTGACTTCAACATAGCCCCAGTCCTCTAATCCATCTTTGGTTCTTGCAGCAATTGCTGGTGGCACCAAAAGGAGAACAGAGAAAAGAACCAGTATAGAGAGCTTTTCCATTGGGAGGGAAAGGAACAGGAGGAAGAGGAAGAGCTTTAAGGCTTTTAGCAGTTGAGAAATCAAAATGCGGTAAAAGGAGACTTGTATATACAGAGAGAAGGATTGTGGGAATGAAGGAAGAGTACTGCTAGTTTGTCTCAGTCTGCAACAAAAATAACAAAATGAGGAAAGTAATAGTAGTAAAAGCTGACTCATATATTGTTCATATCATATCAAATCATAATTCATTTGTATGTGGTCAGCACTCAGCAGTGAAGTCAAATAGAAGTTTCGTGAGAAAAATCCTCATATGATACTTAAAGTAAATTATTGCTGGTTGCATTTTTTGATACCTAAATTTTTAAAACTACCTTAATTGTACGTGAACTTAAACTCCATGCCCCCATATAGTACTTCTATTCATTCTATCGACTAGTTTGCTTACATGACACATACTCGTAAGGGCAGATGAGTCATCACAAACTAATATTTTTGATTGCCTTCTCTGCTTGATCTTTTTTTTTTCATCTTCTCTATTCAACAAACTCATCTACAAATCTGCAGCCATCTTGTATCACCAGAAATCCAAATATCAAAACTTCAGTGCATCACATGCGAATTGAATCAAGTAATTTTCAACAAAATTGACCACTTGATTATCTGAACTTCATCACTCGAGGTAGGATCACCAAAGAGTTGGGAGAATTTTCAATTTAGCTGTGGAGGACCTCTTGAGTTGTGATAGCCTCATCAGCAGCCTTCATATCTCATTATTATTATTATTATTATTATTTTCAAACCCAATCCCAAATCAAGAGATTTCATGCTTGACAACAACCCAATGAATCCAATCACAAATTCACAGAGTCCTTATAAACTCATAGTTGAAAAAATGGTGTCTGGTGGTTTACTGATTCAACTACGTGAGCTACTCACAGTGAGTATCGGTAACACAATAACGAATTAATGCCACTCTCTTTCTCTCTTTAACTATTTACCTATGGATCGAATTTATAGTTAAATTGGTACCCAGTACCCTTCCGGCATATGTATTGAACCAGAAGCTCCTCGTCTGTTGGGAAAACTGAAATCCCGACGCACTAAGCTCAACTGGGAAAGCGAATCGAAATCTGGAAAGCCCATTATCTTTTGGGTCGGAGCTTGAGATTTGAAAATATGAGAGATGAAATAGGGAAGAAGAGGGGAGAAGAGTTCGATTAACTAATTTGTGATGACTAATTTTCCCTTGCAAATGTGTCGTCTAATTAAACTTAACGGTAGAATAGACGAAAGTACTGTATGAGAACATGGAGCTTAAGTTCAATTACCATTAGGGTAGTTTTCAAAGTTTAGGTACCATATAAGCATTTTTCCCTTTAAATTCAATTAGATAAGAAGTGTTGCACTGAGACAGTGATATCACTAAATCAGGTCGAGGGCTTTGGAGCTTGCGTTTGGGTCCTGGATGGTCTTCGGAGAGGAGTGGCGTGATGGCTGCATTGATGGTGAGACGTGGTTTCGACCGGAGAGAGGATAGCACCAGCGTAGGCTGCCTTGGACCGGAAACGAATATTGTTGATCAGATTATGGATCTGGATAGGTTGACAAACGACGACCGTGATTGAGAGCTACCTCTTCTGGTAGATGCTTCTTTGATCTCGGCAAAAGGCCATGCACCTGATTTTCACCTTCTTTGTGTTGATGGAGAGGGGAAGGATGTTGTGGCCCGAGGTGGCGAGGATGTGGTGTTACTAGATTTGGTTCTGTCGGCGGTGATGTTCTTTGAAGGTGTTGACGGCGGGGAAGAGATGAAGGCTACTCGGGCATCATTCATGGTTTCTCCAGAAGTTGGGGATTATGCTTATGAAGCGCTGACCATATCGTGGATAGTGTGGCTCTATTTTAGATTACGGCGTCACTGGCTGCGTTGGTCTCTGGTGGGGATGACGGTGGCAGAAAGGTGAAGGCTTAACTTAGTGCTATTGGGAGGTAAGCCAAGTTGTTGTTTTTATTGGGAAGGCTCAAAACTTTGAATATGCATGCCTAATACTGTAGTGTGTTACCATTGGATTGCTGAAATCTTCTCTTTGCTATATTACTGGTGTAGACCAGACACAAACTTTGTGACTTGTACTGATTTAAGACTTGGCATAAATTTTGTATTTGAAGTGGTTCCTTCTATGTATCCAAAACCAGTTTTATCATCAAACCTCCTTCCAAGATTAAGCATATGAGATGACTTCTCAGAACTTATTTTGAACTGTTCAAATTTCTCAGTTAATCCTTTTAGTTTTTCTTGCAAAATATCATTATCTTTGGATAACTTAGAATTCAAAGTCTTTAATTTGTTTATCTTAGTTATCAAATTCTTTTTCTCTGTTTTCCATATATTTTTGTCAAAGCTTTGCAAGTCCTTTAGCTCCTATTTAAGCTGTTTCTTTTTAGCTTCCCAGCCTTGCTTCTTTTGTTCAGTATTTTGTATTTCAGCCTTCCAAGATTACTGAATATCTTCTAATCTTGACTCCATATCAACAAGTCTATTAAATTCTGCTTCTAATAACTTGTTTCTTTTGATAATTACTTGTGAAGTATTATACATTATGTTGTGATGAAAATCTGCCTCGTCTTCATATTCTTTATCATCCAGATCAGACTCATATTCAAAACCTAGAGGTTCTCCAATAATGCCAATAAATGCTATGTTTTGATCTTCATCATCACTCCAAGTGGTTGTTAGAGACTTATTTGCAACTGTATACTTATTATTTCTACAATCAGCAGACATGTGACTAACTCCACCACAAGTAAAGCAAATAGGACCAGTAGGAGTTATTTTTGGTTTCAATTTATTTTCAGTTTTTGAATTTGAATTTCCTTCACTACTTGAGTTTCTTAAATTTTTGGACACAATTTGTTCATGTGGAGTTCTTGTTTTTTAAGAATTGTTTAAGTTTTATCAATAGGGGCAATACCAGAACCATCTGCATCAACTTTAGAATTTTCCCTTTTGACAGCTTTAAAGGTTGCACCTTTCGATTTCTTGTCAGTGTTGAACCATCTTTGTTCAAAAGATTTCAGATTTCTTAGGAGCTCATCTATCTTCATAGTGTTCAAATTATAGGTATCCTCTATGCATATAACTTTACCTTGGTATCTCCTACGTAGACCCCTAAGAATTTTCTTCACAATTTTATTTTCATGTATTTTCTCTCGTAGACCTCGAAATTGACCTGCAATTTTCATAACTCTTTTATAAAATCTTCAGCAAGTTCATCTTCTTTAAGAACCATGGTTTCAAATTCAAAAGTTAACTGTTGAAGTTTTTGAGATTTTACCTTTTCGTTTCTTTCATAGGTTGCTTCTAGTATCTCCCAAGCTTTTTTAGTAGTTTCACAGTGTTCAATACTAATGCGTTTTTCATCAGACAACAAAAAAATATGCAATGTCTTGCTTTGTGACCATCTTTCTTCAGATTTACCTCTTCTTGACTCCATTCCTTTCTTGGCTTTGGATACACAGCTGATGACTTCTCATTGATTATTACAGGATCTGTATATCCCTATTCATTAACTATCTATAGTAATTCATCTATAGAAAAAAGAAATGTTTTCATATAGATCTTCCACGATGCATATTGTTCATACCCTCCTTCAAAATATGGTGGATTGTTAATTGAACCATTTGACTTTGATAGGTCCATGTTTTCACAGGATCTTACTAGTAAACTAGTAAAATCTCTAGTACAAAATGAAAGTGTATTAGGACATGTTCTTTGTTCAAGTTCTTAACAAATAATTGCAAGAGAGAGAATGAATAGAAAATTTGTTGACTACAGTGTAAACATCACTTGAGGAAACATCACTGTGAGACTTTTGAAATAGTCCACACTAAAATCAATTCACTATGAGTAATCAGTTACAGTTTATTAAGCAGTGATCACTATCACTTTAATAGATTCAATACTAACTTGATCTATTACAATTGACATCCCTAATCTACTCACTGACAAACTGAAATAGAAGATACTAAGTTCTTCTTTTATACTTCCTCAACACTGATCCAAATCACTAAACAATGAAGAACATAATGAGAGATAAACAAATGACAAACTCTAGTTCTATTCTTGAACCTGCAGAATATTGCACTATATGAAAACGTAATATTAGCCAGAGAACTCTAATTTCTTTAGAGGAATCAAAGACGTATATATAGGAGTAAGAGAGACCTCCTGCTTAACAATCTTCCCAATGAAATCAGCTAAGGATCTGTATTTGACTAAGAAAATCCTTTTGTTAGCCGATAAAATATTACCACAAATATGGATCACAAACCTATTTATAGATATGATTTTCCAATCCTAACACGCTCTAAATAATCTTCTCAAAACTACTAACAAATCATGATAATAAATGAGGAAGAATCATACCTTTTATTGATAAAAGTGTATCTCGTTTTACTGCAAGTTCACTACAGTAAACAAGTTTGAATATTAGTTTTCCTAGTCTAGCTAGGAAACCTTCATTCCCAAATTTACCTTCTTTTTCTCCAATTATGTATCCCATATACTTACAGATAGAGTTTCCCCCTTCGCTCCTTTTGGAATTGGGCTGGATTGGGCCTTGCTTGAATCAACTAGAGTTTTCATTAGAAGGGTCTTAGCTGATGCAGTTGGGCTTCAGTCCCTAGTTTAAATATAGTCTTGGTCCAGGTAAACATGTTGGCTTTCATTAGATATTTGATAATCTACATGAAGCCTAAATCTACCTGTAAAATAATTACGCTTAACTGTTACAAGGTGAGTGTACTTGGGATCTCTTAGCTTATGTTTTATCTAGTATTGGTTTCATAGCTTATGTTGTATCTAGTATAGGACTTGCGATTCCGCAAGTCGATGTTTTCTGACTACCCCAACGGGCTGCGTCGTCTTTATGCTGCTTGCTCTGATTAAAATTGTATGACCTCTTGATAAAAAACACCAAATCAGGTATCCGTTTTCTTACAAATTTCCTTATTTTTTTAGTCAAAAGTCAACCAATTCATATATTCAGCAAAAACATTTCCTTATTCTCAAATTTCCTCTCAACGCTGTTCCTAGGTATTCTCCACAATTTCAGCCGAGTTTTGAAGCTCTTCCCAATAAAAACAACAACTTGGGTTACCAAATCATTCTTAAGATAAAATTGTATCTTAAGAAAACTCAAATGTCATTCAGAAAATCCAGTATGTCGAAATTTTTTTCTCTTTTTTTTTACTGTTTTTGTTTCGACACACCATACATTCATAACAACTTAAACATTGACAACCTCTTAACTTATATCTCAACATGCAACTTTCAGTTTTACCTTCAAGCACATACCAAATGTAGAAAAATAGGGATGTGGTAGTCTCATCCCTATTTTTCTACATTCTCATCCAATTGCTTTTTTGCTTTTCTCTAGTTTACAAATCCTCAAAAATATTTTTATTGTTATGTCGTAGTGTGATTTGTTCAATTAGTTAGAGTTAGAGGTTTATTCTCATTTCCGAGTTGGAACGACCTCACATTTAAACTATACTACAAACGAACCGTTCGCTTGTCAGTTAATTAAAATTTGACAACATTATGCATGACATGAAATGTCGTAATTTCCACTTCATTTTCCATTTGGAAGAAAAAATAAAGACTTCCCCGCCCAAAAAAGGGACCTTTTCAGAGGCCAACTCTGTGCCTCGCCAAAGAGACTCAACGCAAAACCAAGAATCGAATCAAAAGTGAGATTTGATTGATTATGTTTCATAACCTTCCCAAACTCAAACACACTTTTTCTCCCCTCAAACTGATCCAACGCTTCTGCAAAACCACAGGCATCTGAGCCGTTGGTCTGCAGCCTCCTCTCTTGTCACTTTGTGTGTGAAGTATGGTGTTGGTTATGAGATTCATGACTCCTCCAAATCATTAAACAAGAGAAAAGCCAATGCGTTTATCACACACACCACATTTAACTACAAATCCTATGTTCTGTAATTTGTCGTTTTTTCTTTTGCATACAAATTTTTCTTCTGTTTTGGTTGCTGATAATTCTTATGTTACTTTTTCAACATGTATAATTTAAACCCCCTTCTCTCTATATATCTCTCTGTCTCTGAAACGTTATTGGCAATGCTGGCTGTGGAAGCCATCTAGAATATTTCTTTCTGACTTTTCTGGGATTCCAAAATTTGAAGCAGGAGATGTTGGTGCCTTCATGGCTTGAGTCATTGCTATCCACAACTTTCTTCTCCATCTGCTCAACACATAAAGATGCCCCGAGAAGCGAATGCAACATGTACTGCCTGGATTGCCGCAACGTCGGTGCGTTTTGCTTTTATTGCAAATCATCAAGACACAAAGATCACCAAGTAATTCAGGTGGGTGGATGTAATGTAATTCATTGTCATTGCAAATGGACCTTTCTGTTTCATTTTCTCATTTGGGTCATGTAATTTTATTGGCAATGCAGATCAGACGGTCGTCTTATCACGACGTTGTTAGGGTGAATGAAATTCAGAAGGCTTTGCATATCACTGGAATTCAGACGTATGTGATAAACAGTGCGAGAGTGCTGTTCTTGAATGAGAGGCCTCAGCCGAAAACCGCTGTTAAAGGGAGCTCAGATATCTGTGAAGTCTGTGGGAGGAGTCTCTTGGATCCTTTTCGGTTTTGTTCATTGGGATGCAAGGTCAGGCCTCTAACTTAATTCTCTCTTCTCCCAGTTTAAGGTTTTTTTCCTGGTTGAATGTTCGTTCCACCAACCACATTGTTATGCTTGCCTGTTATTCATATATGGAAGTCACGGGAACCAGAAATGTGCATCAAAATCCTAATGTAATTGCCATTTTCATGCTTTTGGTCCATCAGTATAATGTTCCCAAAGTCATCAGATTCGTCGGGTTCGCATTTAGGCAATTCAGACCAAACATATTTAAAGAAGAATTCTCATGATCGATAGTTTCATGAATATATTGTAAGAATTCTAAATCATTTAGCTCTTGCGTTATGGACCGGTCAATAGAATTGTTTTTCTTATTGTATTGAAAAAATTGGGATATGCATCAAATCTCAATGCATTTGGTATATTTTGTTATCGAAAAAAATGCATATGGTATATTTTCATGATTTGGGTATTAGGAATTTGTATGTTCTTCACAATTTGGCAATTTGGATCATGGCTTCTAATTATTATAAGACTAATCCAGTCACTTAATCGACACTTAGTATAAGAGTTTGACCGTATTACATTTGAATAGGATCACTTCGTTCTATTGTACAATACTGTCATTCGAAAATGACCAACTGTTTTCTTGCAATGTCTTAATGTTCAATTCATTAATATGTTTCTTGCATTGAACATTAGCTTGTACGACTAAAGGAGAATGGGGATGCGAGCTTTATCTTCAGCGCAAAGAATGGCGAAGAGAATGAGGGAAGAAGGGAAGGGACAGCAATAAGGTTGCCATCAAAAGGAGATCATCACCAAGACCAGTTTCGTAGGGAAGCAACAATGCAACATCAACAACAACAAGACAGGTACCAAAGCACTCCTCCTCCACCCCAATATTCAAGATCAAGAAGAAGAAAGGGCATTCCTCATCGGGCACCTTTAGGGCCCTAAAGTACTAGTTCTAATTAAGCTTCTCTAATCATGTCAAGAATTTGGTCTCAGCAGGCAGCTCATTTGTCTCAACACCCATGTGGATTTTCTGTGTTCTAGCTAAACATGGGGAAGAAGCTTTCTTTATGGAGATTTAAAGGGATTTATTAGTTGGGAATTATTTTTAATTATTGGCTTTTGGGTGCAATAATGCTGCCTTAATATTTGAACCATGCAAGGTGTGAATGCACTAGTAGAAGAAAAGGTCGATGCGACGATTTCTTGAGGGTTTTTTCGTTACATAAGAGGATTTTTTCGTCGCATGAGTACTGAAATTACGAAAAATTCGTCATATAAGATTCGTCGCATTATTTTGATGTGACGAAAACGCAAAAAAATAAATTTGTCACATGAGCCTTTTAGTCTACTAGTGATGACATCTAGATACACTCATACACATGAACGGTTTTATATAATTTCAATCAAACAAAATAACAGTATATATTGTGCATTTATACACCTAAATTAGGGAATTTGATGGATGAAAGTGTGAATTCATGCATACTTGTAATATTTGTGCATGGATTATACATCTGGATTGTGCATTTGCACTCCCTGGAATAATATCTGGTATACAAGTTACATAGTATATATAAACTATACAGTGCTTAGTTTATTGGAGAGAAAGATTTCTTATCAGAAAATAAATAAATAAATAAAATACAATAGTAGCCTAAACCCTAGTATAATTGCAGTTTAGGAAAGATCATTAGTTAGTTGATACTGTCATTACATATTGAATCATAATATAATTGCAGTTATATAATTGCCTAATTTAGCTAGAGCTCTCTTGTATATATACAGAACATGTACATCAATTAAATATCAATTGGAGAATATCAGTTATATTTGATGTCTTTATATTGTCAAATAGTTTTAGAGTTGATAACTTAAATAAAGTAATTTCTACCAACCCTAAGCTGCTGCCTCTAAAATAAAACTGTAGTTGTACCAAACACTTGGATTGCTATCATTTTCATTACTTAACCATATATGCATTATTCTTGTTCCCACCCACACTAAACACAACTGTACTTGATGTCTTTGTGTTGCTAATTAACATGAATTAAATCAACTCTCTTTCATAGGCCAACTCGTTCTGTTATATAGCCTCATAGGCATCCTAGCTACAAGTGTGATATATATCGATTCTCATTTTAGGTTGCACTTAGAGTATATGCAGCCTCTCTTCTCCATCAATCCTTCAATCCATTAATTATTATTCACTACAAATTGCTTTTCTGATCCAGTTTTTATGCACCGGTGCAACTCCGTTACAGAGGTAATCACTATTCATCAATTAAGTTTTTAACTTTTAAAATTTTGTATATGATAATCAACCAATAGTGAAGTGACATGTGACATTTTCCATATTTCCTTATCACCGAAATAATGGTATAGATTTTCGATAGGATTTTGGACCAACCAAAATTTGACACGTATATGCTTGTCAACTAAATAATGTCGTTGGATTTTGATAGGATTTTTGATAAGATTTTCGACGAACCAAAAATTGACATGTGTCTGTTTGTCGGTCAAATAATGTCATTGGATTTTCGAAAAGATTTTCGACGAATGACGGTTGGACACGTGTAACATGATCTTCAAACTCTATGATCCGAAATTGACCATAAATAAGCTTCATCACACTCTATACTCACTCAACCTTCACAACTCACTTCCAAATTTTTGAAAACACAATCCCTCAATTACTTCTCCACATTCCCTGATCACTACGATGAGCTTCTTTCGCAAATTGTTGAAGCAAGGGCAACAACACAATCAAGAGGATGCTGAGATGATGGATACCATGATGACTAATGCGGCCATGTTGATGTCACATCTTAATACATCAGATCAACCACAAGGACGAGGTTCACTCCCTGGTCGCTCTCCTAATCACCCCAGAAATAGGGTAACTGGGGGAGCAAGTCTCATAGCTGATTACTTCATCGAGCGTCCTATCTTACCGTTCGATGGTGTAAATTATGAAGAATAGAGTTTGGGTATTTATAGGGGAAGAATTGACCGTTGTACAAACATTACCGTTCATCTCCGCGTGGGTCCCACATGTTTTTCTCCCTCCATTTGCAGGTGCTGCATCTCTCTTCTCCATCAATCTAGCAATCCATATGTCGAATTGAGGTGATGGAGAAGCTCCAGTGCATCTGCTCTTAGACAACTTGTTTCTTTAATACAATTAAGTTGCATACACACGGAATGTGACCAAATTTGGATGGCATTGCAAGCAATAACGGAATAATCATACATATGAAACCAGTTAATTGGCTAAATCTTGGGTTCTTCTTTGAAGAGTAAATTTCAGTTTACACTTCTGAATTTTAGGTCTAAAATCAGTTTCATACCTAAACTTTCAAAATAACATCAATTTTGACCAAATATGACATCATGTATGAAACTTATTTTAGATAAAAGTTTAGGTATGAAACTGATTTTAGATAAAAGTTTAGGTATGAAACTGATTTTAGATAAAGTTTACGTATGAAACTGATTTTAGACCTAAAGTTCGGGAGTGTAAACTGAATTTTTTCATTTTTTGAAACTTAATCAATGAACGAGTCGACATTCAAATCAGACCTATGTTGGGTTGTTCTTAAACACCCACTGTATTCAATGGTCTTCATGAGCTAGCCTACTAAGCCTAGCTAGAAGATCATATTCTCTACATTTGGTTTAATATCAACAATAAATTGCTAGTAACAAAAAGTTTATGTATGATACTGATTTTAAATTTAAAGTTCGGGAGTGTAAACTGAATTTTTTCATTTTTTAAAACTTAATCAATGAACGAGTCGACATTCAAATCAGACTTATGTTGGGTTGTTCTTAAACACCCACTATATTCAATGGTCTTCATGAGCTAGCCTACTAAGCCTAGCTAGAAGATTATATTCTCTACATTTGGTTTAATATCAACAATAAATTACTAGTAACAAAAGTGAGGTTATATATATATATATAAATCTAATATATAATTAAATAAATAATTATAAATAATGAAATGATAAACATGAAACCAATTACTATGAAACTTTGATTGCCACACTTGATTGAAGAATAAGTGAAATTTGTATAAGCGAATTGTTTTCTTGAAACACTTAGAACGAAAAACACAAAGAAGTAACCAACTTGGATAACTAAAGGAAAGTGTTGAAGTCGAGTCGTGTGTTTCACACACTTTTCTTAAGACAAATTATGTCTCATCTACCGGTGTAAAAGGTTTGATGACACTTGCAACGACTGCTAGTGCTTTGAAGCTGCATTGTTGTCAAGAACACCCGACGAACTTATAGTATCTTCAATCTATCACTGGAATGCTATAAATTACAGAGAGAATAACCTTTTGAGAGGAGGAGATGATTATTGAGAAATTGTTTCAAATGATGATATTTTCAATTATTTCTAAAACAAAGGAAGTGTCACATATTTTATACATGAGGAAAACCATCCACTACTTGAATGCCATGAATCCTGGTTGATTGTGATATGTTACAATCCTTAGCATTCCAACCTTTGACATTCTATACTACAACCTTTCACATTTTGTGTGGTTACAACTATTTACATTAGTGAGGTTACATCCTTTCATATTCTGTGATGTTACAACCTTTCACATTATGTGAGGTTACATCCTTTCACATTATGCGAGGTTATAGCTCCTAGAATTCAATCAGTCAATAGACTATACAAAGTCTATAATACATGATTTTAAACAATTAGATAGTAGACATGATAGATTTCTACGGTCAAAACCTGCATAGGATAGGTAGGTTTTACCCTTTGAACATTCTCTTGTGAAAGTATGTCGACTTTACTAACTAGATAGTAGACATGATGTTTTTGAACTATCATTTGTGTAATTGATGGCATATCCCATACAGGAATCTCCCTAACACATTCCAGTTCTCATTATTGTGTCTGTTTTGGTCTTGGACACGCGTATGATTCTGTAAGAGCTTGACAAGAGTTGTGCCCTCAACAACTCCCTTAGAAATGGTTTCACTTCTCTCTCACATATGTGATTTCTTAATTAAGAGTAACCCGCATTACTCTGCTCGGTTTTACCGACGCATAAGAATCATTAAAAGTTTTTGGCTTAATCTCATTCCCTACGGGCATCATTGTTTTCATCATAGGAATGGACATGGGTGAATGCCCACAGTGATCCATCACAATCTCTACAATTTAGTTGTCCCTTTTGAATCTAGTTCTTGGGATCTCCAGTTACCTTGGTTGGGTATCCACTGTAAAGATTTTATTCTTTCATGGGTTTTAATCTCATTCCCCTTGATGATTTATCAACTAGCTCTCTGTACAACCCTTTGTTCAGCGGGTCCGAAATGTTTTTCTTAGACTTCACATAGTCTATAAAAATAACTATAGTTGAGATTAATTGTCGAATGGTCTTATGTCGTCATCAGATGTGACGAGACTTACCATTATACATCTTGTTTTGTGCTCTGTCAATAGCTGATTGACTATCACAATGTATGCATATTGCAGACACATATTTTGTCCATCTGGAATATCCTCTATGAATTGGCATAACCATTCTCCCTCTTCCCCACATTTTTCCAATAGGACAAACTCAAACTTCATCATGAATTTGGTTATGATTTTCTGTTTAGAGGATTTCCAAGATACTGCTGCACCTCCCAATGTCAAATCCTTTCATGTCAAATCCAATTTGCATCACTGTATCTTTTTAGGACAGTTGGAGAATTGGTATAATGCAGCTTATAACCCCGACAATACCTTAAGTTCTTGAGTACTTTTGCAATTGCTTGCCAATGTATTGCTTCAGAATTACTCATGTACTACATAACTTGCTCTCAGCATAGTAAGTTATGTCGGGTCTTGTACAACACGTTGAGTACATTAAACTTCCAATGACTTTGGACAGATGAAAGATTAATACTCAATCCTTTCGGTAATTCCAATCACACATGACCAGGTAAGATGGTGAGGTTTTAGTGGAACGTGGCTCGCTTAAGTACATTGTCTCGATGGTTCTTGTCTAGACATCGTGTCCAATTGAATAATCCTACTTGGAAAGATTCATAACATTCATTTTCATAGTTCATATGAATTTTATTTTCCCCCTTTTGGGTACCTTATTCAAAAAGGTTACTAGCCATAAAATTGGCGTCTCCTCACATTTTGGGTGTCATATTTGTTGAGTTGATTTTTCAGCCTCGTTATTATAGAGAATCAATTTTTCTATTCCCTCAGCTTTACTTTCAGCAAGTACTCACAATAATATTTTATTGTTATCAACAAAGATGATAAAGTATTTATCATCACTTCTTGTTTGCGTTGATCTCAAATCACATATATCACTATGGATTATATTAAATAGTTTTTAACGTCTTTCTCTGAAATATGAACTTATTAGTTTTGTCCTAAACCGAGTTTTCACACATATGTTTGATAAGTGATCCATGCTAATTAGTCTTTGCATAGCAACGTAATTAACATATCCAAGTCTTCCATGCCATAAAATGGAAGACTCAAGCATATAGGTGAAAAATCTAGTTTTATTTATTTCCTTAACAATTGTCATATAAATAATCCACCACCTATTGCACTATTTTATTTAGGACAAAACTAAATTGTCATCATCAAGTCTAAATTCATAAGACCTTAGGAACATACAATTCTTTATTTAAAGTCTAGTTCATTTTCAGAGATCATCGCATAAACCTCATTTTCTAAACTTGGCTTTGTCATACCACAACCCAAAGTTTATTACTTCACAACAATGACTTATTTCATGCTTTATTCGTCATACATGTACCTACTTACTCGTGTACATTGCCCCTACTTACTCGTGTACATTGCCCCTACATGTACCTACTTATTCGTGATGATCTCCAAAGTTTGCATTGCCCCTAGATTACTCGTGTACCTACTTAGCTTAATCACCACATAAGCCAAATCTAGTCTTGTACAACCGTTTAGTACATCAGACTCTCAATCACTCTCGACTATTTTAGAGCCTTCCTTGTTAAATTTCTCAAGGATATTATCCACACAATGTGTTTGGTTCAACACAAGACTATCTGACGTTCTTGAAATTTTTATCCCTAAAATCACATCAACAAGTCTCATATCTTTTATCTCTAACCGAGATCGTAACATATCTTTAGTAGATTGATCACCTTCTCATTGCTCCTCACAATGAGCATATCATCTACATATAGACATAAGATGACATATCTGACATATTATCTACATTCGTTGATTTTATAACCATTGATGATCATGACATTGTCAAATTTCACCTGTCAAAGAAGCTTGGTCAAAAGTCTTCCTACACCAGACCGAGCATTTTAGTCACTGATGGTTTATTAATTTTAACAAGCATTTTGACAGTAAATTTCCATTATGGTTCATTAATTGGTGGAACTCCCATGGATGCCCTTTCGACATCTTTCCAGAACCCTTGAAAGAATCAGTCAAATATTTTGCCACTACACATAAATTCAGCAAACACCAAGAGCAATTCCCCGTAGCAGTTCATTATATGGCCAAATCCAAAGTTCATGGATACTAAAGTGGCAATATGAAGTAAAAGATAACATCGTATCCCATCATATTACAGTAAAGTGGTGGGACCAATTCATTCATGAGCGAGTTCTCAATCAAGTTAATTAAGAATTCTCAGTCAACACAACAATCAATTGTTGTCCAGTCACTAAATTCCACTACCTCTTCCTTAACCAAGGGAAAATCCATAGAAGAATTGAAAGAAAGAGAATTTTCACAAATCTAGTTCAGCAGCATCATCTACTCACACCCCTCAGAATGAATCATGTTCAGCTTCATCTTCAGCAAAACTAAAGACAAGAGATGGGCAGATTACCAAGACAGTCAAGACCCTTATAAATTCTGATTAGCCTCTAATACTTTAAACCATTTCCATGAGCTTCAATAAATCTTCCACCCCATTATTTATACAATTCCATTAATCAATTTTTACCACAAGTAAAAGAGACATTAATCATGTTTCAACTTCAATCACTACCTATCCTATCTTCATCCGTTCATAACACTCCACCCAATTATGCATTCATCACTCATGATGGAGGGGCTCACGGATCTCATGATGAAGGATTTAATAGACCCTGTTGCAAAGGAGTGGATGGTAAATTGGTTGAAGGAGCTATTCTTTGATGATGAAGTAAATTGGTTGAAGGAGCTATTCTGTCGGGGTCTGTGAAAGAAGGGCGAGGGGGTACTCAAGACCACTCTTGGGTTTCAGAAAAAAGGAGTCTCGATCAGCAGCAGAACGACTCAGCTTGAGGAGGAAGTTCAGATGTTACGGGAACAGCAAGCCGCCCAAGCAGCATATACTGCCGAGAGAGAGGCCGCCCAAGCAGCATATACTGCCGCGAGAGAGGCCGCCCAGACAGCATATACTGCCGCTCTACAGGAGTACAATGCAGCAGTCTATGCCGCCCAGCAGGCACAGCAGCAACAGATGTTCCAGTACATGCAAGATTTTTCAGCTGCACAGCTTCAGGGACTTCCGCTTCCGCCCATGCCCACGCCTATTCTCTTACCTCAGCCGCCGCAACCTCCCCAACAACCTCATCCTGGCGCAGATATTGATTTAGATGATATCGACTTCATTTAGTTTTTTAAGTTTATGAACAATTATTTATTTAGTTTTTTAGATTTATGAACAAATATTTATTTACTTTTTAGGTTTATGAACAATTTATGAATTGAAAATTTAATGCAAAATGTTTATGTTACTTTTGATGGTGTGTTGTTGTTGGTTATGAAATTGTTTCTGTAATTTGCAGCTTGCTTGGATGGTAATGTATAAATTTTGTTTGGGTTTCTAGTATAAAAAGTACTATAGCCGACGAAATTTATCATATTTCGTCGGCTATGCTAGTTTTTTTTTCCAACAACCTTTAGCCGACGAAATATGGCAAAGTTCGTCGGCTATAAGTATCATAGCCGACGAAATATTGTAAACTTCGTCGGCTTTTCTCTATTTAATTTTTAAAATACTTTAGCCGACGAATGAACTATATTTCGTCGGCTTTTCTCTAATTTCATTTTTAATTTTTAAAAAAACTTTAGCCGACGAAATATAGTTTATTCGTCGGCCAAAGTCATACGTATAAACCGACGAAATATTGATATTTCGTCGGCTAAGTGTTGGATTATAGCCGACGAATTTTTTATATTATTTCGTCAGCTAAGTGTTGGATTATAGCCGACGACGGATTTTATTTCGTCGGCTATAAGTATACCCGACGAATTATAGCCGACGAATATGGTGAACAGGCCGACGAAAAATTTTTGTCGGCTAAGATGCTTATCCTGGTAGTGAGATGATTTGAAGAATTCTCATAAGTGTGCACAATGTAGAAGACAAGTGGATTTGACACTTTGATAAGAACGACCTTTATAATGTAAGGAGTGGTTATCATGTGGCAAGAATGGAGAGAAATTTGCACACCCAAGCGTTGTCTTTCGACCCAAGAGGGAATTAACAAAGCTTGGATATGGTTATGGAAGGCTAGCTAATGTGTTACCTAAAGTAAAGAGTTTTGTGGAAACTTCTGCGTAATTCCTTACCAATTAGAGCTGCCTACAAAGACGAGTGGAGTTGCCTGACCAAAGTTGCTTGTTCTGCTTTGGTGCGACGAAGACAAGTATGCATGTTTTCAAAGAGTGTAGTGTTGTGGCATGTGTGTGGTTGTACAACCCTCTTGACTTATATGCCCGTAATCAGGGTGTCATGAGTGTGGAGGAGTGGGTCAATTTTATGGTGTTCTCATTACAACATGTTAAAGTTTTTATGATGATGTTGTGGGCCATATGGAGTGAGAGGAACAACCTCTTATGGAATGGGGTACGTAGGATGGATCTAATGAGAATTGTGAATGGTTCTTTGTCTCTTTTGCATGAGTATCATAGAGTGCATGGGAAGAGATCACGTACCAAGAATAGAAGACCAACTGAAAAATGGGAGTGCCCACCAAGGGGACATCTGAAGCTAAACCTAGATGGAACTTGTAGAGGTGACAGGGTTGGTGGAGCTGGGGTGGTGTTTCGAGATAACAAGGGAGAAGTGAAGGGTTGCTGGTCTAAAAAGCTGCAATATTTGTAGTCTCCTTTGCAAGCTGAGGCGTTAGCATGTCGCATGGGTTTGGCCATGGCTATCCAATTAGAGTGGAGGACGCTGCAGTGGAAAGCGATAGCTCCATACTTGTAAGACCCCGCCCTAAAATTTACCCTTTTACCGGAACCATGCAGGTTACAGAGGGTTATAACCGCACTTTTAGCTCTCCCTGAACTAATATTCGAGTTTAATATTGAGGTATTCTTGATTCTGGGGGAAGATAGAATTAATGTCCCGAGAGGGTAGATTATGTTAATACGAGTCCTCCGGTATGTCCGGAATATTTTCCAGAGCTACGAGCTGTTTATTATGGATTTATTTAGTTTACGGAGTAAGAAATGTTATTTACTTTACTGTAAAAAAAATGACTTTGCGATAAGTCAAGAATTTGGAGAAACTTCCTTCGGCAAAGTTGTAGAGGACGTTAATACGAACTCGTGGGTATGTCCTATGAGTTAATCGGAGTTCGTATGCGGAAGTTATTTGAGATAATGTTTAGTTATTGTGTGGTAATTAATAAATAGTAAAATATTTATTTACTATTTATGGTAACTTTCTATTATCCAATCTGGGCGGTCAGATTTATCAGAGATTCGATCTGGACCGTTGGATTTTATGTATATATAAAGGGGGTTGACCGGAGGGGGGATTCTCTCTCACTCACTCTCTTTCTCTCCCTCGATCGACTGTGAGTCCAGCCCCTCGAGACCACCGCCGCGCGTCTCACCTCACTGCCATCACCATCTGCCTCGCCTCGCCCCTGTCAGCCTTCCCAGATCCTTAATCATGGCCGAGGCGCAGGATTCGAAGCTCTGCCGAGGAGGAGCAGTGCATCGGAGGACTGGTCAGACGAGGGGAAGGTCAAGCTGGATTGGTGTAGCGCATGGAAGGTTCCTGGTGGTTGCAGGAGTTGCTCAGTGGCTTGAAGGAGGAGAATGCCTGGGAGCTCCGTTGGAGAGGATCCACCGAGGGAACACCCCTGCAAATCCCTTAAGGTATGAAAACCTCCACTACTCTCTCTATTTCTAGCTTTGTTGTGTTGTTTAGGTGTTGTAGAAGAGGGATTTGCAGGTTGAGGAGCATGGTTGGCCGAGAAAACTCGGATTTCCGACTAAACCAGCTGGCCGGGAAACTCAAGGATAAAAATCCTGGTTTTTACCGCGGCAGAATTACCTTTTACTGTTTTACCATAGTGTTAAATGTCATAACTACCCCTGGTAGTTTGGGATAATTACAGGGGTGCCAATAGGGCTGAAATTCTATTAATACCCCTGACTGTTTTATATAATTAAAGGGATGTCATTGAGGCTAAAATTCCAGAAATACCCCTGGAAGCTTAGCATATTTACCAAGATGCCATTGAGGCTGAATTGACAATATTGCCCTAGCAGTTCTAGGTATTTACAAGAGTGTCATTAGGGGGTAAATTGACTAAAATATCCGTGGTGAATTTATATAATTATGTGTTTGCTATTATTTTCTGTTTATATGTGTATGGATGTTATAGACATGTATGGTGGAATGTTCAGGATAATCCCGATAGATAGTTGGTCGGTGAATACCTCAGCGGAGAAGTTAAACTTCGATTTTGCATTGGGCATTTGCAATCCGTATTGATAGATCGACAGATATATAAAAAAGCTGGATTTGCCCGGTTATGGTGTTAATTAAAATAAGAGCTACATATGGCTTGATCCCTGAGGACAGAGTATGTAGGCAGCCTGCCCGGAATTCGGGTGCAGTCACAAATAATATTTAGACCCTAGGTCCTCTAAAGTAATTAGTTTGAGATCCAAATGTGGAAATCAGGATAATCTCCGGTTGTGAGGTCTATTCCGGTATCGTTTGGACTGTTGAAAATGGTTTGGGAATAAAGGTTATCCCTTCTCAAGGGGGATTACGAGTGAATTTTTCTTAGGATGGGTCCCGCACGTCTTAACCCGGATTTAAGGAAGTAAACTCAGGCCGGGACGTGACAATACTAGTGTCGGCTCTTCATCAGAATGGGGGCTCATCCAGTACTAAGGCAAGCAGGATAGTTGATGATTGTAAAATTTGTATACAACAATTTGAGTATATTACTATTCGGTATATCTACCGTGAAACAAATAATGTGGCCCATCGTTTGGCCCATTTTGTTATTTTAGATATTGTAGTTGAACAATGTATAAGAAAACCGCCTGATTTTTTAATGGATGTAATCTATGAGGATCAATGTAACTCTTTTAGTGTCCATTGAGGTAGAGGTTTTATGTGTCCCTCTGATCGGTATGTTATTAATATAAATAATGGGCAGCGGACTGGACCGCATATGTTATATGTAGACTAGGTTCCATACCCTCTTTTTCAAAAAAATACATTCATCATGCATATCACACCATTCCAGCCATACCCATGCCTTGTAA
Source organism: Comarum palustre (assembly GCA_951800085.1). Classification (NCBI taxonomy): domain Eukaryota; kingdom Viridiplantae; phylum Streptophyta; class Magnoliopsida; order Rosales; family Rosaceae; genus Comarum; species Comarum palustre. Next base: position 6,662,251 of record OX637587.1, read on the forward strand.
AAAAACACAAAACAAAACCCATCCCATATCATCAACATTTCCCTATAAAACGAGAGGGAATGCTTCACTCTCAGGGGTCCTTTTCCATAGAGATTTCAAGAGAGAGATTTAGGTGCTCATGTGTTGAGCAAGAGTTTTCATTTCAAGTTTCAATCCTTCATTTTGAGTGTTTTCCTTCAGTTTCTCCAAGCCTAGCATATGCATTCAAGGTTTTGAATTTGTAAGTTACTTTTCAGTTAATGAAGTTCATCATTTCAAGTAACATGTGAGCATATATTCATGCATGTTTACCAAACTACTCTCATCTATTCTAATTTATGTTTACAGTTCTCGAGTAGACAACAAGAGTTACACTCGTCCTCGAGTTGATATTTAAATTTATCCACACATTATTTTTTTTCCCGTTTTGCGTGTGTGTGTGTATATATATATATATATATATATATATATATATATATATATATATATCCAACTGCCATCTCTTCATGCAATGGCCTGTGTACAACCCTAAACGTTTCGACAAATGCTGCTGGCAGGTCATCCACATCTCTGGCAAGTGCGCAGCGACGACACCTTTTGCTCATTATCGTCATCTCCTCCTGCTAACTAGCTAGCTATTGGCACTTCATCTTTAATTAAAACTGTTACTGTTGTTATTGTATGTGTCTGAAATTAAATCAATTAACTAATTACAATCAAGAGAAGAAATTTGCAGACATATGCATGTATTGTCAAATTAATCCAATAATGGTTGTTTACGTACACTCGACAGAACAAATAAATGAATATATATGAATATCACAAACAATGATCTCTTGCATCGAAATTGACAAACCTAAAGTAATACATACAACAATGACCACAAACACATAAAGTTCAGGAAACATCAAGAAATTGTTTCAAACAATGTAACCGAGGAAAAGAAAATCAAACCCCAAACAATAGATAGAAAAATAGTCATTGAACCCACCAAGCAGATGATGCTTTGGCCTCAAAGTTCTGTAGAACAATAAGTCCTCTTCAAATTCTTGAACCTGTTGAACTCCAACACCGGCGAGCACGAAATTCTCAGTGTCCTATGCCTCGACTTCCATGCTCCCACCTTGTACCTTATCCTTGCCTTGAGCCAAACATCCAGTTGAACCTTACCGGTGGCTTTCTCGAGCAAGAAATCCTTGGAGACAAAGCTGGGAAGCGCAGTGGATTTCGCTACGAACTCCACGTTGAATCGGGTCACATTTCGGTGGCGCTGGTAAAATGGCTCGACAGCAGAAAATGCCAATGTCTGGTCATTGTAATTGACTGTAGCCTCGATGGAATCATAGTAAAACGAGACTCTCTTGTTGGGGTTGTAAGACCTTACGGTGAAATCAAAAGTGGCAGAGAGGTGGTCATTGGTTAAGTTGTAACCCTTGATTGAGCTATTTTCGATGGTGTAAACAAGGCGTTTAGGTTTGACTACTAGCCAAGTAATGAGCACAGCAAGACCTAGAAGAACAACTAGGGCTAGCAAGATGATACCGATCAATCGAAGTGGGTTTGGAGCTGGTCTTGTGGGTGTTTGTGAGGATTGGGGTGTAGGAGTAGGCATTGTAAAGAACTAAAGGATCTTCTAAAGGCCGTGCTTAATCTGAGAGCTAATCTGTGGGTTAAGAGCTGCAGGCTACACATGTTCAAGTGAACTAATATAAGGAATGTTTGGGGCCTAACCATATGCTTTAACCTGTTTTCCTTCTTTGGGATCAAGATACTTTCTCTTTCTGATTTCTTGGATGAAACTCAAGACATCTTGTTATTAAGTTACGGGACTGAGGTTCTCAGATGTTCTTTTCTTCAGTTCAGGATTATGTAAGTGCATAATTGTGACAGTTGGAAGTAGAATTTTAATGCTCCCAAGACATTTGTTTTGGTTATGTTTGGCTTCTGATGATGATGCATCTAAGCACAACTTGAGAATATTAACCACACCCCTGAACCAAAGAAAAGAATATACTACCATACATAGTAGTGATAATCCGAAAGCATCTTTAATATCATATGCTTCAAGAGTCTAATTCAGTAATTTTTTTTGTTTAATTATGTCCCCTTGCTTTGCCTCCAAGGTATGCTAGTGTAAGTACTAAAACCACTCCTGTAGGTTTCTCCAGATAATTAAGACTTTTGGCGAACATCATAATGTGTAATCCGAGACCTGGATCTTTGATTTATGAACAAGAGAATCTAGTTCATCTGGCTAGTTGCTGATTAATAGTAATAAATTGATGTAGCTTATTGTAAGGTAATGTATACTAATAATAAAGACATGCTTGTGGGCTTGAAGTCAAGTCCGGACCTGATATTTTGAGACATGAGTTGAACCCTTAAAGTTAGGTCCTCAAATCATAGTTTGCATCTATGTTTTTTTTCAATAATATTGTAAGGAACCAAGGCTATAAACTCTACATTTTACAATAAAACAACATTCTCAAAATATTTGGATTATTATAGTTATTTTATTTACATTATAAAACCTATTCTACTTGTTTTGTTCGTCAATCTAGTTTACCTCAATTTTTTTTCTTTGGAAATTTACTATCTGTTTTAGATACAATTTTCGTTGTAATTCAATTATAAATGGTATACACTGATGTTGGGAAACTTAAATGGTATATATAGATTATCTCATTTCTTTCTTTCCTTTTGACTCACAATATATTAAGTTATATTTACTTGTTTGGACCCCTTATTCCATTACTGTCACTCTGTTAATATCATTTCATTGCAGTAAAAATTGCCTCTGACATTATATTTCTTACCATATTTAACTGTGTTTAATTATAGTGGAAAGTTGTGAACTTTTTGCTTAGGCCCCTTAGGTGTCCGGGTTCTGAGTCAATGAGCTCTTCCGACTCCTATCAGGTCCGGCCCTGCTTGGAGTTCAGAGATTTAAGAGAGATTGATGCTCCAATTTTAATTATTTGCTTGTTTTTTTGTCTCAACTGAATGTGTCTTTTTTTAACAAGCTCAACAGAATGTCTAACATGCAATTTCTTTTAAGGTCTTGTACGTGTTCGAACATTTTCCAGTCCACGTTGTGTCAAAATAAACATGAAATCTGTTGATCTTTTAATTTACCTATTACCTAATTATGTCCACTCCTGTAATGGGAGATGTAAGTTTTGGTGGTACCAACATTGATCGAGCACTAACTGCACGTTTGGCACGCAAGATTGTCTTAGCCATGACTAATTTCTTAAGCAGTCCATGTTTATGGATTCTTGACGTATGCTATATATTACCAGACCCATATTTGGTACAGATCAAGACTCAACGGCGGAAGTACATAAAGATCCAGTAGGTCTCATGTCACACTCTATCTTTTGATGATCCAGTGGGTCTCATGTCACACTCTATCTTTTGTAATAAAAGTTTAATAGTCTGGTGTAGTGGAATATTGTTGAGTTTTTATCCATTTCATCGAAACTCATAAAATCCTTTTTTTCCTTCAATTTTTTTCTTTTATTTTACGGATTGTTTTCCTTCTTTTCTTTAAGGCCTTTTATTTTTATATTTTGTGTGTCCTTTTAAGTCGTATCCTACTGATTTTTTCCACTTTTTTTTTTCTAATTACTGATTTATTTTATTACATTTGAGTACCTTTTTTGTGTTTTTGGTACGATAGATTTTGTTTTTTCGTAGTCAAATATGTTGTATATAAAATATGTTTTAAACATTAACACTTCTATTGTTTTATTTTAAAATCGTTATAATTATTTTAAAAAAATTATGAAATTAATGACATTATTTGAGACAAATTAGAATATAAGCTTTTCGGTGCTCACTCAGATTAAAATTCTGGCTCCGTCACTGTCAGGACTAAAGAGCAAAATAGTCCTCATAATGATATACAATGTTTGATGATATCTGAGACTAAATCTTATGGACCGAAAAACATCTTATAATCTTTTTCTATGTCACCATAACCAAAATAATAGTTGTAATCTTACACTTTCATTAATATTGGCAAGTCACCATAACCAAAATAATAGTCACAACAAGGTTTAGACATTGACAAGTCCATTGATTAATACAACAATGAAATTTGAAATCTCATTTAACATTTCACATCAACAAAGTATACAAACGGGAATGCTAACCTGGTAATTACAAAATGAGTTTGTCTAGCTTTGTGGTAGTTTCTTTAACATGTGTAGTGACTGCAAGTCACTTAAAAACATATATAAATTCAAAAGCTAGGTAGACCCTCTAGCACTGCCAGCAAGCAAATTTTTCACACACTTTCCTCACAACATCTAAGGACATGAAAACAAAGAAATTTTTGGGCTTTTTCAAAATGATTTTCAATGTCTAAATTTGGTCTAGAATAGGAATTCCCATATTCTTAAGTTGCTTAGTAATATTAGAACAATCTTCGTTACACATGTAGAATTTATATAAATTTATCATTTGTTTTCAAGAATCCTAAAAAGTTTAGGTTTTAAAATATATATGAATTTAATTAGATTTATAAATCAGCATAAATCTAAGAACTCTTTGTAAATCCTTTACTTAAAAAAAGTGGAACACCTCGAGCCTAAAAATTACATTTTTACAGGGATTTATGGGTTACGAGAGCTTTTAACTACGGCTGGTGAGTTAATAAGTTATTGCTCGAATTTATTTTCGAGTTTTTCTCAAATCAAGAAAAAATAGCTAGGTTTATAGACGTGAAATCGTAGTACGTATTAAGATGAGCTCACCGGTATGTCCGGATTATTTTTCAGAGCTTTCGTATATTTTCTATGAATTTTCAATGTTTCTGATAATTTTTAATTACTATTTCAATAAATAATTTCTATCATTTAATCATTTATTTTTTATCTTTTTTAAATCTGTACCGTCAGATCTATTGGAGATCTGATCCAGACCATCCATTCCTCTATAAAAAGAGGAGGTCTATTGACTTGGGTCTGACCTCCCTCTCTTTTTCACTCATTTATGTGAGGAGGCAGCATCCATTTGAAAACAAAAATTTGATTTTCAGAGTCTAAACCAGAGCAAGGTGTGTAAACCCAGTTGAACTTCTTCCACATTTTTTTCCATATAATTAATTAAAGTATATATTTTTTTATCCACATTGGGTGTAATTTCTGCAGTTACATGAGTATAGGAAACGTTACCCAATACTGATTTTCGATGGAACATCAGTGCTGAAGAAGTTGGTCCCCAAGTGCTGAAGAAGTTGGTCCCCAAGTGCAGAATCGTTGGTTCAAATGAGAGCAAGGGAAAAGCGAAGGAAGTTGAATCATCCTAGTTTAGTTGGTTAGATGGAGAAGCTAATATTTTTAAGAGCCTATCCAAAAAATGTACAGGGCTCCCATTTGTCTTGGTGTACAGAATATATAGCTTTTTTGGTCGTTACAGAAGATATAGCTTAACTATACAGGCAGGGTAGGTCTTTTTTGGTAGATATAGATATGAGAGACATTGGAATCCATAGAACATTGGGGGAGCAAGTAGTTCAAAAGACACATGTTTACTAATTTGGAATGAAAAATATCATGAATTAGTAACGATTTGAATCGGTATCAAGTTGAATCGGTATTAGAATATATTATTTTCATTTTATTGTTTACCTTTTATAAGAAAACACTATAGGAATCGGTATTAAAACTAATTTGATTACTAAAATACCTCTATAAGAAATGAAATTATAATATTAATAATTTTATTGTTTTTTATTGATGAGGTTCCCAATAATATTAGCAAATTGATCATATACATATAATCTCATAGTTGATATAGCTGATCTTGGTAACATTATATATTGATATTTCTATGGTTGAGTAATTAAGAAATAATAAAATTATATGAGGGTATTTTAGGAAGTAAAGTTGATTACATGGGTTTGATTTGATACTCATCTCTCCCCCTTGTGTATCGAATTAGGGGTTTTATCAGAAATCGATTTTTGATGAGCCTGTGAGACCCACAGTCATTCTAATACCTTGATATGCTAGTAAACGTTGAAATTCTCTCATTCTAGAATCGATTCCGCTAATTTCATTTCATGTTGGTAAACATGCTCTTAAGAATTTTGATAGATAGAAATTTAGGAGACTTTCATGCCAGGAAGCGCAAGATAAAAGAAGATTTGAAGCAAGAGTGCATTTCAGCAAATTTGCAGCAGCAGGCTCTATGTTGCATCTTCACGGAATAAACTAGGAAGATTCAGGAAGAATTAAAAGGCAAGCTTCATATGCAAGAAAATCCCTGGATGTCTACCTTCCAACAGAGTTTGCGGCTTACAATTTCAGCAGTCCAAGAAAGAGTTATGGCAGCTTGAGTCCTGACAGGTCAGAAGGCACGTTTTCAGCAACCTATACTATTGTGCATCAACTTTGTTGAATCACTAGTGATGATTTACTAAGAACTAGTCTGCAAGCTTCATATGTATGGAAAGCCCTGGATGTCTAGTTTCTAATGGAGTTTACGGCTTGTGATTCTGACATTTCAGTAAAAAGTTATTGCAGTTTGAAGACAGGAAGGTCATGATGAACACAAAATTAACAGCATGCGTATATGCGTGCGCGAAGGTCTTGTTTGGCTAGAGAATGTATACTTGTGCTTTCTATACACGTTCTTATGTGCTTAGGGAGCTTGACACTCAAAATTCGCTATCCTCCTTCGCCTAACTATGCACATCAAAATCAAGCAGTTGCAGTTCAACCAATTTCAGTGGTAGCTTCTTTGCAGTAACTTTGTAGATATACCTGGGAAGATCCCGAGCAAATTAGTGAGCAAGCTTCATATTAGTGGAAATGTATTGATGTCTAGTTTCTAAAGTAATTTACGGTTTATGATTTTGACACTGTAGTAGAGAGTTATGGGAAATTGAGTACCGGAAGGTCAGAATGCTCAGGAATTTGTATCTTGTGTTTATGACTACGGCGAATGGACTTGGAATCATATATACCTCGGCAAATGCACACATAAATGTTCTATATTTATGCTTACATACTTGGGGGGCTTGTTTCAAGTTTTTCTCTCCTTTATTCACTCTATTTCAGACACCAAAACTGGGTGCACATAGGGATAGAAATCAGTATAAAGTGGTTCGAGTTGACAAAGCTTGAGGGTTCTCAAATGTACATATATAAGGATACTCATTGCAGAGGGATAGACGAAAAGGAGAACTTGTTAAGAGGAGAAGATGATTTCAAGATCAAAACTGCATCTAAGTATGCTATGGTGTTCATATAGCTAATCATTGTGGTGTTAAATCGTTAAGAGTATGATGTTTTCTCTTGTGCCAATATATGTGGCATCTTTTTCTTATAAGTTTAGAAAACAACTGTGTGTTTTCTTCACAGCCGTTGGCAATAGTAGTTGTTGAGAAGAACTATAATTATAATTTCTCATATCTGAAGTATTGGCTAGCAGTGTTTTAATTTAGCCAACACATGTGGCTAAAAATTCAAAGAGGACATTACTATACTTCAACCAATGGTATCATGCAGAACAACTTCATAAGATTAAGTTTCTGCACCACGATGGGATCATCTAAATCTGCACAAGTGGAATCTTTTATTCATATGGAGGGCATTAATACAAACCAAGACATGCATCTCGTGTGCTTGAAGAGCTCGTACCTCATTGGTTTTGTGATGTTATCATAATGTTGGATCTCATTGGCTTAGTACTTCAAAGACCAAGCTTTGTGGTCTTTAATTATTCATTACTTATGTTAGTTACCGTGCATGTGAAGTTGGTTATGAGGAGATGAATTTTTTTACATCTAGCAACTGGATATGAGAGAGGTTTTGGCCTAATGTTCACATATATAGTATGTTTTAGAGGAATGAAGCATCAAAGTTGAAATTAAAGGCATGACAGACATCTACTCAAGTTTTTCAAGTATTTATAGAGCCTCATTAATATCAGATATGCAGAAAGTGGTAACAAAATAAGACGAAGGCTTTTGCTGAGGTTGGATTGTTCTTATACTGTGGGGCTTCAAGTTTCATATATAAGCAGCGGAGACATTCCAAAAGTCATTGTACAAAGGCAACATCATTGTTTATACTGGGGGGCTGCAAGCTGCGAACCATATATTTCTGTGACAATTACAAACAACTTTTTAAGTTGTTACTAGAGAGCTCGAGGATTTTGAGTTGACACAAAGGCAAAATGTGACATTCACCAGAAGGAGTTTAGATGACGCTCTGATATCTTTTGGAGGAATGGAGACAGAGTTGAGAACAATACAAGAAGACCATGTCTATATATTGTTTGGCACAACGTTCACAGTTACAACACAAATTTTATTGTGCCTGATCACCATAAGGAGGCTTGTAATTCTCATTCATTGAACCAAATTAGTGTAAGCATGCAAAGATGTAAGTTCCAACTCTACATATGCAGCTCAATTCTCTACATCATGTTCTACAAGAAAGGCCTATTCTAAAAGCTTGCGAAATTAGTTTAATCGGCATATTCTCACTACATTCATTACACCCAATTAAACTGGGGGGCTACACTATGCATATTCTGCCAATTCTTGGGTCAAATTTTTGAAATTTTGAAACATTCAGAGTTTCAATGTTTATTTATTTCTTGAACCAATCCATGTGGTTCTCCAAAACCAATTTATAGTTTTGAAGTCTAATTAATCAATTTGTTTTGAGGTTGATCATCATCCATACATGGTCAATACATGTGACCCTTATTTCATCAAAGAATACATTCAACAATTAACATTTAACATGCCAGCAAGTAGCAAAAGTTTGCAAAGTGTGTTTTTCAAGGTACTTTGTCAAGTAGTTCCAAGGTTCCTGGAGGTTCAAATCAAGCATCCATAGATTCACACATAAACTACTGATGCTAAAGAACATGTTAGGATGCTCAGTTGTCCATAAATCACAAGAAAAGCCTATGAAAATCACCAACCAAATCAGTCCTTACATAGAAAAATCTGAAAATTTCAGATTTTGCTTATTTTTTGTCATTTTCATGGCTCATTCGCGCATCCTTACAAGGATTAAAGTCTTATTCGCCATACACCACCATGAAGCCAGTATATTGAACTACAAGTAGGAAAAAGAATCATGTCATTCACTACATTGAGGAGTGAGTTATGAGGTCTACAAGTTGGCATCTTGAAGCAGTCATTCCAGAAAAACTGAACCGTATTGAGTTTTGGTGGCCTTGTTTCTTCATCTTAACATGTACCTATCACTGGGGTTATTGTTCATACATCAATTTAGGATGTTGTAGAGCCTTTTAGAATCAAGAATCATCAAGAAATACGATGGGAATCTCAAGGTACAAGCTCTTCAAGTCGACCAAATAATAAGAAAAAACTGAATTTCCAGAAAATGGCTTTCATAGAGCTGTTTTGGGAGACCATTTGTGCCATCCTCCTGGGCTTTTTTGGCCGTTCGATTCATCAATCCTTCAAGTACATATATTGTACTACATTCTCAAGCCAAGAACTTATTAGAATCATCATCCGAGCATGGCGTAAATCGTGCCTAAAGTTGGTCCCTTGAGCAGCAAAATGTCATCAGTTTTTTTATGAAGTTTATTTTAGGGGTGGTTTCTTAGTCTTCTTGAAAGTTCTTTTTGAGAGAGTTGGTTCATCTTAGAGGTTGTGGTGTTGAAGAACAACGTCAATTTATAAAACAACCAGTAAGTGGTTGGTTCAAGCCCTTCTTATTCATCTAAAGTTTACTTCATGGAGTGCAATTGTGCCTACCTTAGGGTTAAGTTTTCTTGGTTCATTGCCATCAATTATCATCAAGACCAATGCTTGTAGTCTTGCTACCATATTTAATTAAGCATGAGGGACTTCTTATCTGCATCTAGTTTGTCAAAGTGAGCTTAAGTCATGTTTTCGTCAGAACGTGTTTCATCATCTTCAAAGGCAAGAATTCAAGTTCATTATATGATTATCATGTTGAAGATTAATTGTGCTGCTATATGGGCTACCTAGCTAATGTTCATTACTGTTGAAGCTTCAAGAGTCAAGACCTACATATGAGTTTGGTGTTTGTCAGTTGGGCTAGTGAGTGGCTTTTGCCGATGTGAATGAAGCATGAGGACTATAGGCCTTTTCAGTCAAGACGCATGGCTTCTCCTTCAAGACCGGGGGGGCTATATTTGGGCCAAAATAATATCTTTCGACGAATGCTTTGCAGAAGAGCCCATTAGACCGATTCTTGTGGTCTACGTTATTATAAATATTTTTCCTTTTCGTTTGAGGTCATGCTTGACAAGGATTTGCAGTTGCTAAGGATTCTTTTCATGATCTTCAAGAGATTTGATATTCCTTTTTGTACACCAAAGCCCGACCCGTCGACAGTTCTCACTTCTACCTCACCAAAGCCCTATCCGTAGGTATTACCCGCTTCTACTCACCAAGCCTCATCCGTGAGCGAACAGTCCACCATCGCTTCATAAAAACCGATTCGTCGGTGAATACCAGCAAGACCATTGTTAGGTTGAATAACCTTAGCAAATATCCCAAGTTTGTCAGAGAATCCTTTAGCGAACGCCCTGCAATCCTTGATTATAGCTCTGCTTAACCACACCGGTCCGAGTAAGATACGTCCGCTTTGCGAGAGGAGGAAGAAAATCCTAGTTGTTCTTCAGCTAGGTCTAAGAAGAACGTAAGTGCAAGCCTGACCAACGCCTGTACGACAGTCGTTTGAAGAGAAGTCAGAAGGCGAACAAGCGTCGAAGATCAAGGTTGTACCTGACCCATAGGTATTGGCATGCCTCAAGCTTGGTTGTTCGAGAAAATTGATTTTCACACCGAGCACAATCTAACCCAGGTTGGATGAGAAATCCAACCCTAAATAATTGTCCAACTCAGCCACGAGCCCACTTGGTGGCTTACGTCAGCCACAAGGTAGTTGTTGAACATAAGCACGAAATTCGTGAAATACACGGACGAATCTCGTCCAAAAGAAAACGCGTGCTAGGCATAATTTTGTCGCTACGTGCGACTTCTCCTAAGACAAGAACTTGTGTCACACCCAAGCAAATCTCATCCTTTTTTTTTAAAAATGCAACAGTCAATGAATCTTGGCCATTGATCACAACAACAAGTACAATTATGATTACTCATAATAGATCTATAGCCTTTAGATGATATATTTTTATGAATAATAATAGAAATGGTAAGAAAAAGAAAAATCCTCTAGTTTCATAGTTGTATTTCAGTAAGTGTGGGAATAAATGTCATGCATATAAAATAATTAATTTTAGTATGTCATATTGTGTATGTAATTACTATTATTACAACTAAATCATTATTTACTCTTAAAAATGTTTTTTTTTAATTCAATAAATTATCACTGCAACGTGGCAACAATCTCATATTTCAAACGGGTGAAAACAGCTGCCCAGTCACATTGACCTAGAGTGACCCAGATTACCTCACTCATTACAACCCAACGGATGAACTTGCTCTAATCTATAATCTATCCCAAAGTAACATATATTGAATTGGAGGGAATCCCATTTTTATGGGTGGAAACTTGTTTTTTGAAGCTGGGTTACTTTGATTATGTGTAACCGAGGTGGGTTGATTTTTTCAACAAGAGTAAATTTCAGCGCCGGTACCCAAATTCTTGTGACACGGTCAAAATGATATCTAAAATTACTAAACTACCAACATAGTACCTGTTTTGTCAACACTTTGCATATTTTGCATCAGATTACCGTGTTATTTGGCAAGAAGTCCTTGAAAGTCCTAACGGACCCGTTGAAAGTCCTTATGGACCTGTAAAGCCCTAGCGGCACTTTTTATTTACATGCCAAACCGGTATTATGTGTGAATTTTGTCAACACATGCAGGTTCTGCATCAGGTTGGAAGTCCTAATGGACCCATAAAGCCCTAGCGGCCCTTGAAAGTCCTTATGGACCCGTAAAGCCCGAGCGGCCCCATTTTCACTTTATAATGTTAACATGCCGACCCGACACTATATTTGTGAATTTTGTCAACACTTGAAGGTTATGCATCAGCTCACCGTGTTATTTGACAGGAAGCCCTTGGAAGTCCTAACGGACCCGTAAAGCCTTAGCGGCCCTATTTTTATTTAATCACATTAACATGCCAAACCGGTAATATGCGTACATTTTGTCAACACTTGTATATTATGCATCACATTACCGTGTTATTTGACAGGAAGCCCTAACGGACCGGTAAAACCCTACCGGGCCTATTGTTATTTTATGACGATAACATGCCAGACCGGCACTATGTGTAAATTTTGTCTACACTTGCAAGATATGCATCAGTTTAACGTGTTATTTTACAGGGAAAAAACCCGTGTTATAGAAGGACATTCCCCCGCAAGGCCTTAGCGGCCCATGGAAGTCCTAACGGACCCGTATATCCTAGCGGCACTATCTTTATTTACATGTCAAACCGGCATTATGCGTAAATTTTTATACTATGCATCAGGTTACCGTGTTATTTCACAGGAGGAATTATGCGAAGGAAAAGCTTGATTACTTCAAAGAGGCCAATTACAAAAAGTAGCGGACCGCTACAAGTAAAGTCTAGTCTACAAAAGCAAAGACAACTTAGAGGCTCATGCTCATGGCGCTGCAGACCCGCTACCCCCGCCAGTGCTCGAGCCGCCATGTCCTCCCCGGGGCCGTATGATAAACTGTCCCCTACGGAGCGGTGGCCGGTTTTGAGGACCACCGACAATCCCACCACGGGAAGTACCTCTCCGGGCTGCTGAAGAACGAACCGGGGGACTCCGAACCGGGTTTGCAGGAGCCCTAGGGTTTGCAGCCATGGCAGGAGTCGACCGGGAGGTGCCTGCAGCCTCGTCGGGTCTGACATGACCTTGGTGACCATCATACCCGGCTTTGTCAAGCCAGCCTTGGCGAATCCCGGCGCTAACAATTTCGGCTCGAGCCTCAGCCCTTGCCGACCGCAGCTTCAGTTCAAACTCGGGGCTCGCCAGAAACTCGGAGATGGCAGAGTCTTTGGCCCGGGAAACTGCCTGGACTAAAGCTCCTTTTTGTTGCTCCAAGGAAGTAACTTGTTGCTGCAGCGCCTGGTTTTGCTCGGTCAGCTGAGCTATAGCGGCATCTTGAGAACACCCGTCCTCCCGATGACCCTCGATGACCTTCTCAAGCTCCGAGTTTTTGGCCACTAACTCGGCCATTTGGTCTTCCGCCTTGGACAACTCCTCCCACGACGAGGCCGCTGCTGCACTGGCCTCTTCCCGGAACCGAGCCAGGCATTCTTCGCTCGCAGTCACCTGGTCCCGGGCCGCCCGGAGATCGTCCCTGAGAACTCTCTCTCTCTAGGGGATGCCTTCGTTTATGAGCCGGTCAGTTGCCAAGTACGACAACCTGACAGCCTACATAAAACAAATAACGGGTTAGTAAAAAAAAAACAAAAGGGAGAACGGGTTAAGGAAGAAGAAACACTTACCCGCATCAGTTTCTCCTGCGTCCTCCGGGCTACAATCAACGGGTCCTCATGCTCCAGGACATAAGAGTCGGCGGCGCAATTCTTCAAGTCCGCTACCATCCTCTGGATGGCCACGTCCGCCATTCCCCCGCTCGCCAATTCCTCCATTATCTCAGTAGTGTCCCGGTGCTGCTTTCTCTCCCTCCTCTCTTTCCTCTCCTTCCTCCTCTTCTTCCTCTCGGACCTTGCCGAGCTGGATGCCTCCCGGGTGCGTTTGTGGGAGGGGACGGGTTCCACTTCGTGCACTTCGTCGCTCCCATCACTCCCCTCAGGGTTCTCACTCGCCACCCCTTCGAAACCGACAACTTCTTCACCCCCGTCGTCAGCCTCATCTTCAGTCAACTCCTCTTCACCCGGGAGCACAGATGAGGGCACCGCGCTCATCACCAGTTCTTCAGTCTCTTCATCGGCGAAGGTAAATTGAGCCACCGGTTCTTCAAATACCGGGTTTTCACCCGCCTCAGAGGGATTCCCTTCAATTTCCTCCTCCTGATAAACCTCTGGTCCAAGAACCTCAGCCAAGTACCCGGGGACCTCGTTGTAGTGCAGGGGATCAACAATAACCGCTGAAGATCCCCTTGCTCGGCGTCTGGGCGCAGGAAAGCCGCTTTTGAGGTCAGGTCGATATCGTACGGTAGACCATCCGCCCCTTGCGTCCGTATCCCGGTCCATACAGCTTTATCCTCAAAGCCGTCATATATTCCCGGGTTCTTCCGTTTGGTGAACTTCATCGGAAGAAGAGCTGCAACAAAAACATAGCCTGTTACACAGAGCATGCCAGGTGACAACAAAAATTTAAAAGGACACTGGACAAACCTGGTAGCTCCATCAACCGGCACCTGCTGTACACGTACAGCCTACAAAGCCGGTATGAACTCCGGTCGTCTTGCCCCCGAAAAGCCCACAGCATCCTCCGGATCCTCTTCTCCATCACCGGCTCCAGAGGAATGTCGGGGACATCTGCAACACAAACAACATAATTATAACCCGGGATAAAGAAAAGAAAGAAGAATCCGGAGAGAGAAGGACTCACTTATCAGTGGCTGGAAGTCACCCGGTACTTGAAACGCGTATCCCGGGTCTTGAAAGTTTCTTATCAAGAAACTTTTCTCCCTCCAGGTCCGGCTCACGGAGGTTGGCAGGTCCTCGACGATCTTCTTGAAAACCGCTTTGGACTTCAGTTGGATGGTCCCGCTGAAACCCGCCTTCCGGGAGTACTCGGCCCGGTACATGGCGTGTAACTCGTGATAGGTTGGCATCTGCTGCTTCAACACCTTGTACATAACGCACAACCCGAGTAGCTGCCTCCACATGTTCGGTCCAACTTGCCCGATTGCGAAGTTGCTCACAGCCAAGAGGTACTGCACCTCTACCTTCAGCGGGAGTGACAGGCCGCAGCGTAGCTGATACTCGTGGCACAGCGTCCACCCATCCCCGGGAGCGAAGAACTGGTCCTCGGGTTCTAAAGGCCGTATTTCTACAGACTCGGGGATCTTCCAGTTGCTCCTTAGCTCCACGATCTCCTCCGCTGTCAATGAGTACCCGGGAGGGTCAAGAGCGGTCCCATCAGTGAAGGTTACGGAGGCAAACTCGGGGACGTGAGTGTCCATTGTTTCGTTGGCCATCTGCAAAATAAGAAAACACGGGGGCGTCAACAAAACCCAGGTAACCCGGCGTCACGAAGCTAAATTCCCAGACACAGAAACCCAGAAAACGTTCCTGGGAACCCAGAAACAGTACACAAATCGTCCCAAAACAATCAAAAAGGAGGGAAGAAGAAACAGTACCTTACTTTTGAGGGTTTGAAGGGGTTTTTAAGATCGATTTGAGATTGAGAATCAAAAGAAACAGCGACAAAAGAAAGCGACAGCAAAAAGCACGACAAAGTTATCGGGTTTGGAGGTGAGACAAAACTGTCACCTTCAACCCCTATTTATACAGTTAGAGGCGTGCACTGAGGGGACGTTTCAATTTCTCGAGGGAAACGACACGTGTCACGCATGCCGCTTCACAAAACCGAAAAACTTTTCAGTTTCCCCCCACTACAACCCGGAGACGTCGTTTTGAGTTCTCAACGTAAAGAATGTCTGCGGGTTACGCTTGCGTACGGACTTGGGGGACTGGGTACCCCGGGTTTGGTTGCTAACTTTGTAACCCGGTAAAGAAACGATTTTAAGTCCCCACCCAAGCGTACCCCTTGACTGAGGACTTGGGGGACTTGTTTATAGGTGGAACCTAATATTTCACCTTTACCGGGTTACAATTAAATGTGAAGCCACTCTGGGCCCTTTGTCTGGGCCCAATTCGCCATAAAGCTAAGTAAAGCAAGGGAAACTACTCCCACATTGGAAAGGGACAGGAATGCTGCCTTCAATGCTACTATAAATACCGGCACATGCCTCCCCATAAAGGTACGATGAAACTTCTTGACTATTCCCGAGTTTTATGCTTAATTGACAGTGTCTAACTTAAGCATCGGAGTGGCTTCCCTCGGTAAACCCGGGGACGCCTCTTTGACGTGTTTGTTCTTTACACAGGAAAACTCGGAATACAGGGAAGTCCGCTATTTCTGGAGCCGTGCAACCCGCTAAAGGGGCCACGAGCCACCCGGAAACAGTACCAAAACTTTATTTTCGATACTAACGAAAGGCCTGAAGCCATTTTCCGTCGCGGCTCCGTTTCTTTGATGACGTGTCTCGTATGTGACCCACAAAAATTATTTCTTGTCAGTAGATAACCACATCAGTAGTGCTTGAACTCTTTTAGAATGATCAATGTGATACCCAGAATGAAACCCAAGTTTTTGATGTTGAAACTATGAGGGAAAATTGGTCCGCAAGATTTAATGTTTGAGATTTTAGAAGGAAATAGAATCTAGGAAAAACATAAGAGTATTTTCGTCGAGGGTTTAGGGTTTAGAGACTTTTTGACGAGGGTTTAGGGTTTAGATGACTTTTAGACTTTTTCTAGATCACATTTCGTTCAGGGGTTTAGGATTTATAGATTTTTTGTTAAGAATTTAGGGTTTAGATGACATTTAAATTTGGGTCTGAGTTTTTATTTTGGGTATCACATTGATTCTTTCAAAAGAGTTCAGGGACTAATGATGCAGCTCTCTACTGTCAAATATTTTTAATGTGTCACATACGAGACATGTCATCAAACAAACAACGTCGTGACGAAAAATTACCTTAGACATTTCGTTGGTATTGAAAATGAAGTTTTGGTACCATTTTTATAGTTTTGTAAGTTTATATATCACTTTAATCATGACACAAAAGTTTGAGCCAGGACGCTACTAAAAATTAAACTATTTCAACAATGGGTGAACATGAATCATGGAACCAAAAAAAGTAAAAGAAACTGAAGGAGCGGGATAAATTCAAAATTCGAAATTCAAATCCTTCATTCTTTTCGAAAATAACGTCAATAAGCCAAGGGATTGTTCGAAATTACAGTTTACCCCACAGAGTGGAACCTTCATTTGATATAAGCAATTCATTCTCAACCCTATTGTATATAAGAGTTAACTCCCTCACGCTCTCCACTCGCACTGTGAGTCTGTGAGGTATGTATCGGCTTCATCTCTACTTTCTCACGCTGCTTTAATTCGTGGTTTTGAGTTCTGATTAGTATCAATTTCGATTGGATTTTTGACAAACAAGGATTTGTTTGATTGGGCAGTTAAGAAAAGCGGTTGTGATTTTGTGGTGTGAGTGAGAACAAAGATGGGTCAGATCCAGTACTCTGAGAAATACTTCGATGATACTTACGAGTACAGGTACCCCCTTCAACCCTTTCATATTTCATTTCCGTTTTCTTTTCATTTTTCTAGTTTTTTATTTATTTATTTTTTATTGGATTAACCTAGAAATGATTTCCTCTTGTACAGGCATGTGGTTCTTCCTCCTGAAGTTTCCAAGCTTCTTCCAAAGAATCGGCTTCTTTCTGAGGTAGGTTCTCTGGGCTGGCTTTTTGAATTTTTTATTTGTCATCGGTTTGATTCGTGTGCTTATTTGTAATGATATTCGTGTCAGATTTCTGTGGAAAATGGCATATTATTTACAGTAATTTTGTTTTCCATATGTGTGATCTCGGAATATAGGAAGTTTATGTTTCGATTCTGGAGATATGTATCGTAGCCCAATTGGATGTTTTAACTGGGTCTGTGGTTCAATGTAGTGTTTACCTCGCTGCGTTGGCTTCCCAATTTGTGTTTTGGTCCTTTTTCTATTCAGCTTTTGTTGTGTTGTTTGGGTAATGTTGAAATTTAGAAAGGAATAGGATACTGAAATTTTGATTAAACCGTAAGTGCAATGTGTATGGAATGTGAGTCCCTGAGATAAAGTTGTGGTTTTGTTTTTAGAATGAATGGCGTGCTATTGGGGTTCAGCAGAGCCGTGGTTGGGTCCATTATGCAATTCATCGCCCTGAGCCACACATCATGCTATTCAGGAGGCCTTTGAACTATCAGCAACAGCAGGAGAACCAGGCTGTGCTTGCAAAGTGATTGTTGTGATGATGCAAATCATGTAATCTCTATAACTGAATTGCTAGATAAGGAGGGGTTATTATATTATTATATGTTTAAAAACTAATTTGGATTTTGTTTATGTCCTGGCACACATGTTGTGCAATTCTCTCCTTTGGAGAATTACATGTCTTTAGTGACTTTCACGTACCGTAAATTGTGGTGTGTTACTATATAAGCTGTGGTGTTAGTGAATTTATGTCATCGCACTGATATCCTCTAGTTTATGTATGGTTACTATTCTATATCATCTAGTTTATCTATGGTTACTATTCTTCTGTGGGTTCAATTGATAATGTTCAGCTTCTTTTGTTAGAACTAGAATGATCAATGATGTATGTTGTGAGACTGTTTAAATTTCTGACCAAGTAGTTGTTTGAGGGCCAGTTTGGCATGGCTGTTGGGACCTGCTTTTGGTCCAAAAGTGATTTTGGCCCTCAACCATGGTGTTTGGTAAAGTTTTATAAAGCTGATTTTGTCCAAAGTGATTCTCCCAACTTGCGGTTTTGTGAAGCTACAATTTGTAGCTTTTGGAACTATGCTGCCGAACCATCATGAAAACACAGGTAAGTCGATGAATTATTTTCAACTACCTATTATATCCTGCATTTGGAATCATACCAATTGCCTCCCTTTTGTTTCATCTTCACTCATTTCTCTAATCTGGGTTGACAGAATTCATATGAACTTCCTTTGGATTTCTTTGAATTTTTGTTATAGCAATCTGGGTTTAGGAGAAAGTAAGATTCTTTCGTGAATGGTTGTTTTTTTTGAATGAGTTGTGAATGGTTGTTTGAGAGAGAAAAAAGTGAGAATATATGATTGAATTGAACTCCGCCTTGTAATTTGGGTTTGGTCTTTGGATAATGATGTTGAATGATCTGGGTTTCGTTGATATAGTCTTTTTTGAACAATTTGCTTTGATTTCTCTTGATTGTCGGAAACATTTTTGACTGAAGTTGAAAATGTTTCCTTGAAAAGGAAGGAGGAAGGGAAGGTTCAGATTGCATTGAGAGGATGTGATGGCTGAACACAAACGCAAAAAAAGAAGGGGAAAAAAAGGAGAGATCCTTATCTAGAGAAATTTCTGTTTTATTGGAGTAAAAAGGTCAAGAGAAATTCATTTTATTTTAAGAAGTGTATCATCCATGTTATAACACTTGAAAAATAGTTTACAAAACACCTCGACTGCATTCCCTTGTAGTAGAACTGAAATTAATTCTGACTGCAGCAGATTTAAAAGTAATTCTACTCACAGTTGTACCAAATTGGGCTTGAGTCGCATCAATTTCACTTGATTTGGCTAGAATCCGAAGAACACAGTTGTGTTCTTCGTTCCCTAAACTTCACTAGAAGAGAAGGTATGTGAGTTTTGATTGAGGGGTTTTGAAATAGAAGAGAAAATGATTTTTTTGGTGGTGGTCTCACCACCTGAGGTAGAAAGGGTTTGACATGAGTCAACCCTTTTTTGCCTTTAAATACTTGGATGAACGGTCTAGATCTACAGAAGTTAAATTATTTATTGTAATAATAATTAATAATTACTATAAACTTTAAAAATTTATAGAAAATAACTTGATGATCGAAAAAATATTTCGAGGACACTGGTGAACTCGTATCAATGTGTACTATGACTTCGGGACCTTAAAAATGAAATTTGACATTTCAAGAAAATCTTAAAAACAAACGAAAGCATTAACTTAGGAACTTACTGAGCGTGGTTAAATACTAAGTAACTCATAAGGCTGGCATGGTATGGTAATTTACCATGATTACCGCAAAACCAACCGAGCCAATAATGTTGGTAACCGACATAGTCGGTAACCGACTTCTACGGTACGGTTACCGTACCAACTTAATTTTGGCGGTACGGTATGGTAATAGATTTTAATTACTGTGGTAATTACCGTACAGACCATAATTTATATATATAATTAAAATTATATTAAGTCCTTTAATTCTAGCCGTTGATTAAGGAACTTTTAATCCTAGCCGTTGATGAATTGAAGGGAAACTTATTTTCATTTACTAGTGCAACGTTGATGAATATTGAACAATTTGACGTTTTGAACTGTGTGTGACTTTATGGTTGGATGATTCATTTGTATGAACCTTGTTAAGTTGGTTTATAACTCTTTGTTGATTATTTCATATTACATTTTGAAATTATGCACCATTTCATAGCATGAGAACTCTAAAAAATTTGGGCCAAGTCTTATTTTTCCTGAAAAAAATTGGCCCAATTTAATGTTGGTACAAGGCCCAACCGTACCGTACCAACATGTAACGTACCGTACTAACATGTCGGTATACCGACTTTGGTGGTTGGTAATGGTAATAGGATTTTTTACCGATTATAGTTGGTTGGTAATTGGTAATGGTAAAAAAAAGTTGGTAACCGTACCATGCCAGCCCTAGTAACTCATACTTTGCCTGGTAGATGATTAAATTTTAGGTACGGGCGTCACACTTATACTATAGTATATCAAAGCTATCATTAGATGGGTGGAAACGTACATAGTTTGGTCTTAAGCGTCAGATCTGTTAGAATAAATGTTTTGCTCTATTGACAATAGAGGTTCATTTCTTTTCTTTCATTGTAAAAGTTTTATGCTTTTCATTGTAGTTGAATAATGAGCTTGCTAGTAGATTGTATGTGCTTGCTACTGTCAGAATTAGTAATACTTACTCATATGACATTTTCAGCTTTTGAAATATCCATAAATTTCAAAAATACTTCTCCTTTATATATATTTTATTTTAAAAGTTGTAAAGTTGTCTAATATAAAATTCAGGACGAAGTACAATGATGCCATGCCCGTTAAGACTGATAGAAAGTGTTCACTCAGAATGCACAAACCATACTCTTCTCACAAAAGAAAAGGCCCCGTAACTACTTTTAAGTAACTTCTGAACATGTCTTCTAAGCTCTTGATGCTTGCAGGGAGTTTTTTATGCAAGAATACTGAAATAAGCACTTGGTGCAGCATTTTACTAGCTGATGGAAATCTTGGTACCATATCTTTAGCAAAATATAGCTCGTGTTGATTGGGGTGATTTTGAGTCTCCAAATCCAAATAAACGTCATAAGTTCCTTTGGAACCATATCTTGTTACAAGAATCCAGTTGGACAGGTCATAGAGTTATTACAACAGTGAATTAACTAGGGATGACAATAGATAAAGTAGGGTTAGAGGATCAAAAAACCATTTTCATACCCTTTTCATTCTTCATCTCTGTGCCTGCCTCATATCTGTAATTAGATAATAAGGATTTCCCGTCTCCCTACCTATTGGGGATTACGTCCTCATATCCGCTCTGATACTCGTTAACAATTATGTATTAAATTAATTTTTTAAAACAAAATATATAATTATCAAATTAAAATCAAATACTAAAGTTTCGTGATTCAGTCCAAGAAAATTATAACAACAGTACACAAACTTGATCCACTGATAATTAAGGTGTCTGAACTTTATTAAATAACACATTAGTACATGAACTAACAAGTTAAGCCTAATTTTCGTACATGCCGTTATAACACCGTTAAAAGTTTTTTTTTGTTCTGAGATTTTTTTTAACGGTGTTATAACAGTATATACAATCTTATTAATACACGTATTAGGTCTTTTTTTACCTTATTATATTTTTATAGGGAAGATTGCTGTTCTCACAATTATAATGAATTCGTGCTAACTTTTATGGACCTCCTGTGCTAATGAATTCGTACCTTTGCTTCTTTTTTCTTGATATCTAGGATACGATGGCTTATTATTCTGAATAATCTCAGTATGTAATTGCTCTACTTTTTCTCACTTGATCACTATGGTTAAGGTTACTGATCTTTGAAGTACCAGTATGTAGAGGATTGAACGTCTCTTTTGTGCAGGCGCATGATATGTTATGTATAGTTTTGATGTTTCGTGCATTCATTCTGGTAAATTTCATTAGTGTTGAAATCTGCTTTTGTCACTAGTTTAATTTGCATCATCCCATCCGATTCATTCTTTTAGATGAGGGAATGTAAATCTTACATATGGTTCTCCACATCTTTGTTGATGACTTCACACGTTGCTAAGCCTACTTGTAAATCAGGCAACCATACATGAGAAGTGCCTGGATATCTTATGCAATATCTCTGGTGGAACCTTGAGTTGTGATAGATTGATCACTCGGTATTTCTCTCCTAACACCGAAGCACTGCTACTTCCATCCGTCACATATCTGGTTCATGTCTTACTGCCAATCTTGAGAAACACTTGGGATGCCCCCACATTCACTCAGGAATTACAAAACACACTAATGCTGGTATTAATAGGATTTGCTTGCTGGAAAACTTATGCCATGCAAGGGATGGAGCTCACTAGTCAGCTTTGCAATCACAAACTAACAAGACATGTTGCTGACATGAACCAAGTTATGCTTGCTAATCCTGAAGTCTCGAGAATATCATAAACTGATTCTGGTATGTTGATGTCTATGTCTATCCTTCAGCTCAAACGCCTTTGAGATAGCTCGCTCACCCATCTGAATCTTAACCTCCTAGCTACCTGAAGAAGCTCAAGCCTCTAGTACTTGGAAGTTTATGTTTAGATTTTATCTAGTATTTGTAGTGCTTTATTGACTACTCCATTTGTTTTGACAAAATTGTGATATAGCAGAAAGATAACTCTACTAAAGATAAACATCAGAACAAAAATTAGTATAGTTTTCCAACTATGTGGCCGCACATAATCATATCCGATGACTTTATGTTTCCTCCTGACACTAGAAGATTGTGACCATTTGACAAGACAAGACAGACAGGACACACAATGTTCCCATACTGGAACAAAGCCCACATATTTTTATAGAAAACATTAAATAAATAAAAAGTAAATCAACTAAAACTTAAAATAAAAATAAAATAGATAAACCTAGGTCGAGTCCTAAAAGCAGAGCCCAAGCCCAAGCCTAAGCCTGAAACAGGGATCCGAGAAGGAACCAACCACTCTCTGAATTACTGTAGCTGCCGTCGAACGATCTCCCCAAGCACCGCCACTACACCCTTGGTGATCTCTCCGTCCGCCGTTCCTACACCTTCCTTGGGCCGCCGCCTTCGTCAGGCCAACAACTCGGCCGCTACAAGTGCAAGGTTGCATAGTGTGCCTCAAAATGGATCTGCATGTTACGAACGAGATCGGAGTACTCCAATCTGATCTGACCCCTGCCTTCCCAACCTGTGGAGTTCCACTCCAACCCAATCTGACCTGCGTCGGATGAGACTGTCTACCGCAAGACCACAACAAAACCTCGACTACCAACTCGATCCTCCTCTTCCTAACAACCATCCGAGGATCACCTGGAGGCAGCAAGGCCCGTCCAACAACGGCTAGAAAGCTCGCCGCCGGACAGGGAGAAGAAAATCCTCAGGTTGAAGTGGTTAAACTGGTGTGGGTTGCATCCAGTTCATGAATCATGATGTAGTTTTTGGTGTATTCTTTATCCCCTATTTGATTTGCCAAATTTGTATGCAGAGCTATTCTTTGATAGGTGTGCATTCTTGCTTCTCCATTCCAGTGTCAAATTTTTATTTTCGGATTCGTTGCAGAGTGATCGATGCATATTCTAGACTACATGCTGCAGGTAAATTCAGTTACTGTCCACTGCAATGTTCTAAAAATCCCCGTCTAGACCGATTAATCCCCTACCTAAGCGGTACTTCATCGTTTTGGTTGAAATCATTTAATGCGTGTCATATAACTGATTAATCTCTGCCTAAAAGCGATTAATCTCCAATTAATCTTCTAAGCGGTTGCCTGCCCGACTAAGGCCTAGCGTGTTTTAGAATATTGGTCCACTGATTATCTTACTTCTGAGTTCATGATTTCAACAATTTCTCCAACTCAAGCATGACTACTTGTTTTCTTGTTTAAAATTCCGGCTTGTCGATCTTTTAATTTTTCATGACCTTATTTGGAAGGCAAAGGCTGTTCAATTTATCAAAGGCAATTTTCTGCAGAACCTCCTGATAATGTCATGGCTAGCTGGAAAAGGATGTCCTCATGGCTAACTCTGAAAATCGGTTACTTTTATTCCCATTTCTGCCATATTACCATGAAAAGGACTGAGCTCCCCGGTCAGCTTTGCAATCATCTTGAAAGTCTAAATATAAATATTCAGTGGGGTGAATAAAACCTTGTCAACTGGGTGTTTGGGACATGGTTTCAATCCCAAGGAACCAATTTAAGCATGCCAAAGCTGTTTCAAGAATTTCATAGAGACTACAGTTATAGTTCTGGATGTCTATTCTTCAGGGCAAGTACCTTTAAGACTGCTCATTCACTGACCTCTAGCACTTGGAAATGGTTTTTTTGTGCTGTTTTGTGTTTTTTTCCTCATGTTACTAATTTCTTAGAGTTGGCCTCATGTGGAGGTTTGATTTTACCCTTGTCTAATTTCTTTAGCAAGTCAGATTTTTGGGATGAGCAATGCTCACACCTTACACTCAATGATCCCTTATGTTTTCAAGGTCCTGGTTCTGATGTCAATGTTGGAGACTACTCAAATCTGGGTCTGATTCTTACTTGAAGTTGTTGAACATGTTACATGTGCAAGTCTGAATGTGCTGATGATAGGCACTCTACTTCCACACATGTAAGAGAATGCCCAGATCTCAATGTTCATGTGGAGAGCTGCTAATATTCACTGCAAAAGCGGCGGCTAGTATGAGTGAAGTGTATGTTGTCCTGAGCCACTACTGTGTGGAAATGTTCCCAATCTATAACTACGCAATAACTGTGTTAAAAAAACTGTTGTGCTGAGCCACACTACTGTATAGAAATGTTTGATGATCCACTACTAGTACTCGGTGCTTCATAACTCTCATTGAAGTGGAGTGGAGTGGAGTGGAGTGGAGTGTTCGTTATCTTATGGAGGTATTGATGAAAAACTGGTTTGATAGTCCTATCTTAGAGCTCCTTTTCTACAAAGAAACCCGTGGTTTGTTATCATTATCATATATAATGATGTTAATCGTCCTCATTTCCTAGCATGCAGGGTTCCCAGTTTATTGATTCAGAGGGGAAGGCGCTTCATAGTAATTCTAAGAAGCAATTGATTCAATTATGCAATGGCTGCTGCGTTTCATGCTTAGACTCCAACTTAAACTAGACAAAACTACCTAGGACCGTTGAGCACATAATAATATACCAACTAAATAACGATACTAACAACTTTACCCATTCTAACAGTTTCACATCATCCCCTAATCATCTCATCAAGTTCATGAAGTTTCATGGCCATAACAAAATGGGGTAAAACTCCTTCTAAATTTAATGCCATAGAAAATCCAACTTTCTAGGAATGCAAGTGTATTTGGAGCAAAATACACAAAATATACTCCGGGTACTTGCTTGCTAGAGGGCATATGAAATCAAGTTACTGGGGGCGCATGGAATTTCGAGTTGATCGTCTCATATTACGACCAGGTAAGGAAGCCTGAGAGGAACTAGATTCAACAATATCTCCATCGCCAATTCGGCTTGTTCTCAGCTTCTTTTTCCTGGGTTCTACAGGTGGTTGGCTCTGAGTAGAGCAATCTGGCTCATCATCTTCCACAAGTTCTGCTTTTGGTCTTGTATATGGCCATTGAGTACCACAACTTGGACAAACTGTTTCACCCTGAAATTCATCAACAGATTGATCAAGCACTCGAGCTCTGTTGTCTTTACTACCAATTACCAAATAAGTCAATAGGGGAGTCGAAGCTAAGCAATATCAGTGAAGAGTTTGGCAGTGCTACGATCCATTTAAATATGGAGTGCAAAAATTATGGCCATATGAAAACATATATACCTTCTTAGCAAACAATTTTCCAAGGCAGTACTGATGAATTCGAACCTTACAATCCTCTTTTTGACATAACACTGCCTGTCAGACATAATACACCACCAAATTGTCATATAAGACAGCATCAACAAACTATTGACTAGTTGAACTAGAAATAATGATCCTGGAATTAGAATGATCAAGGAAGAAAGAAGCATAAGAGCAAGGCTGTAACTTGAATTATCTGATAATGCTAAACAAGCAATCCAATTTTCGAGCAGTCAGAAATTTTAACTGAACAATGGTGAGGTAAAGCAAGAGACAACCTTCACCCCAGCTTCATTACACACTTCACATGAAGGAACATCATTATTGCGAAACCAACTTCGCAGATCAAGGAAGGATCTGACACCAAGTCCAACATGACCCTCAGCAGTGAAGGAAAGCCATTTATCCCGTACAAATGCATCAAGAGTTTTTTGCTTTTGGGACATTGAAAAGTTCTTCAATGCAGTAGGGATATGAACTTGACCTTGTGATTGTGACAATGTACCAATGTTAACCTACAGAAAGACCACCAGAGTTATGAAGCAAAAAAGGTGCAAGCAAAACATTAGTGTCCCTTTGCTTATTAATTAGTGCAACCCAATTGATTTTACTGAGTCCTTCGTCTCAAATTCAATTTTTTTCCTTCAGCAGCCTCACTGATCTTAGAGTGTACATTACTTTAAAGAGTAGAGTGTGTACCATAGATCAATTAGTTTGGATAAACAAGACCGTTTTACATTGTCATAACGGTTGCGTTACGAGACTATTACTGCTAAATCAAAGAGACAATGGTTGGGTTGTGCTGCCTTTTGATTTCATCCGTTGTACACATCTCAGATATCTAATCACTCGGGTAAACTTGATTGAAGTAATTAGTTAAGGAGAATAACTCAACCCTTTTTTCTTTTATCAGAACAAGGGAAACCACATGAAACCCTAACATGTTTGTAGTTGAGAGTAGGTTGGATATACATATAACTACAGTTCTGGTGTTCAGTTCCTAACAAGAGATTTCTACAAATATTTAAACCACCAATAATCCATTTCAATGTACTGCTCCTATTTTGTATTTGTAAAACTGGAATACAGGCAGCTAGGCAGGCAAACACTAGCCTATCTCTTCCTCACTTCTTTCAAAAAAAAACATGACCTACTTTATCAACTAAGCTGTTATACAAAAATTAATGCAATGCAATGACAATGCCTTGCTGGAAAATAGAGTCTGTAAGCAAAAATGTCAAACCTGATTCTCTAACCGTAGATTAAGAGCATCACTGCTAGGTATGGTTCCTTGAGCAGCTTCTTGCACTATTGCTTCTATCTGATGATTTCAAGAGTTGACAACAAAGTACAAATGAATTAGATGATATCATAATAAAACTCAAAAGCAACATTAAGCCACATACATATCAAAAAACTAAAAAACTCATCAAGCCTATACTTGACTTGTACTGTTCTAAACATACTCATCTGCACACAATGCACAATTGCATACAATTACACAGCCCACACATACAAAGATAAAATGGAAGACACTAAAGTAAGATAACTTTGTCTTTTGAAGTAGAAATTATAGCAGAAGCTTTATTCCTACAAACTGAAACAGTCTATGAGATAAGTGCAAGAAGATTCTAATCACTTGTATCCTTTTTGTTTAACTTCTGGATTCAAGGCTCTTTGTAAAGCATGAGCATGAGCTGCTATATCTTGCTTCGCAAACACAAGTGAAGAATCTTTATAAATTCTACTAATTCACCGATTGTCCAAAGTATCATACATGACCATTTGGAGGATACAGATTATTCTGTAGGAAACATGACCATTTGGAGGATACAGATTATTCTGTAGGAAACATGCAACTAAACAAAATGGATTGGCTTGACTTTATAAGAAAACAACAAAATAGAAGGTATTAGACATTCAAAAAGAAAGAACCAAAGAGGAGTCTACAGGTGGGCATATCAAATGCATCAATGGACTGACTGAATAATAACACAAAACCAGCAGAAGCACAAGTATAGGGACACAAAAGAAAGTAGGAAACAAAAGAGCCCGCACCAATATTGGCTCAGTTAAGGAAATACCATATTTATACCATAGCACATATCAAAGATAAGTTTAGCATAGTGTAGTGATCAACGATGCTCCGGAGGAAATCAGCCAAAAGAGACTGTCCTAGCACCAGCTTATTGGAGACAAATTTTCATTACTAAGTCTTGTCGATTCCAATCAATATCATGTTCAACCTGAAATAGGTTACAAAACTCAAACGTACGATTTCAGGACTAATT
Source organism: Comarum palustre (assembly GCA_951800085.1). NCBI lineage: Eukaryota > Viridiplantae > Streptophyta > Magnoliopsida > Rosales > Rosaceae > Comarum > Comarum palustre. The sequence continues at coordinate 6,690,411 of OX637587.1, forward strand.
TGGGCACACTCACATGCAACTTGCAGACTGATAAATCAAATTCCAATAGAACCAAGTCACTAGAACTTGGGGGGTCACATATTGATTTAGTAGTTTCGTGGACCAGCAGAATCAACAAATTTAAAACCAACCAACATTTTGATTGTTTCCTCTCATGTATATCTATCATTCCATTTATGATTATGAAATCACAATCACTCAAACATTTCAAAAAGTGCATAAATTGTCAAAGTACTCGTCAAATGTAGACCTGTGTCACACAGCAATAGCAATTAGATTACCAAATCCAGCTACAGATTTTACTTCACCATCCAACTTAAAGAGAGGAAAAGAGAGATAAGAAAGAGTGGAAAGACTACAAAATGTTGAATAAGTGCAATTTTGACAGTGCCTAATTCTAACAATCACCCAAAACAAAGAAATGCTATCTTATCCAACCCATGCTATCTTATCCAACCCACTAAGGCCCGACTGAATGATTAACTAAATTGTTGACTCATTCGTAATAATTCACTACTCACTAGGAACATAAGTTCTCTGAAACTCAAATCAGGGTATACACAATCTTAAAGACTAAAAAGTCTTACCGTAGGATAACAAACACAGGCAATTAGTGTAAAAAGCAATTAGTGTAAAAGATTTCGGACTTACAATAGCCTTATAGAAGGCGATCTGTGCAACCGAATAAGTGGTTCCCAGCTTGGATTCCTCATCAGAAACATTATTGACAACTCCATAATAAACCTGACCATCATATTGATTCCTGCATCCCCTCAGCTCGAACTGAATATTCGAAAGGGCCTTGTTTATCCTCAGAAGGTAATCATCAAATGCCCTCCGACGAACACCTGTTTCCCAACATCACAAAATTCATCAATTCCTGCCTCTACTTTCAATTCTTAACCTAACAAACACAATAAAAATATTACCTTTCAAACAAAGTTGGTTAATTTCGATTCAACTTCGAGTAATTGAAGTTGAATTTTGATATAAACAAGGGAATACAGCAGAGAGGGAGACCTGGGTTTTCTCCGGTGAGCTCCGAGAACATGCGGTGGAATTTGGCCTCCCTGAGTGGACCGCGAGAGAGGAGAGCTTGAATCAGAGTGTGGTGCTTGGCGTTCAGTTCTGTCATTGTTTGCAAACCCTAGGGGTTCACTGGATTGGTTCCCGAAACCCTAACTGTGTAATTGGGAAATTAGGGTTTTGGGTTCGATTTCAGAGAGAAGTAAGTGGTTTTGGAAGGCGGGAAATAAGTGGGAAGTGTTTGAGAGGGCAGGAGATGAGTGAGTCCATCTGAAGGACTGTCCACACAGGTCTCCTCCACAAGGCGGGAAATAACCGTAACGAGCTTCAGAAAGAATGAGATTGAAACTGAATGGGGGAAGAGAAAGAATGAGAGATTACTAAAACATGAAATCGAAATCATACGAGGGTTGGTTGAGTTATGGGCGGACTTGAGGTGTAAACCCACACAAGTTCGATCCCCGCTACCAACAATCCCTCATTGGTAGGTAATCTGTAAAATATCCCTGGATCCTTGGGCTGTAAAAAGCCCTTGGGCCGCTGGGTGAGGGTGTGGTCTCTTCGAGAAATGCATCCGGGCTCTTGAAGAGGGTGCCACCTCTCAGTAAACGTGGGTGAAATTCCCCCCCAGTCAGTAAATCCGAAAGCCTCCGGGCCTAGGTCGCAGGGTTTGCCCTGGCCTTGATAAGTAGGGAAGCCTCCCTCTTATCCAAACTTTTTTGTAACCAAAAAAAAGAAATCATAATATTAGTTATTACAAAAACATCATTATGTAAAATAATGATGTTAAAATATTTGGATTCATATGGGTATAAGCATTTTTGGAATACCATTAAAATATGAGGAGATTTTGATAATGCAAATTTGATTCTATCCCAGAATGAATATTATATGCCCATACCAGAATGAAATTAAAAGAATCAATCCTGATTTTTAGGTGGGATCCATATTACTGTTCATTCCGCCCTAGTTGATAAAAACTCAAATGGAAGGTGAAAGGGAATCAATCTTGAAGAAGTGATTCCCTTTGACGGTTGGTAAACGCACCCTAAAAGTTAGAATTAAGGATTGAAATCTCTGTCGTATATCTGATATCTACTCTGATATTTATATTTGTGAAAAATTGATATATCTAGAGGAGTAAATATTTTATTTTACACCGTATCCTCGATATTTCTTCGATATCGTTAAATATATTTCCTCGATATTTCTTCTATACCGTCAAATATTTGACAATATCAAAGAAATATCAGGGATATGGTGGAAGATAAAATATTTACCACATCTAGCTCAGATATTTAGGAAATATATCTGATGTTTACGATAAATCTCTGAAATATCAAATAAAAATATGTTAAAAAATATCTCAAGTTCCACAAATATTCGAGAGATGAGTAATTTCCTCGAGTATATATGAATCAAGAATGAGAACCTCGAGTGATATTCAGGATCGGGAGATGAGTAATCCCCTCAAGGTATATTCCAATGAGGAGTGAGGGTCTAGAGTGATATCCGGAAGAGAAGTAATTCCTTGAATGAAGAGTGAGGGTCTCGAGTTAAATATGAGATAAAAGTAATTACCTGGAAGTATATCCCAATGAAGAGTGAGGCTGGAGCGCTCGAGTCATATCCGGAAGAGAAGTAATTTCCTCAAGGTGTATCCCAATGCAGAGTGGGGGTCTCGAGAAGAGCATGATTCACTTTGAGGGATATCTTAATCCAGATAGATCTATTATACTATACACAATTATCAAACTTGAAGAGGAGTGGAAGAATATTTGTACTTGCGAGTTGCAAAAGAGAGTGTGTATAGTAAAAAAAATATAGGTGAACTAGTGACTCGTGAGATAAGATAGATATCGTTTTTATAATTAGGAACCCTAATACGATTACCTCACATAGATTATATGTGATTGTTCAACCTTCCTCTTCCTCTCGTTCATATGTTCATTTTAGGTATAAAATCTGAAATAATCTTAAGGAGCCTTGAATCTAAACATCTCCTTAGTACCATTTACCCTATATTACATAAATATGATTTCAATACAGTATAAATAGATCATGCCTCCCAAGATCATGATCATGACTTTAGAATTACTAATTATGGAGTACAAAAGGATAACTTGTATGCAAGAACGACTAAAGGTGCCAATGATGATCAAGATGTTACTTCAGTTGTCACGTCCCGGCCCAAGTTTACCTTTCTAAACCTGGGTTAGGACGTGCGGGACCTATCCCAAGAGAGATTTACTCGAAATCCCTCTTGAGAAATGATAACCCTTATTCCAAAACCTTTTTTGACAATCCAAACAATACCGGAATAGAACTCACAACCGGAGATTATCCCGATTTCCGCATTTGAAGCTCAAACCATTCACTTTAAAGGACCTAGGGTTTTAATAATATTTGTGACTACACCTGAATCCCGGTCAGGCTGCCTACGTACCCTGTGAGACCCCACACCTTTTAACCGTGGTTAATGGTGAGTTACTGAGCTTGAAGTCGCATTCGGTAACTTCGCGAGTGAACAACCACGTTCATTTTCGAGTTTTTAAAAGTTCTCCAAATACCTGAATTTTTGAAGTTTCCGGTAACTTTTAATTACCATTCCGGTAAAAAGAGTTTTACCATTTCAATTTTACTTTTACCTCCACTTAATCTAGACCGTTAGATCATTAAGGGATTTGATCCCAGTCGTTCATCTTTGTATAAATAGGGAAGAGGTGTTGACTCGGTCAATCGAGTCTTCACTCTCTCTCCCTGGTCATCTCCTCCGAAACAGAGGGCGACGTCGCCCTGTCCTTCAGCCGCGCCACAGTCGCCTTCCGGCCACCACTGGCCGGCGCACCACCACCAGCTTCTTCCCCTCCTTCTCCTTGTCCTAACCCTGTCCTCAGAACGTACCGACGTCCGCCGAGGGAGGAGATCGAGCGCCACTGCGCTCGGCGGTCAACGGCCGGAATCCGGCGATCCAGGCGTCGATTCGGCGCGTGAATGGTATATTCTTGCTCCTCTTCTCTTCCTCTTCCTTTTCCATGCTCTTAATGTTCGATTCGAGCCTCGATTTCAAATTCCCTAATTCACTGTTTTTCAGGAATTTTCTGGGTTTCGGGTTTTTCCTCTGGAGGCCGTGCTCTTGGGCGTCTGGTGGACTTCTGAGGCTGAGGCAGGGCTGTTGGAGGCAGCTGGTGAGGTTTTGGAGTAGAGGCAGGGGTTTGGGGCAGTGGCAGGCAGAGGGTAAGGATTTCTCCCTCTAAAAACTGTTTGGTTGCTACTGTGTTGTTCTTGTTGATCTATGATGTTGTTTTCCTGCATGTTTGTCGATATCTTGGAAACGAGAAAAACGGGGAAACTCCGGCGAAATTCCGGCAAGTTGACCGAAATTCGGCAAGAGATTCCGGCAAGTTGTCGGAATCTGGTGACGATTCCGACGAGGCAATGAAACCGGCAGAAATGCCGAGGAGGTTCCTCGACTCCTATTGTGTTCCGTTTAGTCGGGTTAAGAGTCCTAATCGGAATTTACGTAAGGAACCTTACTAAAACGGAAACCAACCGTAATTGGAATCTTTCCATTTTAGGAAACCTACTAATTTGGGAAACTTTCCATTTGGAAAAGTTTCCATTAAAGGAAAGTTTCCATCTTGGGAAAGTTCTATTTTCAGAAAAACGGTTAAGTAAAGAATTGAAGTTCAACGAAGTTTGACACAATTTGGTGAAACTTAGTAAAGTGTTAAATTGTTATCGAAAATGATAACTGGAAATTCTAGAAAATGTCAAGTTGACCGTGTTAAGTAAATTTGGTGTTTCACGTAAATCGGAAAATCGATTCTTGGTAAATAAATTGATAATGTGACACGTTGGGTGTCCATAGTAATTCAACAATTTACCATGTGACACCCTAACGTCAGATTAAAATGGTTAAAGAAAGTTCGGAAGCTAAGTCGGACTTCCGATAAATTGAGTAAAGAGTCGATAACTGAAAAAGAAAGTCAAAAAGGTTAAAGTGCCATAAAAAGGAATTAGTTTGTCAACTTAGTCAATGTGGTCATTCCTGGTCAAACTAGGAATGCTGAGGTCTGTTGACTATTATTGTTTCTTGGTTGCTAAGCTACTCTGTTCTTCAGTGATCCATTTAGACGTGGTAGCTTACGTGGTGACCTCAGTTCACCGAGACAGTTCCTGGATGCCTAGAGCGTACGTAAGGAACAGCTATTCCAGGTAGGGAAGCTAAACCCCCTTTGGTAGTGGTTTTGTATATATATGAGAAAGTGCATGATTTTGTGTATGCTCATGGTCGATAACTCGAGAAAGTTTTCTTTATATTAAAAGATAAATGATTTATGATTGGGCCAAGAAAACCTGAGGCTAGACGTAAATGATTTTTATATGATGATGTGATATGTTGAGCACCGTTGTCCTGATTTCCGGTGCGTGACCTGAGAGTGACGGGACCTAGTATATAGCACTCCCACGGTGTCGATCACCGTGAACCTCCGGAGGGGCAATGCCCTGTTTATTTTAATTATCCCACTTACGCTCGTCTCGTACAGAGTCAAGCGAGACGTAAGTGCGGTGTGCTATTACGAGAGATTTGTTAGGCATTAGCAGTAAATGGACACTCTCGCTACTATTCGTCTTCAGACGCATAGGTAGTTGGCCCCGGTTTGCTGTATAGACAAACCCGGGATTCGGTCACAGAGATTCGTGAAGCCCTGAAGGCTGTATTGTTCATTGAGCGCTCTGGGCCCCTGTTTTAGCATACTACATTGTTTTCCCGAAAGATATGAAATGATGATTTTGTGTGCTAAGGATTTTCTAAATGATTTTATCAAGAGCTCAAATCTATACGTATGTATATATATGGTTTTATGGTTTTCAAACCTATCATTGGTGGGCCTATATGTGAGCACGCGAGGACGACGCTCACCCCTACAACAGGTTGTTTGCAGGTACTATGTACTGTGACGAGATAGATAGAGAGAGCTGTGTGTGGAGCCTCATTCCTTCGTCGATGTTTGGTCCAAGTTGTACTCACTTTTCTGGTTTTACCCTTTGAGTCATATACCAGAGCATTTTACATAAACAGTAAAGGTGTCACCCTAATTCATAAACCTTATTGTATATCTTTATTGTTGTCGCTAAAGTTTTTAATTAACCCCTTTAATTTGACCACCTTCCACGAAATTGGAAAACCTCTGATGAATGTTTTAAGAATTTCTTTTGGTGTCACTCAAGTTAAAGTTTAAATTTTATTTTACTTACTAAAAAGCCTACGATTTTAGGTTAATAAGTTGTTGGCACGTCCTTCAGACGTGTTGGCTTCTTATTGGCTTAAAATCGTGGCCACTGTAGTTTCCCCTCCAGGGGCGCTACAACAGTGGTATCAGAGCAATCGTTCCTCGGACTTTTGTTTTTTAAAAATGTTTTAAAACATCGGATGCCTTGAAGTCTGTGCTAGCGCGTCAAAATTTTTCCGAAAGTGGTCTTTAAGGAATTTCAGAGCTAGTAGAGTTTCGTGAGTTGGCATAAAAAGGGTTTTAAAAATTCTCACTTGGGAATTTTCATTTACGATTTTAAATTTTAGCGACAGCTTTAAATTCATTCACGAGTCGTGTTCCTATCCTTGGTGTCATTCCTTAAATCCGACTCGTTATCTTCTAGTAGTATATGAAATCCCTTTATGACTCTGGTTTGTATGGCAGTGACTATTACACCTTGAGCTAAAAAGCCTTGTTGTCACCTTGATTCTATTCTTGTGTTATGTCCTGCCTTAGAATCCTGACCATTATTTTGTCTTGAGTACCCAGATGACTACAGAAGAATTTCTTGAGCTTCTGTTATATCCAAACATGTTTGATTATGAGGTCATTGTTTCATCGAGTATTTTCCCACTTAGCTCTCTCATAGTACACGGGCTGCGACATATGATAAGAGTGGCAGTAAATTGAGACTATAGATTTTGAGCTCTGAAAACTTGGCATATTTGAGGATTATGGATGTGAAAACGTCCTGTTTTGGATTGTTGATGATATGGAGGAAAAACGTATGCATGTTTTATGGTTGTTGGATATTGTTTATGCTATGAGATTGCATGTAGGGCCAGAGCATGTTATTTGAGCCGCAGGGTATGAGATTTGTTGTGCATGAGCATGATATCTGGATTGTGTTATTAGACCTCCTTGCTGTGATAGTGAGATGGAGATGAGGTCCTTGAGTTTGAGATTCAGATTGAGGATCCCGTAGTGGTAGATTTCGGAGTTTGAGACTGAGGTTGAGGATCCCGTAGAGGTAGATCCCTGAGTTTGAAATTGAGATTAAGGATCCCGTAGTGGTAGATCCTTGAGTTTGAAATTGAGATTAAGGATCCCGTAGTGGTAGATCCTTGAGTTTGAAACGAGATTAAGGATCCCGTAGTGGTAGATCCTGGAGTTTAAAAGAGATTGCAGATCCCGTAGTGGTAGATCCTGTAAAGTTCATGATTGAAAAGAGATTTCATTGTTGGTGGAACCCAAGGTGGTTTCACAGATCTTATTGGAGTTGGGTGACTCCGTTGTTTTCTCTTTGTCTTTGAGACAGAGTTTGCATTTGTCGTACGTGCTTGGTTGAGTATTAGCATGAATTACGACGAATCAGTGGTGTCTCTCCCCTAGTGTGGGAAGTTGCTATGTAGCGTTGAGGTGATTGGTATCAACCTCCACAATATGAAAGAGACAATTGAGGAAGTGGATTGAGCAATGAGTATCGTATCATTCCCAGTGTATTATAAAAGTTTGGCGTCGACGCTTGTGGTTACTCCGACGCGTGGTGAAGCTTTGGAAACTGTGCTGACCTTTTGAGATCCTGAATTAAGAGTATGTGATGTGAACATGATAGTATGTATATGTGAGGCCTTACCCTCGACTTTGTATGTTGAATGAGGTAAGAGTGGTCTCAAGATGTTGCTAGTGTTGGAAGCAGGCAACTTAAGACTTGTAATTCATTCCTGTTTTCTTGGGAGTACTTTGCAACTTGGATTTTGTAATTGTTCACGCACTCTTGTAACTTTGTGATTTTTCAAGACAACAGTCTTTAAACGATTTTCCATGGCTGAGGAAACTTAATGTTATTGGAGCCATGTGGAGCGTTAAGAATTGGTTCTGACCAAGTGAGGTGTAGAAATGTTGTACGACTGAATTGTCGAAGATTGGAAAGATAAACCTGAGTTTGTGCATCAATTTGATTATTTGCATTTAGAGTTTGCAACTTTATCAATTGTCCATGAGTGAAATTGGACATGTTGTTCTCTGCTTGAACTCTATGCATGGAAAGCCTGAAGTGAGGAAAAGTGTAAAGCATTGTTTGATGACCAAGTGGTAGCTTCATGATTTGAACAAACGGTCTGAGACAGGGAAGGAAGTGTACCTAAGAATATTCGGTGAGTACCATAAATTTTGGTGGAAATTATCGGTTTGTAGCCGAGGTAGTGAGTACCAATTTTCCCTTGCAATAATCATGTAGTTAAGTTTGACCGGTGTTCAGAGTATCGAAATCTTGGTCAGTTTCGAGTTTATGTAAGTCTGTGACATGAGAAAACATTACTTCAGTGCAACTTGACAGCGGGCCACTAAAAAGAAAAGGTGTAAAGAGATGAGAAAGATTGTGGCCACAAGACATTATAAAGAGTCTTAGTTCAACCAAGTGTTGACTTTGAGGTGGAAATTACCCTTGAGTTATTCACTTTTTCAGCAAGTGATTACGGGTAAGAAAGTATGTTTTCGAGGTTTCTGGTGCCTATGATTGAGTCATAAATAAAGTGTTGCTCGGTTTGAGTTAGTAACGCTATGAGTCTATGACGAGGCACGACAATGAGGGAGACGTCCACAATCACCTCAACCCAAAAGCAATTTGGTCGTCTTCTCCTCCTACCACATCTAATCACCAGTACTTGGAAGATCGTTGCCTTTTCCTTTCGCTCAATCAAACCAACAAAATATCTGATTCGGCTTCACCAGACCACCTTTTCACCAAAAAACAGCAGTGGTAGTTCGAAGCAGACCTCTCTTCTAGGAAGAAGCCTTGAGCCGTGCTCGTCGTGGTCGGGTTCGACCTAAAATAGCTTACTAGCACACACCCATCAGAAGGCAAAATCATCTCACCATCTAATACTTACCAGTGTTTAAGCAAGACGACGACAATTTTGGTAGATGTGGGAAAGGAGATGTTACTAAAGATGATGATACTTGTCCACATTTCTCGGCATCAATCTCAAAGCCACTCTAACTCTTCCCAGCCATAAGAGCAGACCTCTTAACTAGAAATAGAATGCAGAAATGACTAAAGGGGCTGATGCAGATAGCAATATAAAGATGTTTGTTGATGATGCAGATTCATTTTCTTTATTGATGTATAGCTACCACACTCCTTACATCGGTCCATACTTAGAGATGACGATGTAGGTATCACAGCATGATATGTAGAGAATGATGCTAAACAAGAGTACGAGTAAGTGAGAGAGAGAGAGAGAGGGAGATAAACGAGGTTAAATGCCGTTAAAGAAGATAGCTTGCGTGGAAAGAAATATTGGGAGTCCTGCCGATTGTAAATATGATGGTTTTTATGTAGTTAGTGGTAATTTCCTCAAAAAAGAAATCAAAAATGCAACACAAAGTAAAGAAACAAAAAAATAAGCAACTATTTCCTGATTGTGCCTAATATAATCACAGTCTCAGTTCTTTTTTTAGAGCAAATTACAATTTCGATTCATACCAAATCTATTAGTAAACAATTGATGTAAAAATTCGTTCATGTCCAAATTGATCATTCTGTAAATAAAAGCATAAGCTAGTTTTGGGTTTAACAAACAGTTTGTCACTGCTTTTGTTAATGACAACACGTATAAAAAAATCAATTTACTAAATACTTAGCTATTTTGCTTTACCGCCACTTATTTTTTTTTAAAAAAAGCATAAACTGCACCAAACAAGCCCGTAGTCCACTATCCCATCAAAGAGATATTTGTTGTAAAATCATATTGAGTGAATGAATTCTCCTTATCTTATTGATAGAATGAAGCCCCTTTATATAGGGAAATACATGGGCCTCTTGGGCTATTACATGGGCCAATGGGCCTCTTACATGAATATGTGTAAAACCCTATTACAACATGGTTTACTACAGAAAGCCCGTATACAAGGCATGGACCAAGACATATATATATATCAAATATCCTAGAATACTCCCCCTTGTGTCGCGTGTCTTCATGCCGGTATGGTGCTTACGGTGTTGCCTCATCAAAACCTTTCCAAGTAACAAAAACCCTGTGGGAAAACTAAACCTTGGTCGAAGGAAAAAGAGTACAACGCACCAACTACTCCATTGAGAACTCGCCATGTGATGCTCCCCCTGATGTGTACTTCAATCAGATTTTCCTGATGAATGGTGCATTCCAACATGCTTCTCAAGAGTAGATGTGAGTCAAGACATAAACAAGTCTGCCATGATCAACCACAAATGGGGATCAATGGTCTTAGCGGTGCATGCAATGTTACCTCGTTAAAAACCTTGTCAAGCAAAAACCCAATGGAACAAAAAGCTGTGACTAAAGGAAAAAGAGTGCAACATGGTTGACACAAACAACCACACCCTTCACATTTGATCATGACATGTATATGCTAGACTTTCTTTTAAATCTGCATCTCCCCCTAATCTTAAGATCATTCATAGGGCGCTTCAGGATCCTTAGTGACCACAGAGCTGTTTTGACAATCTGGCATATGTATGCTCTTTTAACATGTCTCAAATGTGGCATTACTCAGTGCCAACAGCTATGTGCACGGTGCCTAGCAGTTGTGTCCACAACACTCGGCAGCTGGCATGCATAGCGCTCAGCAGCAGGTGCACAGGTGCACGTATAGTGTCTGGCAGAGGTGCACGTGTGCACAGACAGTGCACAGGCAGCGCCCCGGCAGCGCATAGGCAATAACCTTTCTCGCATGCCATAGGGATTGAATATGCCAGATACTCTTAGAGTATTCAAGTGATGTCCTATGCCATATCATTGACATTGCGTGGGCGCAAAGCTACTTAGCTTTATAACGAATGAAGGTGAGGTCAAGTCTTTCTATTGATTAAACGGATCACTCTCTCTTGGAGTAAAGACCTTGACTAATCATGGGAGCATATTAAGGTTTCACTCTTCTTCAGAGGACCTAAGCCGATTGATGGAAATACATCATCAATACACAATCGATCGACTTCAATACGAGATTGTGTCTTTCCCAAGATACGTTTCATTCCAACATCGGATATCCAGCATATACTGCGATCATCCGGAATCAATACACAATGACATTATTCATCATATCCCATCCGAAATCAAGGAGTCATGTACTATGCGTCCAAAACACTTGGCCAACGCAAGCTCCACTTGATTTGGCTTATGAAGTCTATTTAAGATCTTCATGCATATCTCTGATCCCATAGAGACGTCACTATGATCATAATCATAGGGTTGCATGTACAGTTATTGGGGAACTACCAAACTGACAAGGTAGTGGAGTGCAATAACATCCATTACGAGAGTACATCTCATCGTAGTCGATCCCAGTGCGTGTTTATGAGAAACCTTGCGCCATAAGGGAGTCTGAGACTCTTGTTCTCACTACGCTAACTCACAAAGGTTTACTTGATAGGGTTTACACTTGCGGTGTCGGCTACACCTGCCCAAAGACCTATCCCTTTGTCTGGGTCGCATCTTCCCATTTTAGGTCAATACACTTTGTCGACATATCAACAAACGTGTGGTTCAATAAATTCATCATCCCACGTCCTCATGTACACTAGTGTAGTCATTGTAGAGATCTCTTTCTATGAATTGGATTTTGACGTTGAGGCGTCCCCCAACGATAGTCACAATTCAGACTAACATGAGATGGAGTGAGTATCACTGATCAATGGACCAGTAGTGCCAAACTCGTTTTCTCTCTCAGTGCGAGTGTATATCGAACCCAAGGGCCTCAACCTAATCTTCAGGGAGCCACAAGGCCTAGGACAGCATGTTGCCACATTATGGCGCCCTATACCACAACGCTTGCAAGCTGAAACTTTGTGACTCTAATACGATCGCTGACACTATGGCAAACAGCGTTCCAGTACTCGGAATCAGCCCCAACGTTTGGCATGGGTGTAGTGTCATGACCATCTCAATAAGGCCGAGCCATGGCATCAAGACCACCTCAATCTGGTCGAGCCATATCCTCTTGGTAGGACATCATTCCTTACAGACATATGCAGCATTGATCTCGTCACTATAGTTCTATGGGGATCATGTTGAGACTTAGTGGTAACCAACCACGACATTCACGTCGTTCCCACTTGAACCCTGGTGTTCGTATCTCCCCCTAACGGCGGGAATACAGTCTCAAAGTGACAATCCGCAGTGTAGCGGCTAAGGAGATCGTCTGTCAAGGAGCTTAAGGTGGAGAGCAATAAAATGACTCATATCCAACCTTAGAACATATTCATCTCATGCGACACATCATCATTGGATACTGTGGCAGTCCAATTTGGCACATTGTGGAACTCAAGGCTTAGAGATCCGTTACTATCCCGTCGAGTTCAAGGATTACAACTTCATGCCAATTCTAGCACACAGTTACGAGCTATCGTGCATCAATGCAATGATGGTAAGTCGTGGATGAATCAATACATGCATGCATGTCCCTCTTCAAGGATGGGTAGTGAGCCCATAGATACATAAGCATCATGTGGTAGACGATGGTGCAACACATGACCAGTGTGTTAGCCCTTCAACCAACACCATAGAAGCTTATACGGTATCCATACATTGGTTACATAGGTCTACATAATCCCTCTTTGGATTTTCAATAAGAACGATATCTTTTGTGACAGCATAAGAGGATCTTTCACCTTACTTAGCTAAAGAACAAGCCTTACACAACGAAAACATGAGTACTGTGCGGCTACCGAGGACATCATGTCAGCGCACAAACACAACATACAATCATGGCGTATTTCGTTGTTATCGGGGGAATGGACGCCCAAGAATATCAAACAATTCTGGCTCGCATATCTCACCCGGTATGACCAAATGTCATAGCTTGTCTGAGTCAATTGTCCCAAATATACTTATTGGCGACACCTTAGGACTCATGCTCTTCTCCATGATGCTCTTAATCGGCACTCATGAGAATTATACACAAAAGTCTTGGTCATTCTCATCACGGTAATCGTTGATATGTTCATAACACACTTCAATGTTCGATTGCCTCTCTCACAATAAGGAGGGCATTTGTGACTTGGATCATCGAGCCAAAGGCATCAAGAATTGATTCAACCATGTCATAAAATGATGGTGAAGATCCAATCAAACTTAGTCACAAAAAGGATTCACAATCTGCGAAGAGTATGCAGTTTTCATGTAGTATGACCTATACTCACTAAAACAGCCATAACTCTCTCGTCTGGACAGATATGAATGAACCGCTTGAACCATTGGAAAATAGATTCACATAGCTTTCCAATGATATAAAGTGCGCAATCCAGTTCATCTGGAGTTGATCTGTGGGCTCTGACAAAGTTAAGGGACAGTAGGATACAGTCTGCTATGACCTATACGCACTTAAGCTACCATAACTCTTTCGTCGGAATAGGTATAAATGAGCCGCTTAAACCACTGGAAACTAGAGTCACGTAGATTTCCAATGATATAAAAAATTCGGTGTCTAGTTCATCTAGAGCCGTTCAAAAAACTCTGACGAAGTTACGATACAGTAGCTTTAACTTACTGTGGTCGCAGATTTTGATATGATGAAGCTTTCAACTTTAAAGTGGCATCGCAGGAGTTATCCTCGACCCAAAAGTAAAGCATACATATGGCATTACAAGTCTTCAACATCCATGAAGGATGACATTTGGTAACAGCAACAGGGGGGTCCAAAATCAAGGGAGTAGGTAACCTTTGTCGAGGTTAACCACGTCATCCGATGATGGAAAATCTGCTGTTAGGTGAAGACGAAACCACGAACATCGGCACACCTTCATAAGGCTGTGCATGATCATGTCATAGTGTGAATACACTTATCGAACCAACGATTTCATCGAGGTCTCATTTCGTTTGGAGAAAATCAAAGAGCCCTTCATGACGTCAAATGTCAGAGGCATCTATTTGATGTTCCGTACGCCCTTTGTACGTTTATTTGTATGCATTCATTCTTTTGCTCAGGATTGTGTGGGTAGTCCCACCGTCTGCAAGGCACTCAATTTCTTCACATAACATACCTATCGAACAAGGTAGATACGTGAGAAAGAGACATAAACACCGAAGGCAACAATCGAAGGCAACCTTGTGCATTGCAGAATTCCTGGCAGCATGACCTTTGCTCACTCAAATAGTCATAACTTCTTTGTTAGAATGGATATGAACGAACCGCGAAAACCATTGGAAACTAGAAAAATGTAGTTTTCCAGTGATATATGGTTTGCATTCTAGTTCATCCGGAGCTGTTCAGAAAGCTCTTTGGAAGTTGATGTTTAGAAAGTGACAGATTCACTGTTTTTGTTTTTGGTTGCCCGCATTTGCAGCTTGCACGTATGCCAATGCACTAGGCACTTGGCAACATTTGGCAACGCATTGCACCTACACATATGTCATTGAATTAAGCACTTGATAACATTTGGTAGTGCATGAGGAGCCACACATATGCCGGTGCACCGAGCACTCGACAACATTCGGTAGCTGCACAACCTCTGGCGCCCATGGCGCACGGTATGGGACAGTGGGGGGAGCTCGACAGCTTATCTCAAGTGTACAGCATGAGGTGCACAGAGCTTCGGCAGCTACTGCACAGAGCTTGGCCCTGGTGCTCAGTGCTCGGCAGTCGGTGTCCTGTGCACGTCCTCGAGTGTTCTGTGCTATGTAGCTCACTTAGTGCTTGTCCGTGATGTAAGTGCCCAACCATTGGTGATCAGTGCACGGTTCCTTGTGTTCAATGCTAACATATGGTGCTTAGTGCTCAACACCTAATGCACAGTGCACGATAGTTCATGTGTAGAGCACAAAGCAACAAACACATAACTAAGCGACATCTGACATATAAGTGGTGGCATTCCTCACACAACATGAAGCAATTGACACACAGGGCTGCAACTGATACACAATATTGGCAAAAATAATCAAGGGGCAGTATGTAGCATACAGGGTTAGCAACAGACACGTTGGGCGGCAACAGGCGCGTGACTATCGACAACTGGCAGCTAGGTGCACATGGGCTCGGCAGCGTGCACGGCAGCTCGGCAACCATGCCAGCAGCTTGTGTAGCGCTCAGTAGCTCCTAGGTAGCGCTCAGTAGCTCCTAGGCAGCGCTCAGTAGCTCCTAGGCAACGCTCAATAGCTGCATGCCTTTAGCATAAAATAGTGTTTCTCAGCTTCTAATCTCCATTAGAGACTTAGAGCGGCATTCAAGGGTCAATATGTAAGTGAGCGGTAAATTTCCTCGCTCATGCATACAAAACCAAACTATGGAGACTCGAGAGTGGTCATCTCGCTTTATAGGTTGGAGGTGCAGCATAGGAAGCAGTGGCTAAATCTCGAGCAAAATCTATGTGATGCTCGACAGCTGGGTGCTCAGTGGTTGGAAACTAGCACTCGGCAGCTATGCAGCACTAGTCCTCTGTAGCTAGGCACTTGGCGCACTACAGCTGGCAACTGGGCAGCTTGTGCTCTGCAGCGTGGCGGTGGTGCTCTGCAGCTAAACGCTGGGCATCCTACACCGGTAGCTGATTCTCCTACCATATTCTCAACAGGACTTCTACCCGGAGAAATGTGCTAACGTTGATCAAATACAACGCGGGTTCAATGAATGAGATAATTCTCTAATTCCGAACTCTCTTTAATAGCATAACACAAACCAACGTTGGATACCTCACAACGTGGACCTAAAAACATCTTCGGTGCATGGTGCACGACAACTAGTGATTGTCACTCGGCAGCTAGTGCTCGACAGTGCTCGGTAGCTGCCCTAGGCAGCGCTCGGTAGCAATCGGCAGTCAGCGCTTGACGGTGTATAGCAATTAGTGTGCAAGGCTTCGGCACCTGGTACCCATGTGCACATATAGTGCCTGACAGAAGCGCATATGTGCACATTCAGTGCCCGACAGTAGCGCGCGGCAGCGCCTAGGCAGGTGCACATACAATGCCTGGCAGCAGTGCACGTGTGCACATGCGGTGCCCGACAACGCCTAGGCAGGTGCACATACAATGTCTGGTAGCAGCGCACACGTGCATAGGTGCAAGCCCTAGCAACAGCGTGCACGCGCACAGAGGCAGGCCCTTGCAACAATGCTCAGCAGGTGCACGCGGCAGCACAACAGTCAGTAGGTGCGCGCGGCAGCACAACGGTCAGTAGGTGCGCGCGCCAGAGCACGTCACTCGGCAGCAGCGCACGTGTGTCAGGGCACAACGCTCGGTAGCTGTGCACGCGCCAGAGCACAATGCTCAGCAGCAGCGCACATCGAGCAGCATGTGGGGTAGTGGTGCCGGTAGCCAAATGCACATGTTTTAGGATTTTCATAATAACCTGCAAAGACAAACGTCCCAAGTATAGAATGGGGATAAAGAAGGGAGGAACGGATTTTATCCTCCCCGAGGTTATTGAACTTTGAAATTACTCAAAAGTAAAGCTTACTTGCTAGTCTGCCAAATAGACTGCATTTATATAAGCTGCTCCAAGCTTCCATGCTCAAGTCTATACGCGTTCGGCGATCGTTCGCGCAATTCCATCATGAATTGTCGCATGTGAAGGCCATGAAACACATGAAAATCATATGGTTAGTTAATCTTGCCATAAAACAGTAGCAAATCATTGAAAAACATCAACCATATGAAGGATTCAAAGAGAAATTAGGAATACAACCCGTTTTCCTCAAGGAAAAGTGATTCCTATACGCGTTGAATCCATTGGGAAGACCGGTTCACCCACTTTTACTCCGGTTCTGGGGGATTCCTTTTGTCTGAAGGATCCTGACATCCTTGTGCATAACCTCTCCAAATTTCACTGAAATCGGAGTTCCGAAAGTTCCCGAACCGGTTGCTTGAATATTTCGCCGGTCTTTGGATTCCGGTGGCCGGTTCGGTTCCTTTCCGGCCAGTTCTTGGGATGAGGCCGGCGGCGTTGGAAGCGTATGATCAATATATTCAATTTCTCTGTTGGTGACGAAAGCCAATTCGGACATTATTCTGTCGATATTGGCGTTTGAAACCTGAGGCAGATTTTAGGGTTTATTGGTGCGCAGGTGCACAGCGGGTGCACAGCGGGTGCGCGCGGTGCCCAGGGGGGTGCACAGCGGTGCCCAGTGGTGCCAAGGTGGTGCACGGTGGTGTGCGCAGCAGTGCACAGGAGATGCGCAGCAATGGTGCGCACGGTGCACGGTGCACGGTGGTGCCCAGCAGTGCGCGCGCAGTGCACAGGCGGGCGCACGACATAATTTTTCTTTTTTTTGGTGGCCTACTTGCTCTTTTTGCGGTTTAGAGCTACGTGCATGATAACATGTTGTAGAATCATATTGAGGGAATGAATTCTTCTTATCTTATTGATAGAATGAAGCCCCTTTATATAGAGAAATACATGGGCTTATTGAGCTATTACATGGGCCAATGTGCCTCTTACATGGATATGTGTAAAACCCTATTACAACATGGTTTACTACATAAAGCCCGTATATAATGTATGGACCAAGACATATATATATATATATATATATATATATATATATATATCAAATATGCTAGAATAATATTTTCAATTGTTCGATCGTTTTAAGTCCGATTACCAAATGATTTTACCAAATCCGATCGTAATTCTTTAGAAATAAATTTAAAATTCGGATTTGAGGGATGTTTTGTGACTTGCTATCAGTTTGATTAAAAGCCCAATACATTTCACAAGTCCAAAGGCAGAGGTCTCCATCTTCATCCACACCAAGTTCACACACACAAAACAAGCTAAAACCCTACAAACCCTTTTACTTGATCACAGTAAAAGAAATGCAAGATAGAAAGAAATGCAAGGCTTGAAGCGACTCACCCGATCTTCCGTATCTGCTTCTTCTCAAATCTTGAGGCCCAATGAGAACAACAAGAATCTCTGGCTTCTTCCACCAAGCCAGCATTTCTTAGCTCAAAGAACCTCCAATCGCTTCTTCGATTTTTACAAGGTACCCAGAATCAAAGTTTCAATTTTTTTCCTAATTGGTCGAAACCCAGTTGTGCTAATCCAAATTGGGCATGACCCATTTCGTTACAGCTTGGAAACAAAGCGGCTGTAGAGAAAGAGCGAGCTCGGCTGTAAGTACTAGTTCCTTTATTTTATTTTTTTAATTTTTTTTGTTCTGCGTGTGTGTGTGTTTTGGGGAAATTGGTATGTTTGAGCATGTGTTAATATAAATGCTGTGTTGCTTAAATTTAGGGCAGTGCAGATGAGCTTAATAGGGGGTATTTTGCTGACATGGATGATCTTAAGAAACATGGTGGAAAGGTTAGACAGCACTATGATCAACTCTGTCGAAATTGTTTAATTTTATGTGTTTTGTTGTTTTTGAATGGTGATGAATTGGAGTTTTGGGATTCTATGGTATGGTTGATTGTCACGGAACCTGAATATTTGCGTGGGGTGACGAGTTGCATATCTATTGGATGTTTTGAACTTTTGATTGTTTCCGGACTTTTTGTGAAAATGTGGAATATGGATATAATTTATGCTGCTAACTAATAATCTGAGAGGGAGAATGAGTGTTGGTTCTTATCATGAATGTGTTCAATCATTATTGATGTTTGATCTTACTATCCACTTGTAACAGAAAATGTGAGTCATGTCTTGTTTAGATTTCTTTTCTTTTTCCGTGAGTTTAAAACTAATTTGACTATTGTATGCAGGTATCAGAGTCAAATAAAATGTTAATTCCTGCTATGGTAGCTGTAAAGTTCCCTGACTTGGAAGCCTACTCTGATGGCAAAATAGTAAAGCTGCCCTTTAGACCCAATGTAAATGAAAATGTGGCTGATGCCAGTGTCTCGGCTCTCCCTAAGGCATCTTTGTTCTGCCTTTCATTTCGAGCAAGTGCCCAGGTATTATAATATATACTAGCGATATAATTGTCTTGATTTGAATTTCAGTATGCTGGAACTCTTAAGAGCAGTTATACAATCTATAACATCTACTATTATAGTACACAAAACCAGTACAACTAGGATGGGATGAAAAGGGTAAAAACCTGACAGATGAACTTTTGGGGGCAAAAGAAGATAGAAATTCATTATAGTTACTCATGCTCTTTCAGATGAAGAGGAAACCAGTATGGTTCTGAGGATTTCTTCAATAGTAAAGATAGTAATATGTATTTTGGAATTGAAGCATTAATTTCTATTCTGAGTACCACTTTATCGTTTACTACCATGGAATACCTGGTAATGGTGAGCTTAGAAGCTGGATATTACTTTGTTACGCTGCAAAATTGGTTTACTTAATAATGACGGATAAGATGGGAATTTTTTTATATTAGTATGGAGACTCAACTTGATGCAGTACAGATGCAAGGGAGGGATAAATGTAACTTAGAGAATGTTGTGAGAATAAGAAAACAGAAGGGTTTAAGAAAGAATAGGGGTTCTTAGCTTTAGAAGAAGAGATAGAATTAGGGAGGTTAGGGGGAGGAAACAAGGCCAAGCCTTCAACAAGACAAAATCTTAATTCATTCCAATCTGCCCTCAAATTACATTAGAAAAGCCATATTCATAGGCTTCAAATAACCCTTAGACTCCGAGAATACCAAAAGACTAATATAACTTGTTAATATTAAGACTCTTAATTACTTAAGACTTAAATTAGACAAAGACACACTCAAGACTCTTAAAACACTAGACTCATAATAAAATAAACTTTATAACTGAAAATAAACATGGCAAGACCCTTAAACCACCAAGTAGACTTGCATTTGGATCAAAAAGGATTGCGCTTAGCCTTAGGTTGCCAGATAGGATATTTCTGTTCCAGCCAGCTCATGGCTGCTTCATTACAATTGCATTTCATAGGTAGTAGTGTAATCCTAAAACTTGCTGAGCAGACAAAACTGGAATTTGTTCACCAATGCAGTATGGTTCACCAAGTCCCAGGATATGCCCGAAAATGCATTTAGACAGTTAATCAGTTCTCTTAATATTGTAGAGATGCCATACACTATTGATATTTGATTCACAATTGCTGCTCTTTAGTGGTTCTGTCTTAAAATTATAACTGCCTTTAGGGGTGTCATGGCATGTAAGTCTTCAATCTGGTTGTATTCGGGATGGGCAATAACTTTAGGGGAGTTTATAGTCCATGGATGTGTAATCTAGGGCTCGTACTGTTGATTGTTTGTTAAACTTGTTCTTTTACTGCTTTAGTATATGTGGTTTCTATTACTGTTGCTGTAAAATAAACATATGTGTCTTTCACAGGGAATGATTGATTCTTGGAGTGTCCCTTTTGCTGATGCTTTCAGTGCTTCGAAAGAGGTTCAACTATTTGAGGTATGTGGTGATCACAATGAAGACGCATGAATGGCGTTCTAGTTGGATGTTCCAGTTAATGGCTTAATGCCCTCTATCAGCTATTATATGGTACTTACTGAAATGAGATAGAGAGTTTTATGCTGTCAATGGGTTAAATATTATTGCAATGGTACTATATATGACATAAAACCTCATAGATCAATATTTTCAGTGCCTACTTTTTCAGTGGTACCGTCATTTGTTCATTTTTACTTTATTGTCCATTCAACATTTTCTGTGCGCCCCCTAGACAAGTCCACCCATGAGTACACATAGTTTATTGATATTTCTCAATGCTTTACCACTGAAAAAGCATTTATGGAAATTGATTAACAAATCCAAGGCACGTGAATTTATAATCATTGTCACAAACATATTACATATAGCTGATTTTGTGCACCCTCTAGTTTAGTATAAGATTTTAACTGTAGTTTACGAACATAGAACCCTGTGTGTGCTATTGGAGGAATTGGTTATCGAAATCTTAAGCACATGAACTCTTGTTGTTTTTGTTTTTTTTCCTTAATTTTCTGTCGTAACTATGTTACACATAAGTTATTAATGAAGGTCCTGCAGGTGTCATTTATAGACCAATGGCTGTTATGTCGGACACCAATTAAGCAGCTTCTACTTCGGATTATGAAGAAACCTAAGCATGATGAAAACCAGGACACATTTACGAAGCAGATATTATATTCATTCGGTGACCATTATTACTTCAGAAAAGAACTTAGAATCTTGAACCTTCTGACAGGGTATGTAAGCTTTATCCTTATGTTTGAGTTGTATGATGTGCTATGTTATAGTTTTTCATGACAAAGTTTAACCTTTGTTACTGTTGTCACTGTATAGGTACGTATTCCTGCTTGATAAGTTTGGTAGAATAAGATGGCAAGGCTCCGGAGTGGCTACACAAGAGGAGGCATCTTCCCTTCTCTCTTGCACATCACTACTCGTGGAGGAGAAATAAAGGCAGTTGAATCTCATCTCCTGACCTACATATCTTGAGTTGATTACAAACTCCAAACTCAAGGATTCTAGACTAGAGCAATTCTACCTCATAAAGCCACATTGTGTATTTTCTTTTTGTTATACCCACAGGCTTGGCTTTTCAGGTTAACTCCTTTTCTCTGATAATTTTTGCTCAACACGGAATCAAATGTGTAACGATTAACATGTTATAGTAATTTCTGCAATCATTCCTATGCTGAACAGTTATTATCTGATGAATTTTATCTCTTCATATTCTTTTAAACACAAAGCTACTCCAGCAATTTCATTTCTGGGTGTTTCTCAAACACCAAGCCCAAAAGCTTAAAATGGTAATAATTTCTCACGAGTCATCACCATGTAAAAGCTATCTATGAAATTATATCCTTTTCCAGCTTAAAAGAAAACTTGTGCAAGTAATCTCTCTTTGCTTTTTTGCAGCATTATTTAGAGTATAGACAACTAGAAATGCATCGTCTACACGAACGATCAATAATATAGAAAATCATTATTCTTATATCTCGGTATTATAGGTCGTAATTACTCGGACCAAAATACATAGGAATTGAATTATATGTATCCTTGGCCTTCTCATTGAAATTCTGTTGTGTATAATGTACGTACAGGTATAGTAGTATTCTAGGGTAGTGGGTATGAGGTGAAGAAGCTTAATGTGAAAGAAAGCTAGGTTGGTGTGTCATTTTCTTTTGCCCGATCGAGATTCGAAAGGCATATTTATCTGTGTCGTGTCTACGTCATTCTCGTACACCATCAAAATGGGAAAGCTCTTCCCACTTCAAGCTCTCCCAGCTTTTGGACTGTTTCCACTTTGAACAGGCTTTTCAGTCCCAGCTTTTCTTCCTCAGATATTTCTGACTTTCCCACAATGCCCTTGTTGAAACTGCCTTTTCTTTTTCACAACTTAAGACTATATCTAAAAAACATATGAGAAATCAAGAAATGTAAAGATATTCCTAGCTCTCTTGATTGATAAAAGGATCATGGAAGTATAGACTTCACGGAAAGTCTAACACACATTATTACAGATGCATTGTGCTTTTTTTTCTTTCGACCAAGATATATTTTATCTCACTCGGTTTTGTTATTTGACAAGATTTTTAATGAGGTAACACCACATACACCGTTTTAACTTTGGCTTGGCACAATATGGAGTGTTGAATGAATAATTCTCTAAGTGTGTCTTCGTCAAAGTAACTGACGAAGAGTTAACTATGCAATTATAATTAACAGATGTAATTACTCAATCAGTTATCAATCAATTTTTATTATCATTATGTACAATGTTATTACCTTTGTAATCTCACCTCTATATAATGAGACATATCAATGAAATGAGTAGACCTATTCCGATTGTCATTTTACTTTAACAATGTATCTTTTTTCTCTAATTTCAAGATTATTTTCTATAAAATTAAACGTTAAAGTGGTCGATTATGAAAATTATTGGGGATAGTAATTTTTCACAAGGTTTGATTTTTTTTCATTCTGCACCCCAATTATGAAAATTATTAGGGGTAGTAATTTTTCACATAATCTTTTTTTTGTACTGCACTCAAGTATGAAAATTAATGGGGTAGTAATTTTCCACATGATCTGATTTTTGGGTTTTGCACCCAAGTATGAAAATTATTAGGGATAGTAGATTTCATATTTTGGATTCCGACAACCGGAGTCCGACGACCTGAGTCCGGAGGGATTCCGGTCAAGTCTTCTTTCTCTTTCATTTTCTCTATCTATATGCATGTTTATAGATGATGGCAAAATAGTCCTAAAATATTATTATGTGTTGAGACTTTAATTAAAGATTTGTTCATTTAGGCACAAGTAAAAACACATTATATTTCAATAGACATATTTTTATTAAAATCATTAAATAGACTAAAATATGTCAAATTAGTACTAAATAAATATTTTTTATTAAAGAAAAGCGGGAACATGGTAAGGATAAAAACTCAGATTCGTTCATGCAAGCCTCAAGAGGCAGTGTGCCTCCTATGCATGGAGGAGTATTCAAAGTGGCAGGAGCGTTTTGGAGTTAGGAGGCCGGTATCGAATCGGGGATGGTAGCTCAGTATTTCTATGGTTTGATCCTTGGATACCTTTGCCTCATCACTTTCGACCCTTCTCTCAACCTATGTCGGGTACGGAGGATTGGAAGGTTCAAGACGTTATTGATCCAGAAGAGCGAGAGTGGATGCTTCCTATGCTGGAAGGTTTGTTTACTGATAAAGAGGTAGAAATCATTGCTAGTATTCCACTAAGCCGAGTAACCACTCAGGACAAACTCATATGGCACTATGATAAACGTGGGACTTATAGCGTGAAGAGTGGATATTATTTGACATGGGAGGCTACTAAGCGTGAAACAAAAGCCTCTTCATCTTCTGGTACTACGAAGCAGCCTTATGAAAAGTTTTAGAACAAGATATGGAGAGCTAGGATTCCACCGAAGGTTAGAGTTTTTTGTTGGAGGTTAGGGAGGGATATTCTACCTACAAGAACAGCTTTAAGGCGTAAAGTGAACCTTCCAACCGAAAGGTGTATGTTCTGCGACATGGACAGTGAAACCAACATACACTTATTCAAAAAATTGCCCAGTAATTAAATGTTTCTGGGAGCATAATCCTTTAAAGTTAAAGAGCATTACCTTCCCAGGTACGTCAATCTTTGAGTGGATGGTGGAGGTCATGGAAAATCCGGATTCATACTCCCTAGACATCTTCTTTGTTTCACTCTGGGCAGTGTGGTGCGAACGAAACAACATAGTATGGAATGGGGGGTTGTTGTAATCCTTTTAATATGGCGGTTTGGGCTTTAAAGTTACTGAAAGATTATCAAAGGGTTCATCCAGTACTAGTGCAAGAGAAAGAGAAGAGCAGTGAAATGGGTGTGTCCACCTAAAGGACGACTGAAAGTGAATGTAGATGGGGCGTATGATGCACAGATGGGAAGAGGTGGAATTGGTGCTGTCATCAGAGATGAGTATGGCTGCTGTGTTGCGGCATTGGCCAAATTTATGCCATATGCACAATCCGCCATGCATGTAGAAGCGGAGGCAATGAGAGCAGGCCTACTAGTTGCCATACATGAGCAATGGAGTGAAATTGAACTTGAAGGTAACTATGTTTCGGTCTTGCAAGCTATCAACAACAAAAATGAAGACTTGTCTTAGGTTGGTTTAATTATCTCTGATTGTAAGCGTTGTTTAGATGCTTTCAGTTTCATGCTTGTTAGACATGTCTATAAGGAAGCAAACGGTGTTGCACATCGATTAGCACACCTTGCTAGTACATCCAAATTGGATGAGTTTTGGATTGAGGATGTGCCTGATATAATTCAGGATGTTCTCATAGAAGATGAGTGTCCTTTATATCGAGGTATATGTGTTATGTCCCCCTTGTTGTACTCTTCTGTTATGAATAATAATAGTCGAACTAGAGGGCATTCTAGCCTGATTTCAAAAAGAAGAGCTTCTTTACATATATATATATATATATATATTAATCAGATTTTATGACCACTGACTAATGTTCACACTACTTTATTTATCGACGTCCTTTTAACACTATAGTTCACTATCTGCACGTTTGTTATGCCCTATTGGACTAGTTTAGCCTCTTATATAATAAACCCACGTTTGGCCCAACTTGGGACTCAATTAAATGAGCATACACTCCCGCATCTCCTGAGTTAGCAAGCATGGAACTGCCACCCAGCACGCACTTCATGCTTCTGAAGCAGAAGCAGCTTGAAAGCGCGCTTCCGAAAATAATAGACTTGGAAGCGCAAGCTTTCGATTTGAAAGTGCGTCTCAGAAAGATTTAAGATCTATGAGTTTGATCAGATCTTTTTTAATCCGTCATTTGTTCTTGTGAAA
>OX637587.1:6716106-6783858 GCA_951800085.1 Comarum palustre
AGGGTTACTGTGTTGTTGCTGCTATGTTGTTTTTGTTTGATGGGTGGTGTTGATATGATGTTGTTTTGTGTGTTTTTGTCGAGAACTTAGTAAACGGAGCTACGACGAAGCCATGGCCGTTTTCCGGCAAGATTGTCGGAATCCGGCAGAATATTGCGACAACTTGCCAGAATCTGGTGAAGAAGCAGAATTTTTCCGCAAAAGCCGAAGAGATAGAAATCGTTTTTCCTTGTTAAGCTTTAAGTCGTAAAGTTTCTGTTAATCGTGAACCGGGTAATTACGGAAAACTTACCAGAAAGAGGAAGTTCCATTATTGGGAAACTTTCCCTTTTTGGAAAGTTTCCATTTTTAGGAAGTTTCTATTTTTGGAAGTTGACTGGTAAAAATAGAAAAGTCAATCTTAGTTAACCGGTTAAAATAAGACAATCAGATCTTTAAATGAGATTCTGGACAACTCAGGAGTCTTAGTCAAAAATCGAGTTGATCGTTGTGAATAAATCAAATAATTTCATACTCGATATATCGACTCATAATTAGTAAATCGGTTAGCGGTTGATTGGGTGTCTATAGTAATTCCTCAAAATACTATGTGTTACCTAACATCAAATGAAATAGTAAGACAAGTTGAGGTGTTACGGTTTTGTATTCGAAAACTAAATTTCGAGTCGATAATCGGAAATATGTGTATTGGTGAAAAAGTTGTTAAAAATGAAGGAATTTGGTCAATTCCTAGTTAAATAGGATTTCCTAGTCAAACTTGGAAAAGATCAAGTCAACGTTAGTAAAACTAATTTGTTGGATTAATTGTACAGTCTATGGTTGAACGTGAGACGGACCCGACCATGTGAATTTTCGAGGTTGCGCTCGAGGGGCATTCCGAGTAGTGAGGATGTCGCATTAAGTACTGTGAGTGGACCTTTGTTTTGAATTAATGTCTGTCGTGTCTTTATGCTAAACAATATGATTTTTATTGATTTAATGAGCCGATGGGGCTTGGAAGGTGGGTTGCTCCCCTTCTGTATGCCCTTGTGTTATGTCGGCTGAAATTTATGTTATGTCGATTATATTTGGAAATGTATTGTTTTATAGCCATAGTTTTGAGGACGGTCGGGGAACCGTGCCTTATGCATGAGATTAGACCTCATCATTTGGCCCTTCGATCCTAGCTCGCCCTACCCTCTAGGGCCGAAGCCCTACCCGACCCTCCATTAGGGCAAGCTGGCCCTAGCCCTTCTCGAGTAGGGTAAGGTAAGGGTTGAGCAAATGAGCTCTTTAGGGCCAAACCCGGCCCTACCCTAAAAGCCCGCCCTTTAGGTCATAATAATTTCTTATTTTTTGTATTGTTTTAATATGTTTCTTATTTTTTTAGATACAATACAACTAATCTTCTTTTTTATAGTTGATTTGCTAGCTTTGATCCTTTGATTTCCTTTTATTTTGTTGATTAACGATTGTATTTTGATAATTTAGAGCATTAATTCGTGAGATATATAAGTATAACCACTTAGTTTATAGATAGATGTCTTAAATTAAGTATAATATGTATGCATGTTAAATATAACACAAAAAATAAGTTTCATTACATATAATTCTAAAGCTAAATTGTGAGAAAAAAAAATAACAAGCCAATCTCGACCCTGTTTAGCTCTATTTAAAGGGCCGGCCTTACCCGACCCTATTAGCCCTAACGAAATGGGCCGCTAGGGCGGGCTAGGGCTTACATATTCAAGCCTCGGGCCTACCCTACCCGGCTCTAAATTTTGTTGACTTTGACCGAGCCATACCCTACCCTAAGCCCTAAAATTTAGGGTTGGGCCAGCCCTAGCCCTGCCCATGATGAGGCCTACATGAGATGCATGTTTTAATTTACGGCAGATGAGTCATATAATAATGGTTTTTCGTATTTACTTGTTTTCTTCACTATGAAGGGTCGTTATATATATAAAGATGCTAGCTAGCCATACGGCTCCCCTCACTTTGGAAGTGGAGCAGAGCAATAGTATCCCTAGAAGGTTCCGACTCTAGCCTGAGAGGCTCATTGTCATGGTGGAATCTCTCCGCCATGAAGGGTCGTCATATTACTTAGTAGCCTTAAAGATTCTGACCCTAGTCTGGGAGTCTCTCCGTTATGGTGAAACTTTTTCCCCTATTTTTAATACGGAGTTTTAAGCCAATGAGATTGGCAAATG
The DNA here is from genome assembly GCA_951800085.1 of Comarum palustre. NCBI lineage: Eukaryota > Viridiplantae > Streptophyta > Magnoliopsida > Rosales > Rosaceae > Comarum > Comarum palustre. The sequence goes on from OX637587.1 coordinate 6,718,296, forward strand.
ATGTTTTGCTTTTCGAAAGGACGATTTGAGATTCTTTCCCAAGAAGGCTTGCATAAATGATTTCTCAGAACAATAAAAGAGAGAACGTTAAATTAAGATATTTTCTCATGCTTAGATATTATGTTTTGTCCACTCACTCTAACGTTATGTTTTCCCCTGGGCTCTTCGTTTTCAAATGCCCAGTGTTGCACGGTTGCTGAGAGGAGGTCATGCGTACTGAAGATGAGGTATAGTCAAATCGTTCTGCTATCGTTATTTAGTCTATTTAGGTTTTGCTTCCACGTAGAATACTCTGATTATCCCAGTATATTTCAGTTGGAGTGCAGGTATGGTTGTCTATTTCAAGGGGGTTTCAAGTAAACTTTTCTCTTGAGATGGACCCTGTAAGGTTTACTTCGGGTTAAAGGGGTTAACCCTGGATGGGTCTTGACAACTACTGTTAGGGAATCTACCTAGCTTCTGACTTGTTGTACATTTTAGGGACTTGCAGTTACTACACATGTTGAAGAAGCCAATACATAGCTAGATGAACTCATTTTGTAATACTAGATTAACATTCACGCTTTTGAACTTTGTTGGCTTGTGAAATGCTAAATGAGAGTTCAAATTTCATTATTGTATTAGTTGGTGAACTTATAGTGTGTATAAACTATTGTGATTGTTATTTTGATTGTGATGACACGATGATCTATAAATTTTATTATTGTGCTCATAACCAGAATAAAAATGTTCATCTTTGATACTAAGTAAATTTGTTGTGTTTTTTCATGTTGTATAGAACTATAGTTTATCATTTCGATTTCCAATTATTGTTAACTTCAATTATGGCATGAAGCATTGAAACACTTTCGCCAAAGCTGTACATCGCCAAATTCTCATTCTAAATCTCATTCCCCAACAGGATTGTTAAAATAGACCAAAAAATATTATGATATTCAAAATTCAATTAGTTCAATACAACAACAAACATGGGATTGGACTAATTTGATTATTCTTCTCTTAGTGGCAAGCAGTACCAAATATGGGTCAAGTGATATCCAGCATAAGCTAAGTTTAGGCCAATCCAGGGCTGTTTAGACAATTAGTCTTGTCTTAGATAGTCTAACAAACGTGCACTATATTACATGTGAAGTGCTACTTATACTTGGGAATAACTATTAGAGATAATTAGAAAAAAAAACTCAAAAAATTCACAATCTTTTAACATAAACCCATTCATTTTTAGTTTTTAAATTTACACCTAATGCAATAATTTAACATGCCTTATAGATTTTATTTTAAAAATTTAAATTTATTTTAATTTTGTCACTATCATTTTTGTATCTCTAAAGTTCATTTTGTTTTCTACCTTTAAGTTAAGTTACAAATAGAGAAATTGATTTTTGGGTATATGGTTTTAGGTTAAGGGTTAGGGTTTATGAAGGAATTGGGTTTTGGGTTTTGGGTATAGGGTTTTAGGGTTTATGGTTTAAGGTTTAGGGGTTAGATTTTAGAGTTTAGTGGCAAATCTTACAATTTTATTCTTGAATATGTTGCATTTTTAAGATTAAATATAAATAATTTTTTTAATAAACCATCATAATTAATAGGTGGATGTATTTTAAAAAAATGTAAAGAGATGAGATTTAATCCTAATAAATTAGATATATTGTTAAATACCTGTAACTTTTATTATTCCTTATCACAAAAAGAATAGCTTTTATTATTCGCTGTCATGAAAGGAGTACCATTGTTGTTAAAGATGCTTATGCTGCCATTGTTGTTAAAGATGCTTATGCTGTCGCTTATCACAGCATAACCATAGAATAATAGAAACCCAACCGACCAAAATCGATTTCTCATTGTTAAAATTATTAATTTTATAACTTAATTTAACTCTCTCTTTTTTGGTTCATAAATTCATGAGTCTATGGCCACCACGTAACCCAACAAAATGATAAACCCAAGTTCTTTACCGCCCTAATGCTAATTGTGATTCGGAGTCTGTTTTCCCAAGGCTGCATGACGTCAATGGGTTCAAGTAGTTCTGTCATTTCAGTTACGTCATTCCTCAGTACTATTTTATTTATTTTTAGCTAATTTGTTACCTTAATTTTTTATTATAATGTTAATTTGCACCTTATCTTTTTTTTGTAATTTTGCTACTCTAACTTTTATAAGTTTGTTAATTTGCTACCTAATCGTCATATATGTCTTTTTTGTTAGTTGTTCTGTCAATTTTTTTCCTGTTAGGTGTGTCTTTCATGTGAGAGAATTTTTCATAATTTTAAATTCAAATTGAGTTTTTTTAACAATTAAATTTTTCTTTAAATTCTGTATTTCATTCAAAAAAATAAAATAAAATAATATATAAATTTCGATCAAAAAAAGAAATACATTCATGAGACTTGAAAAAAAACAAATAACTGAGTATCAATTCAATACTAACTCAATTGATATGAAAGGGAGAGATTTAAGTCTCGGTTCATGAGTGGCGTATAATTTTCAAGGCTATTAGCCTCTAATTTTCCTTTCGCACTTTTCCCTTTTATGTTCTTAGTCTCTCCCAAGCCACACTTGTCCGGATCCCTTTCCTCGGTTTATCATGGGCACAAGTACTTTTGTTCTAACAATCTTCCACAGCAAGGGACCGAGGTTCGAATCGTCCAATCTGATTGGACGTGGGGCTAAGAAATGAGGGCTTTTAAGTAGTTTAATTCAACAAGCTTGTCACTCTCTTTACAGTTTCCACATTTTTTATGGGATCAAAATCCTAATCCCACACTCTCATCTGCGCGCGTGTACACTCACGCGCCGAGCTTCCTTCGGCTAAAGGGCTGGGAGATAGCTTCCCCAACAAGTATTTCGATGAAACTTCCCCAAGAAGATTAAGACCGCAAGGACAAACCTTTTATTTTCATTTTTTTATACTGTACGGAAAGATTTTGTGAAACAGATATACCTATAAAATAACCCCATGAAGTGGGGTCCACAGGGTCGGGATGGATGAACTGTGGGATCGTCGTTTTGGTTTTTTCGGGAATGAAAACGCCAGAGAGTGGCAGAGGCTGAAGTCGTTGCAGACTGAAGAGTCTGCGAGCAGTTGTCGTTTACGTCGCATCGAAGCCTTCGTGGGTGATTAGTTTGTGGGACCTTTCATTAGTTCTCTCTAATGATGATCATTATCTCTTCACTTGTGATTGATAAAATTGATGATATGCGAAAGTAAAGAATAAAATCCTTTCTTTTTCTTAATTAGAGAAAAATATAATTACAACAAGAGATTTATTTAATATTTTAATTTATGTATATGTTATTTAATTGTTTACAAAACCTATATTTTCCCTTTCACATTGGTATTATAGCTGGAAAAATAAGAAGCAACGGTTAAAAGAAAAATTGAATTATGTGTCTTCGTAGTAAACGTAATTGACAGGACCCACCCCGGGTTAAACCCCTTTAACCCGAAGTAAATCCTGCGGGGACCACCTCCAGGGAACTTCTTACCGAAACCCCCTTGAGATAGCCAACCCTTCCTACACAACTAACTAAACCGGGTTAGTCAGAGCAGTCTATAGAGATGTTACCCCAAAGAATTTCAAGCAGCAACGGAATGATCGACTATGCCTCGACTCTCGTACGCGCTCGACCTCCTCTCAAGAACCCTGCATCACTGGGCATTTAAAAACGAAAGGCCCAGGGGAGAAACATTTAAAAAACTGTTAGAGTGAGTGGACGAAAATCAAATATAAAACTCTGTTTCTTTTAATGTTCTCCCAAAAATGTTTTGATTTAAACATCAATTATGCATGCCCACAAATACCAACAATTCCACAATTGCATGATAAGATAAACAAGTAAGGAATCTGGGAAGAGACATGTTCACAAACATAATCAGTCTGACCTCTCAGACTAGGGTCGGAGCTAAGAGCTCTGGTTGCGCCTTCACGCTATGCTAGCTATATAAAACGGTAATGGACAACCCTTAATATATCCACCTGACATCTCAGGCGTGTCTGTCCTCTCAGACCAGGGTCGGAGCTAAGAGCTCTGGGTATATGGTGATGGACAACCCTTAGAATATCCACCTGACATCTCAGGTGTGTCTGTCCTCTCAGACCAGGGTCGGAGCTAAGAGCTCTGGGTATATGGTGATGGACAACCCTTAGAATATCCACCTGACATCTCAGGTGTGTCTGTCCTCTCAGACCAGGGTCGGAGCTAAGAGCTCTAGGTAAACGGTGGTGGACAACCCTTAGAATATCCACCTGACATCTCAGGTGTGTCTGTCCTCTCAGACCAGGGTCGGAGCTAAGAGCTCTAGGTAAACGGGGTAAATGATGGTGGACAACCCTCATAGTGCACTACGTAATTTGCCTGACCTCTCAGGCTAGGGTCGGAGCTAAGAGCTCTAGTAGCGCCCTCACGCTACTCTAGCTAGCATAATCATTGGACAACCCATAAGGAAATTCACAACAATACTTTACTTAAATACTCTTCCCAGACAAATAAATAAATCTATTCCTCGACATATAAGCATAAATCCAAATATAATATCCGAGCACCCGAGGAACATATCATACTCGAAACAAACATATAAACCATGCAATTATATCAATAATTAGGGCATGCATTCATTTAAATAAAATAATCTGTCCACTCACAGTACTATTGCGACCTTCCCGCTCGGAAAGCTCCTCGAGCGAAACCCTCGACTACCGCGTAGTCGAGCCCGTCTCACGTCCGACCAGAGACTCTTCGACATTCTGCCGGTTCAACTGCATCACCGGAATCTTCGTCGGATTCCGGTGTCTTGCCGGAATTTCGCCAGAGTTTCCCCGTTTCTCGATCACCAAGTTCTCGACATGTAATAACAAATTTATCATCAAGTCAACCAATCTCCAAAACAATACTTATACTACTTCCAACAAAAATTAACAATAAATCGGATGGTAGCTACCTCCTGCCTTGTAAAATATCATCGCAGGAAATCTCCTCTTCTGCCGAGCTACTGCATTGAATTTCCTGAGCCTCTAAAAGCTGCAGCCTCACCTTTTAGCTTCACCAACAGCTTGAACTCCTCCTCAAACTATAACAATAATCCAATTACATGTCATGATACCACCGAAAACTAATTCCAAGAGAAGAACAAAACCTTCTCACCTTTAATCCCCAAACTCTCTTCTTCTTCTTCCCCGAGACCCAGCATCGGGTCTACCCTACTGCTTCCTGTCCGAGCTGCTGCTCTAGCTTCCTCCTCCTTGTCATGACGTCGCTGCAGCCATGAACCGAGGGAGACAAACTCACTTTAGGAACCACAAACTAGACAGGGAAGGAAAAATCGAATACAAGGATCGAGTTGGGGGTTTTCGAATTGGATTTTTAATCTTGTTTGGAGAGTGAGTGCATGTTAGATTTGTGGGTATGGGTAGAGAAAGGAGGGAGAGAGAGAGAGAGAGAAGCAAGAATCCGGTCCTTGATCGTCCAGAGGTGGCCGGAGGACGGCAGCGTGGTGGCTGGGAGGCGGACAGCGCCGCTGTCTCATTTCGACTCTCTTCCCTCTCTCGACAGAAATGAGAGAGTGGAGATAGGGTTTTTAGTTTATATACTAGGATCCAAGGGCTCACAATAAAGGATGGAGATCAAAGGCCAAGATTAAAAGTTGGGTTTTTTTTTTTTTTTTTAAATCAGAAAATAGTAATTTAGATATTACCATGGACTTCGGAAATCCGTAGAAAATAAACCGAAGCTCCGAAAAATAATCCGAAAATACCGGGAGACTCGTGTCGACACGTACTATGACATCGAGTCATAAATTCAGGTATTTGGAGTACTTTTAAAAACTCGAAAATTAGCTCGAGCGATAACTTATCGAATTACCGATCGCAATTAGAAGTCCTCGGTAACCCGTGAATCTCTGTAAAAGGTAACTTTTGGGTACGGGGTGTCACATAAGATAACTTTAAAAGATTCGGGGTGTGACAATTCTCCCCACCTTATAAAAATTTCGTCCTCGAAATTTCTATACTCGAAGTCCAACACTGTGGGGGATCGTACCACCTAAAATAAAATTGCTCTCCAATGCCAACTTCCCGTACTAACCAGAAGTCTAATGACATAGGATGTAAGGTAGTAAACTTGTTTCCGTAACAAGAACATACGTGACACTAGGCATCCCTTAACTCTAAGGATACCCAACATATTCATCAAACTCATGTAATCTTGTCACGTGTCACATCTAGCCAACGTAGCACTCCTTCCTACGTGGATGATAACCTCCAATATCAACTTCCTTCATTTTCTGACACCCGACCACACTTCTCGGGTCAAACTAAAACATCTAAAGTCTTACCGTGGATCACAATGATTTTCTCTTGAATCAATGATTAACTGATTCATCGAATTCTCACTGTACTACATCTCATTTATGAGGTGGAAAACGACACTGACTATCACTGATCCGCCATCTGTAATCCTCTGATATCAATATACAACGTGGGGTCAACACCCATGACAACATGCCCACCAGAAAACCATGACGACTTGTGTTACACAAGCCGTCACCTCATTTGAACTAGGCTCCCTGATCTGGTTTACGCTTTCTAAAAACCATTCTGTCAAGTTGTCCTGTTGTAGAGTAATTGTCTTCCCTTACTCTATCCTTACTCAAACCACTGACACACACAGGACACAACTGCCATGAATTCTTTTGCGTAAATCCAAAACCATAGCCTTTAAATCAGGGAGATACAAGTCTCCAGACATCGAGATCCCACAATACTTACTCCTCGCATGAAGACAAATTGTCATGCTACACACTGCTCACATAACTATTCTGACAACACACATCCTGACCTTTTTACTCACAAGCCAAACATAAAATCGCTTGCTCAATTATCACCTCGTGGAACTACAACGTACTTTACCACGGTAATACCTCACCGTACTACTCATAGGTGAGGTACCACTGACCTCCCCATCTCTTACTTTAACCTGGAATGACGCATAGTGCAGAACTTGCACTTCAACCATAACTGTGCGTCTATTAAACAATATCCGCATCACACTCTGGGATAAACTTACCATTAAATGACTCCCAGAGCCTTACCCGCTCAACAAGGTTATTCCATTCCCAGATGCCTCCATTACCACTTCATCCGGCAGTAACTGACAACTTGGGACATTTAACCAGATCAGACTTCTTCATGAAATTTAGTGCCACTGGTGCACACCCAAAGGAACCCCTGATCAACGCATCGGGAATTAATTCCACCGAACTTAGCCGTATTGATCACCGAGCATCCAGTTATCAAGGCACAATATAACAAATACCATCACCGCACTGGGCGCTTAAACATCACAAGGTCAACTCGTACAACCAGACAGTTTCCAACAAAACTGTCCCCCATGCTCTGCAAATACACCATCCACCGCAACCTCTATTCAGTAAGATTCAAAATTCTCAATCGTTTACCCCTCCAGATCCTAAATTACAAGATCCACTGCCACACGTTAACATCCTCTCAGATCATAACTTAATCTGAACGTGGCTTAATCACTCCACGGTTTCCGATGGAGTGTTGCACAACTTAACGACATACCTTACCAATCTCAGTAACAATTACTACCAAACTTAGGCTCGTAACACTCTTTGAGTCATCAAGGGAAACTTTTCCTAGTTCCACTGCATTCCATACTCACCGAAATGTTGACAATTTCGAGAGTCACCTTCAATGACCTTTCTTGCTACCACTTTACACTCGTGGCGCCAAGAACTGTCGTCAGGTCAATAATTCCTAACAAGTAGGGTCACTACTCAAATGACCAATGACCATAGCAATGCCAACAATACTTTAATCCTCTCAGGATTTCATGATGTACACCAAAATTCAATTTTCCAGATCAAATCCTCATTCCACAGATCAAATTGAGAATATTTCCTGTCACTGCAGTGGGTGTAACTTATGAACCCCAAACATGACTAGGTTCACCTTCGTTTACAATACTTGATTAGACCACAGCCAGTGGGTGCACAATTCCCATGCCATCAAGCTCGGTTAATTGCCCTCGAGAAAACCAAGTGTCATAACAAACAACTTTGGTTTTAGGTTGAAGCTTAAGTAACTACAAACATTCTCACTCAGATTCAATGATCCAGTAAACCTTGCCCCACTGCTGTCACTTCACCACTTCCGTGTACTTATCTCGGAAGAACATCCGACCACCTACTAACGATATTAATGATCTCGCTAACCATCATAAAAGTCGGAGCAACTAACAATAACCCACTTCCGACATATACTTAAATGGTTAGACCATCTTTTGGACGTTTTGTACAGAAACTTCCCACCAAACATCTCTAATCTCCGTTCTCACTAAATGAATGAAACTCACATGACACCTTCTTAAAATGAAGTCATCATCAGTCTTAGTCACTTACATGGTGTCATTTTGACCACACACAGCTGCACACGATAATTATGCCTTACCAGCATGTGCTACCCAAATTTCAACTTTACCACTTCCCTACACAGGAGGGTACACGTGCTCATGTGGGGTATACCCATGTACATCTTCAGCCGTCAAACAGTGCCGTTTGCACAACTACCGGTTCCTACACCACAATAATACCAAGTCCATCAAGGCTCGTATCACTATCTCCGGTACCCCAAGCACCCTTGGTCCGAGACCCGGTGGCTTGTTGCCACTTTCAACACGTTTCTTTAAATCTCGAAACCAAATCACCTTTATTTACAACTGGTAACACTCGCTCGATCTGTAAATCGGACTCTAACACAGCCAATCTGGATACTCCTCCACAGGTGTACCAGTTAAAATACTTTGACCACAGGTGGATAACTCACCTTATGGTTGACATGAGCCCCACGATCTGGTGACACGATTTAATCACTGCCCCCACGATAAATGGCCCCAATGACCCTTGTCACCAATAAATCAAAATCATGCTTGGACTCACTAACAATCCAAATCTTTCTATTACCCCAATCATGGGTGGCTGAAGCAGAGTGGATCTGATCGTAGCTGACGACAACAATGTCAGCACCAAAAGTGACCCAAGCCATTAGTTTCAGTGGCTGTCACCTAAAGCATCAAGTGACCAAAACAGCCTTTACTTCCTTAACATTCTTCAATAGTGTCACATCATGGACTCGTCACTAGAAAAAGTCCATTGATCACAAATAACCCCACTCAACTTTCCTTGAGTCATTCCACTTTCACATGTCCGTTGGTTTCTCTGAAACCACACTAATGACGAACCTCAACAAAATCGTGGCAATCGTCAAATCTTATTATTCATCCTCTCAGAATAATCGCGCTAGGCGACTTCAGCTCCTTTTTCCATCACAGGATGCAACATCTTCCAGTAACTCGTACGACTCTTCACTGCTAAGAGCCTCATAACACGAACACCCAAGCCTTGTCTTAGGCTTCTACAGCATCCCTGTCAACAACCATGACAGCCTTCCAGGTGTGAATTAACTGTTTCCCCACCGAATACTCACACAAATGTTCAAGCTCGTTAAATAGCGGGAGTTTACAGCTCGATCCCCAACTCAAATCTCATAGATCCCTTTAAAACCCAATCCTTGGGGAACTCATCAAATAAATACGTAACGAGCTTACCTTGTTCCTTACAGGAACTCTCTGTGAGGTCGCGCGTACTGAGGCATAGTCTTGAAGATTCGATCGTTTATAGGACCACTCGGTCCATATCTCAATCAGGAAGTACTAACTCATATTCTCAATAAACACTAAGCGTCCAAGCATAAAATGCCGATGGATCCGCCGCGGTCGGACCATCACTCTATAGACACTAAGTGATACTAAGTATATGAGGTAGTAACAGGAAACGATAACCTAATGCTCTGATACCATTGACAGGACCCACCCCGGGTTAAACCCCTTTAACCCGAAGTAAATCCTGCGGGGACCACCTCCAGGGAACTTCTTACCGAAACCCCCTTGAGATAGCCAACCCTTCCTACACAACTAACTAAACCGGGTTAGTCAGAGCAGTCTATAGAGATGTTACCCCAAAGAATTTCAAGCAGCAACGGAATGATCGACTATGCCTCGACTCTCGTACGCGCTCGACCTCCTCTCAAGAACCCTGCATCACTGGGCATTTAAAAACGAAAGGCCCAGGGGAGAAACATTTAAAAAACTGTTAGAGTGAGTGGACGAAAATCAAATATAAAACTCTGTTTCTTTTAATGTTCTCCCAAAAATGTTTTGATTTAAACATCAATTATGCATGCCCACAAATACCAACAATTCCACAATTGCATGATAAGATAAACAAGTAAGGAATCTGGGAAGAGACATGTTCACAAACATAATCAGTCTGACCTCTCAGACTAGGGTCGGAGCTAAGAGCTCTGGTTGCGCCTTCACGCTATGCTAGCTATATAAAACGGTAATGGACAACCCTTAATATATCCACCTGACATCTCAGGCGTGTCTGTCCTCTCAGACCAGGGTCGGAGCTAAGAGCTCTGGGTATATGGTGATGGACAACCCTTAGAATATCCACCTGACATCTCAGGTGTGTCTGTCCTCTCAGACCAGGGTCGGAGCTAAGAGCTCTAGGTAAACGGTGGTGGACAACCCTTAGAATATCCACCTGACATCTCAGGTGTGTCTGTCCTCTCAGACCAGGGTCGGAGCTAAGAGCTCTAGGTAAACGGGGTAAATGATGGTGGACAACCCTCATAGTGCACTACGTAATTTGCCTGACCTCTCAGGCTAGGGTCGGAGCTAAGAGCTCTAGTAGCGCCCTCACGCTACTCTAGCTAGCATAATCATTGGACAACCCATAAGGAAATTCACAACAATACTTTACTTAAATACTCTTCCCAGACAAATAAATAAATCTATTCCTCGACATATAAGCATAAATCCAAATATAATATCCGAGCACCCGAGGAACATATCATACTCGAAACAAACATATAAACCATGCAATTATATCAATAATTAGGGCATGCATTCATTTAAATAAAATAATCTGTCCACTCACAGTACTATTGCGACCTTCCCGCTCGGAAAGCTCCTCGAGCGAAACCCTCGACTACCGCGTAGTCGAGCCCGTCTCACGTCCGACCAGAGACTCTTCGACATTCTGCCGGTTCAACTGCATCACCGGAATCTTCGTCGGATTCCGGTGTCTTGCCGGAATTTCGCCAGAGTTTCCCCGTTTCTCGATCACCAAGTTCTCGACATGTAATAACAAATTTATCATCAAGTCAACCAATCTCCAAAACAATACTTATACTACTTCCAACAAAAATTAACAATAAATCGGATGGTAGCTACCTCCTGCCTTGTAAAATATCATCGCAGGAAATCTCCTCTTCTGCCGAGCTACTGCATTGAATTTCCTGAGCCTCTAAAAGCTGCAGCCTCACCTTTTAGCTTCACCAACAGCTTGAACTCCTCCTCAAACTATAACAATAATCCAATTACATGTCATGATACCACCGAAAACTAATTCCAAGAGAAGAACAAAACCTTCTCACCTTTAATCCCCAAACTCTCTTCTTCTTCTTCCCCGAGACCCAGCATCGGGTCTACCCTACTGCTTCCTGTCCGAGCTGCTGCTCTAGCTTCCTCCTCCTTGTCATGACGTCGCTGCAGCCATGAACCGAGGGAGACAAACTCACTTTAGGAACCACAAACTAGACAGGGAAGGAAAAATCGAATACAAGGATCGAGTTGGGGGTTTTCGAATTGGATTTTTAATCTTGTTTGGAGAGTGAGTGCATGTTAGATTTGTGGGTATGGGTAGAGAAAGGAGGGAGAGAGAGAGAGAGAGAAGCAAGAATCCGGTCCTTGATCGTCCAGAGGTGGCCGGAGGACGGCAGCGTGGTGGCTGGGAGGCGGACAGCGCCGCTGTCTCATTTCGACTCTCTTCCCTCTCTCGACAGAAATGAGAGAGTGGAGATAGGGTTTTTAGTTTATATACTAGGATCCAAGGGCTCACAATAAAGGATGGAGATCAAAGGCCAAGATTAAAAGTTGGGTTTTTTTTTTTTTTTTTTAAATCAGAAAATAGTAATTTAGATATTACCATGGACTTCGGAAATCCGTAGAAAATAAACCGAAGCTCCGAAAAATAATCCGAAAATACCGGGAGACTCGTGTCGACACGTACTATGACATCGAGTCATAAATTCAGGTATTTGGAGTACTTTTAAAAACTCGAAAATTAGCTCGAGCGATAACTTATCGAATTACCGATCGCAATTAGAAGTCCTCGGTAACCCGTGAATCTCTGTAAAAGGTAACTTTTGGGTACGGGGTGTCACATAAGATAACTTTAAAAGATTCGGGGTGTGACAGTAATTGTCAAGAAGAAACTAATGAATTAGTAGGGGTGTAAATGGGTCGGGCTGAATCGAGTACTATAGTGTTCATATTTGACTCATTTTATTTTTATCGAGTTCAACCCAGGCTTAAGCTTGAATTTTTTTTCATGTTCAAGCTCGGCTCAACTTATTTAAGCTCGAGTTAAGCTCGAGCCGGCTTGACTCATTTAGTTTAAATTACAAAACATTAAATTTAAGGCTATCTTATGTTAATTACTTTCTTATTGTGATGATTGTTAGTGTTTGATTTCATTTTTCATAAATTGATTGTTTTAATATATGTATTTTAATTAAATAATTTGATTCTAAAAGGAAAAAATAAAAAGAATAAAAGATTTGGATTTTAAACAATATATTTTAGGTATAACAATTTTTTTAAAGCTAAGTTTTAAAATCGAGTTGTTCACGAGCTAAACGAGCCGAATACAATCTTGTTCAAGCTCGGCTCGTTTTTTTGTCTAGCTCAATATTGAGCTCAAGCTCGGCTCATTTATCTTACGAGCATGAGCCGAACGAGCTAAAAATCGAACCGAACGCGAGTCGAACACGAGCGGCTCGAGCCTACTTACAACCCTATGAATTAGTATAATATATATCAGATGTAACCGCTTAATAAGACATTGTCAGGGTTATCTACGTTGTGATTCATCTTCTATATAAAGAGAACTTCTAATGATATGAGAAAACATATTCTCAATTGCATTTCATTTTAACACGTTATCAAAGTAACTTAGCTCAGTACGGACGTAGTGTCATTAAAATGTATAAAGAATGTATTTTAGAAGGAACCATTGACTTGAGTTCATTAGATCCCTATACGAAACTATTGACTTGAGTTCATCAGATCCCTACAAAAAGACAAAAGAGACTGCAGATGGAAATACAATGCCCTACACCAAAACCTCCAACCAATGTTTTACTTGGTTTTACTAATGTCAGATATCTATGACTATATATTGTTCCCAAACTGATTATGTATTCATCATTGGGAACACGACGATACCGTTAAGAAACATCAGACTCTTCTTAAGATCTCAAGAAAATCATGTAAAGTCAGGAAAAATAGATTTATGTACTTTTGTCAAAGTAATTGACAAGAGGAAATAAGAAGTTAATATATATTAGATGTACATGTTCAATCAGATATTGTTAGGAAAAATCTAGTAGTCTACACTTTTGGAAATGCTTCAGTGATTTCATAGTTATTTTCTAGGTTTTGGTTAGCAATGTGGCAATGTCTACGACTTTGTCTGCAACAGAGCGTTCTGACACGATAAGCAAGAGGAAAAGGCTGGTTGTGGTAGACCCGATCAGATTCGGAGGAGATCAGAGGCATTTGTTGGCATTTTGAGTTGATGAGCTTGATAGTCGCATATTTATGCGTATTTATTAATTGAATTGTTACACTTGGATTATTGCTATTAATTGAGTGATTTAATTAATGTTTATTGTTTTATTAGGTTTTGTGGAGAAATAAAGAAAAGAAAGAAATAAAAAGGATTCCTAATGCCATAAGAAAGGAGAGACCAAGAGGGATTCAGAATAAAAGTGTCCTAATGCAAATAGAAGAAGGAGAGACCAAGAGAGACTATGGACGCCATAAAAGTGTCCCTAAACCTAGGACGCCGCACTGCAGCGCTCCCAAACCCTAAACTTTCAACCTCCTCTTGTCTCCATGGCCTCCCAATCCCCTTTCGGGCTCCTTTTCTCCTCCTTCGTGTCCTCCTCAATGCAGAAGTCCAAATCCTTTGGATCCTTTGCATCAACAACACCATCGATATCAATCGATGATGTTACCAAATCTTTTGTTGTTTATCTGGCGCTAGCAAGTTCAACCATGGTCGACCTCTCACAGAGTATTACAGCCTCTAGGAGAGGTGCTACGCAGCCGTTCTTGATTGCAAAGCCCCTCAACTCGGTGCCTCCACATCTGACGAATTGAAAAGGTTTTGTGGACGAGTTTGGCTGCTTGAACACAAATTCTAGATTCAAGAACGTCCGAATAACATCTTTGTTATTGGATTTGATCTCATCAAGGACAAGAACAAGGTCCTTCATGGAGGACCGTGGTGGTATCAACATGCACCGCTTGTGATCCAACCCTATGATGGAGTTAAGGCAATCAGAAACATCCCAATGAATACTCTGTATTTCTGGATACGTATTCAAAATATCCCTCTTAAATATGAACTTTTTGAGAATTTCCCTACTATAGGTTCTGTTGCGGGACAGTATATAGAATTTGATGACAAATTATGGCTGAAATCAAAAAAGGTTAGAGTTAGAGTGGAGAGAAAACTCTCATATCTAATTTTCAGCTCTAAGTCGATCAAGTTCCCGAACAATCTTAAGGAGGAAATATAATTTTTCTTCAAGAATTGTATTGGTGTATGTCTAGCATGTGATTTGGTGTTCCATGAGAATATACGCTGCACGACCGGTCCTCCGTATAAGTTTACAGGTACGGAGGAGAATCAGACCTCAACTCCAATCATTATTTTTGCATCCAAAGCACTGTTTCATGGAATTTTCAAGTCCCAGGGCTCTACCCTACCATCCACACCACCTAGCGGATCATTGTTCGGACAGAAATTCACTCGAAGGTGCCCGATCATCATCAAGAGACCAAAGACTCAAAGCCAAGAGGATGTGCTTGGCCTGGTCCCAATAACAGGTGCACAGGTTGAACCACCTATTACTGAGGATCATGAGACTGAAAGATCAAATGGAGACTCACACTTGGCATCGACAACTGCTGGCCGCAAAAGAAACAAGGCGGTGTCCCCTGAGACCTTCCCAACAAAGATGAAAGCTATGGTGGAAAATCTGCTTCGAATCCATGAGGCAGCAACTCATTCCAAGAGAATCAAGCAACCTAACTTTTTAGCTGTTCTATTGGCTAAATCTCTTGATTTGCTGAATAACATAACTGAGACGAAAAAGAAGACAATATGACGCTCTTTCGGCTCTAAGAACAAACCAAAGAAGGTACTAAAGTGTAGGACAGACCCGTTGAAGCTCAACCTCCATCAATTGGTCCAGTGGATGTGCCTATACGCTCTAGCTTGAAGGGCAAGGAAGCAGTTTAATTTCCCTTGCATGTTGATGTTTGAATTTTTATGCTTTCCGGTTGAACATTTACTCATAGTTTTGTGCTTTTCACTTAAAACTATGAGGTTTTAATTTTCCTGCATGTAGTTTTAGGAATAATTGTCTATGATCTAAGTTATATCAGATTGTAAGCTTACTGTGATAACTGGTGAACCATATTGTATAGGAGGATACAACCCTCACACGAATCACATGATCTTATTTGTCCTCTGTACGCATGACAATGGACCGACTCGTATTGTATCATCTACATGAGTTTATAAATGACAAAATTGTCTTTAATTAAAAAAACTAAATCATTCTGTTTCAAAATATAAAATAAGTCTTTTATTTTCCTTTTCTAATGATGTTGAAAAAACACTCAAGAACACACAATAGCCTTCAAGAATGCTAATGTGGAATCCATTTCTGCTGTATGCCAAGACGGTCGAGCTTGTTTTATATTCTCATCCCTAAAGTATTTAGCAGCACACAAAGCAAACCGTCATTAACAGCCAAAGCATATCTTACCTTTTTTTTAGGGGAAAAGCATTTCTTACCTAGCCACCCCCCTACCAAACCAATTCAAAATCCTAATCACACGGCGCGTGTCTGTAAATGCTCACGACCCTCGTCTTGGCAACTCCTTCGTCACCAAGTCTCCGGATTTTGTTATAAATACAGTCATAGTCGACTTCTCACTTCACATTTTCTTTCCAAAACTCAAAAAACCCTCCACTTTCTCTCCCTAAAAATCCACTCCATTCTTTCACTGAGATAGCCAACACCGCAATGTCAAATCGCGGCGGTCCAACCGGTGCTCGCGGCGGTGGCGGCCGAGGCCGTGGCCGTGGAAGAGCAAACCCCGGCGGTCCTGCCAGAGGCTCTGTGCCTTCTCCGACGTATCATCCACCTTCTGCGACTTCTCCGGCGTATACTCCAGCTCCAGCTCCGGCACCGCCGGCTCACACTGAGCGTCCCGCTGCAGCCACGCCGATCGCGGCTCCGGCGCCGGCTCCAACTCCTGCTCCGGCAGCCAGCACATCGTCGTCGTCAGCGGCTTCTCTGGCGAGCGAGATGGAAAAGAAGCTCACATTAGCTCCGGCGGCGCTTCCTCCGTCGTCGGCTAAGGCTGAGAGGTTACCGGCGAGGCCAGGTTTTGGTACCGTCGGTCAGAGAGTTCAAGTGCGAGCGAATCACTTTCTGGTGCAGGTTGCAGATAGAGATCTGCATCACTATGATGTGAGTTCTCTGATTTTTGTCTCTATGTGTTTTTTTATTTTGGTTTTGATTTTCTCTGTTCTTGTGTATCTGTGAGCTTCATCTTTGGTTTACATGATTCTTTGTTTGTTGCTCATCTTGAAATTTGTTTTCAAACGTGCTCCAGTTTGTTGAGAAATGTTTTTTTTCCACATGCATTTTTTTCAATTTTTGAAGAATTTCGTCATGCTTTTATTTTGTTGTTTGGCTTTTTACTGCTCTGAGATTTATGTATTCTGTTTGTGCTAGTTGTTTTGAGGTGTCCCTTGAAATTTTGAAGTGTTTGGCCTTACAACCTCTCTGTGTTCTATGCTCATTTCTCTTGTAAGGTTTGTATTTTGTGGAGATTTACATGTTTTCTGTGATGGCCTTAGGTTTCAATCAGCCCTGAAGTCGCATCAAAGAAGACGAACAGAGATATCATCAACCAGCTGGTTACAATGTACAAAGAGTCTCACATGGGAAATAGGATGGCAGCATTTGACGGCATGAAGAGTATCTACACTGGTGGTCCACTGCCCTTTACTTCAAAAGAGTTTGTGGTCAAGCTACCTGAGAGAGAAGGTCGGGCTGGACCTGCAACAAAGAGGTATATCCCTATAAGTCCCTTGTTTTGGTTTGATTATCTTCCTAAGGCTTCCTCTGTTTTTTTTTCGAATCTAAAGTGTGTTTGCTTCCTTCTCTTGCAGGAAAGATAGAGAGTTCAAGGTCTCTATTAAGTTGGCAAGTCAGCCTGACCTGTATCAACTTCAGCAGTTCTTACGGAGGAAACTCCATGAAACACCGCAAGAGACTATCCAAGTTCTTGATGTGGTGCTTAGAGCTGCACCATCTCAGAAGTATGGTTTTGTTTATTTGATGATGCATATTTGTGGGTGCTGTTTTGTTTTGGTTACTTTAACATATGCAAATTGGTTTGTTTTAACCTTTTGTTTGCTTTGCACAGATACTGTGTTGTTGGTAGGTCATTTTTTGCCCCTGAGCTGGGCCACAAAGGTGAGCTTGGTTCTGGCTTGGAATACTGGAGAGGCTTTTACCAAAGCTTGAGGCCTACGCAGTCTGGTCTATCGCTTAATATCGGTATCATTTTAACTTGATTTTTCTCCTATTTCTCTTTACACTACACCATGTTGCTTGATGATCCAAGTTTTATGTGATTGTGCAGATATTTCAGCAAGGGCTTTTTATGAGCCTATTCTGGTGACAGAGTTTGTCAAGAAACATTTTGGCGTCAAGGATTTCTCCAGGGGTTTGTCGGATCGTGATTGTCTCAAGGTATTGATGATTTTAAGACATTGTTCTCTGCTCTGCCATTGGATAATAAAGATTTGGGCTGCATACTTCTGACACGCAGCTGCATTGCTTTTCAATATATGATCAGTTGTTATGCATCTTTCCCATCTTGGTGAATGTTGAACAGTCCTTTTGGGACACCACCTCCATTTGAGTGCAATATCGTATCCTCATTGTTATATCTTCATATTGATGCTCACTGTTTGATTGTTGTTTACAGGTGAAGAAAAACCTGAGAGGAGTTATGGTTACACTGAGCCATTGTGGTAGCAGGAGATATAAAATTACAGGGGTCACCGTACAGCCACTAAGCAAGTTGACGTAAGTATATATTCTTATATGTGCCAGGATTGTGTTTATTTGATCTATTTTGTTCAGCATTACTAATAGCGTACTGTCGGACATTGGGATTTAGGTTCACTCTGGAGGAACAGCAAACCAAAGTATTTGTTGTTCAATATTATCGTGAGAAGTACAGTATTAACCTGACACAGGTGGCTCTGCCTGCTCTTCAATCTGGAAATGATTCAAGGCCTGTTTATTTGCCCATGGAGGTTGTTCTTTTGTGACTAAACGTTTTAATTTGTTGGTAGTTTCTTTTATTGTTGTTATATTTTTGTTCTCATTCTTACGAGGGAGATGATATACAAACATTTTTTTTGTTTCCTGCAGCTGTGTTTAATTGTACCTGGGCAGAGATACACGAGGAAACTTAATGAAAATCAAGTAACAAACATGCTGAGAGCAACTTGCCAACGGCCCATGGAAAGGGCATCTAATATACAAGAGGTAGACGTGTGTTTTATGTTGACAACAATTTTGGATTTCTTCATTGAATCTTGGTAAAGAATTGCTGTAATCTTCTCTTGTGTGCTTACATGGGTAATATGTGCAATTGATAGATGGTAAAGCGAAATAATTACAACGGTGAGGGTCTTGTAAAGATTGAATTTGGAATAGAAGTGAATGAGCAAATGGCTCTGGTGGATGCCAGAGTATTACCACCTCCACTGGTAATTGCTGCTCATTTATGTTTTAGCAATTCAAGCAAGATGTTTTCTTATTTCATGACTAATTATGGTCATTGTTACAGCTAAAGTACCATCAGTCAATGGATACTCCTAAGATGGGTGCATGGAACATGATTAACAAGGTGAGGTGCCTTTTTATTCAGATTTATAGACTCCTTTGCAAATTTATCTAACCTTCATCTGTTTATTTAGAAATAAAGAAGTAGTACTATGCAAGTATGTGTGTTCTTCTGTTGGTTTTTTGATGTTGAATATCAAAGCTTTTGTTTCTAATTAAAAGCAACCTTAGCATGAACTGTAGATAATGTGTTTCTGTTGGATTCCCTGTTTTGTAGAAAATGATTAATGGTGCCAACATTGATTTCTGGGCGTATGTCAATTTCTCTAGACTTCCTAATGACTTCAACGACTGCTTTCTTAATGATCTTGTCAATATGTGCAGCAGTAAAGGGATTGTAAGTCTAACTTCTAATTGATTCCTTGATGTGCTATTTCATCCTTGATGTGTTATGATTGACGTCATGACCTTTTACTTCTAGGTTTTCAATCCTGAGCCTCTAATTCCTGTACAATCTGCTCATCCTAACCAAATTGAGAGGGTTCTCAGAGATATCCACAAGCAGTCAGTCCAGAGACTGAAAGAGATGGGACAAAGCAATAAACATCTTCAGTTGTTGATCATCATCTTGCCTGATGTCACAGGATCTTATGGTGAGAGTTAAATATGTCTCAGAAATGTGCTCTCTAGCTGTGAACTTGTACTTAGATTTGGTCTTTCTATTGCAGGTCCCATTAAAAGAATCTGTGAAACAGAGCTTGGAATTGTTTCCCAGTGCTGTAATCCTAAGAATGAACGGAAGCTTAGTAAGCAATACCTTGAAAATCTGTCTCTTAAAATTAATGTGAAGGTTGGTGGCAGAAACACCGTCTTAAATGATGCCATTCAGAGGAGGATTCCTCACGTCAGTGATCGTCCTACAATCATCATTGGTGCTGATGTCACACATCCACAAGCGGGGGAAGACAGTGGTCCATCCATTGCAGCAGTGAGTTCTTTTTTTTTGCTGCTGTTTCCTTTCGTCAAATCCTTCATGCTTTTGTTGTGCTTCCAGGATATAATCATTTTTGGTAGCTGTTTCTTTTCATCATTTCCTTTGTGTATTTTTATTGACAGGTCGTTGCCTCTATGGACTGGCCTGAGGTCTCTAAGTATAGAGGAATCCTGTCAGCACAGTCTGGTCGTGAAGAAATCATCCAAGATCTTTACAAACAAACTCAAGATGAAAAGCGAGGCCTGGTTCATTCTGGAATGATCAGGTGGAAAGAAGAGACATTGCTCCTCTCCCCTCTCTCTTGTCTATTTCATTATTTGTTTGTCATTTATTTTTTGGTTACTAATGGCTTATATTGTTGGTTCTCAGAGAACTTTTCATTGCATTCCGAAGATCAACTGGCCAAAAGCCACACAGAATCATCTTCTACAGGTAAGGGAGCTTAAATCTTTTGATCAAACAATATCAAGCACATTTGTTGATATCTGATATTTTGTTACTTGACAGGGATGGAGTCAGTGAGGGTCAGTTTAGCCAAGTTCTTCTCTATGAGATGGATGCAATAAGGAGGGTAATTCCCTAGTCATTTGCAAAATTCCTTTTGATGGATTGAAATCTCTAGTCATTTGCAAAATTCCTCTGGATGTATTAAAATGAAAGATACAAACGAGTTCCATGAGTTGCTGTTTTTTTTGAAAAGCTTACTATTTGGTGTTTGACTAAATCTAATTATATCCTCCTGATGATGCAATGTGGGTGTAAAAAACTTTATCTCAACTATTTGATTGATGTCAACAGGCCTGTGCTTCTTTGGAGGAGGGGTATTTGCCACCTGTTACTTTTATTGTGGTGCAGAAAAGGCATCACACACGTCTCTTCCCTGTTGACAGAAATACTGATAGGAGCGGGAACATTCAACCAGGTTTTATAAATAATAAGCTGCTCTCTCTCTCTCTCTTAGGCACATTTTTAAAATTATCTGTTTCAATCTGTGTTAAGGTACCGTGGTGGATACCAAGATATGCCATCCAACAGAATTTGATTTCTACCTCAATAGCCATGCTGGAATTCAGGTTGGTGTGAACTTCAGCATCATTCTAATTGCGTATTACATGTAGTTCCCTGTTCCCCTCTGATGGGGTATTACTCCTCTATGCTAATATGAATGTGTTTGTTCGTGCAGGGAACAAGTCGCCCAACCCATTATCATGTACTGTTTGATGAGAACAAGTTCACTGCTGATGAGTTGCAGACTCTCACCAACAATCTATGCTACACGTAAGTACAGTATATTATCAGTTCTTGCTTATTACCCTTTATATTTTCTCGTTTTCTGATTGTGTGTTGCTCAAATCATCAGATATGCAAGGTGCACCCGCTCAGTTTCCATAGGTGTGTAAATTAAACTTGTTAATTTCATATGCTTCTACTTTTAGTTTCATGCTAGTTTTCTGATTGTTGCTTGATACTTGTACTGCAGTGCCTCCGGCCTATTATGCCCATCTTGCTGCATTCAGAGCACGCTATTACATTGAGGGAGATAATTCAGATGGTGCCTCATTTGGCAGAGGCAGCGGGGGCAGTGCTGCATTGAGCCAGGTTCTTCCGAATGTGCATGAGTTTGTCAAGGATGTGATGTTTTTCTGTTGAATCAGAGTTGAGAGAAAGAACAGTTCAACCTCTTTTGTGCACTCTTGTTTCTAGCAGGCCTTGATACAAGATTCAGTTTATTCTACACCAGAAAATCTAATCTAATTAGTGGATGTGGCTAAATGCAAATTCATCGCAGTTGGGGCATCTAGAGAAGTGTTTTTGGTCATTTGCATGACCTAGTCATCAACTAACAGTGTGTTTTGGATACGAGATTTTTCAAAATGCAATCCAAATGTCTGCCTTATTTTGTATTTGTTGTTTGTTGTGTTCTGCTTGAGTTGAATATCATGGTGTTGAGGATATGTTAGCTATTGTCAGCTATCAATGTGTCTTTTGAATACGCAAACCAAAATTCTACCTTAGTTTTGCATTTGTTGCTTGCTCTTGTGCTCTGCTTGTGTTGCGTGTCATGGCAGGGATTGTTTCATGAAGTGTTGGCTATTATCTTCAATCGTCTGAGGATGGTTGAGAAAAAGTGATGATATGAATCACTTGATGGGAAGGCTTTGTATGCGTTGTTGATAGTTGTTCACTGAAGCTTTGCTTTAGATGCGCAGCTTCAAGTATAGTCACTTTGTCGCACTTCAGTTCTGAGTGTGAAATGTACATGTTCACGCATGGAACATAGTTGCAAAGCAACTGTCCTCGGAATGGTGCCGAGATTTTAAGGATTTTGTTATCAACCTTGTGGAAGCAAACATGTATATGGGGCTGTTTAAGGAAGGTTTCAGTTGGTTTGGATTACAGTGGTTACAATTCTGTAGGGTACCAATTCTATCAAAAATCAAATTCTGTGCGTACCAATGATGCTTCATTTACTTACAGTTGCAACGACAATGGGTTAGTAGGATCTTGGTCTAGTGCGACCTTGCAAGATGTGACTTTCGTTGGCTGGGGTGCGAGCTCAAGAGTCAAGACTAAGAATCATTGAATCCTTTAGACAATGCAGTTTGAAAACTATTCACTTCTAAATGGAAACGAGAAAAACTATATTTTTATTTGCAAAACGTTTATTTGTTTCACACGTTAAATCTTTAACCAAAATGTTTTTTTTTTCTAATTTTGTTCTCTGAAAAATTAGCAAATAACTCTGGACCGCCTTTGAGTCTAGAGTTGTAAATTTTGTGTTCATGTATCGGAGGTGGTATGGATTCTCCTTGTCGTTTTGATTATTGGTTTGAAACCAATTGCTCTTTTAGTTTTGATGATTGGTTTATTTTGCTTAAGATTTTTTTTTTCAGGATTGACGTTATCTGTTTTTTTCCAATAACTCCGGGCTACCTTTGAGTCTAGAGTTGTAAATTTTCTGCTCATGTATCGGAGGTGGTATGAATTGTGTTGGTGCAATGGTACTTCGATGCTCTGAAACACTGTTTTCTCACATGAAATTCGGTAGCTGCTTGATTGAACAAAAATTTCGAACATTGTAACTACATAAAATGAAAATGGGGTCGTGCATAAAATGCAAATTTGCCGTCAGAACCCCATGGCAGTAAAACCGCCCATAGTTGGTATTACGAAATGAAAATAACGTATTGTCAATTTGAACTTTTGGTAGGTCTTATTTATTTCACATATTTAAAAATTTAAAACAAAATGCCTTTTTACTTTACGTTAGTGTTAGTGTATCGTTGAATGATAACTCATCGTGACATTAACCTTGAAAAATTTCCTATAATTTTCCCACATTAATTACAAAATAATTTTCCATTTGCTTTTTATTGAAAAGAATAGTAATATTCATCCTTATCTCAACTCTGTTAATTGCCTTAACCCATGAACACCACGGTTGAGGTTGGTTAAACCACACTGCGTGGAAGACGAGGGTAAATTCGTCATTGTGCCCACTCTCAACCAGCCGTAACTTCCCTCGTCTTCTCGTTTCCCCATATAAGTGCTCCACTTTCCCACTCTCCTATATTCTCTCTCCGGAAAAAATGTCCCGACGCGGCCGAGGCCGGCATTACTCCGACGATCGCTCCAACCCTTCGCACGGCGGAGGCAGCAGGGGACGCGGCAGAGAGGTTCCAGCGGCCGAGAAATTCAAATTGGAATAAAGAAGGGTAGAAAGTAAATGATTAAAAATTTTATGTGTATGAATAATTAGGTTACCATAACCCCTGAAGTTACATCGAAAAAGATACACAGGGAAGTGATAAACCAAGTGGTTCATCTGTATTCCGAGACATATTTAGGGAAGAGAATCCCGGCTTATGATGGCATGAAGAGCCTATATACTGCAGGGCCATTGTCATTTTCTATTGCAGGCACACTGTTGTTGGGAGGTCAATTTCTCCACTGAGCTTGGACCGAAGGGCAGTCTAGGTGAAGGTTTGGAATTCTGGAGAGGGTTTTACCAAAGTCTACGGCCCACACAGCTAGGACTTTCCCTTAATATTGGTATTTTTCTTTTTCCTTTCTTTTACCTTATATTCTATGACATTGTACCAAGTCCTCCAACTCTGATTTAAATTAATATTGCAGATGTGTCAGCCAGTTCTTTTTTTGAACCCATTTTGGTGACTGAGTTTCTTGCCAAACATTTTAAGTACACTGATCGTTCCATGCCTTTGTCTGAGCGTGACTGTATGAAGGTTGTTTAATTTCTCATCGTAATTTATATGTTGCATATTTAATCTGTCTTCATGGTTCTCCTAGATCTGAATTTTCTTTTTTTTCCATGACAAACGTATTAGTTAGCTCCAATGCTCCATCATATGATTTTCTTAATATCTAGTTCATGCTTAATATTCTGGGTTTAATTTTTCCATTAACTTTTTTTTTTCTTATCTTCCAGACACTCTTCATATATGCATGAGTATGTAGACTTGTGTTTTTATCCTAGTGTGTGTTTCTGACATTTTTAATAATCACGCACAGGTGAAAAGATCATTTAACAGAGGTATATCATCATCTCTGTCTTTTATCTGCTCATACTTGTACATTTGTGGACAGATGATGAGGAAGAAAACCCACAATACAGATGATAAAGAATCTCTTATAAGGAGGGAATTTGGATTACAAAGAGAGGAAATGGCGTTGGTCAAAGCACGAGTTTTACCATCTCCATTGGTAATTAAGGATCTACATTTTTTTGTTCTTACGTTGCTAATTTTTCTCACTTAGTGATTACTTTGTTACTTCAGCTCAAATTCCACGACAGTGGTCGTGAAAAGAGTGTTTATCCCCAGATGGGACAGTGGAACATGACAAACGAGGTAGATCTCACTCACTAATTTTGACTTATGAGAGTACTGTTTAAATCAGAATAAATTTACTGATGTTAATTTAATTGTAGAAAATGATCAATGGTGGTAAACTGCAAGTTTGGGCATTTGTTAATTTCTCCAGACTACCCCAAGATATCACTTTCCCATTTCTTGAGGCCTTGGTCCATGTGTGTAACGGTAAGAGGATGGTATGGCTCTGATCCTGTACCAATTATTCAGTGTGTCATTTTGCCTTGAATTGACTGGATTCTCTTTATGATGAATCTTTCTAGGAATTTTTCTCCCAACCCTTACTTCCACCACAGTCATCTCAAATTGAGAAGGTACTCTGAGATATTCACAAGATGGAAGGGAAGGGAACTTCAGTTATTAATTGTCATTTTGCCTGATTTTAGTGATTCATCCTATGGTGAGTATCACAACAGACCCAAAATTATGTTATCATGCAGTAAAATTTGATCGTGCTGATTTCATTGCAGGGAAGATTAAGCCAACTTGTGAAACAGAATTGGGCATTGTGAACCCAAAAAAGTAAAAACGTTCAGTACACAATGTTTGGAAAATCTTGTGAATGTAATTTATTGGTTTTGTAGACTAATATATATTCCTTGAACAAATTACACGTGAATGTAATTTACAACTTGTGGAACGGTAATGCGTAAACTCTACATGGACAATGTGGGTAAAGAAAAAAGAGAGCAACTTTTGACAATGAAGCCACGAAACCTATTACACTAAACAACCAAAGGGGTTATGAAAGCTATGGCACAAGGTCTTGCTGGTAGCTACAAATATAAACCAGCAAGAGAACGAACACAATATACAAATGGAGAAAAAATAATGGTAGCCCGCCCACCCCCCAGATGATTCAAATGCAATGCTAATAAAACAGGAAATTTCCTAGCATGTATAAGATCAGCATAACTGGTATAAGCTGGTAAGGACTATTATGTAGAGAAATACTGTCGCTTAGTTGTCCTGCATTAACATATTCGCTTTTTCCGGTTCTACTAGTTGCAGAGACATTAACTGACAATGAACCTACAAAAATGAAGATGATAAAAAGGGGTCAGGGTATTGTTGCATAAACTCCAATACTTTACAGAATGAGTAGATAGCATATATAAACAGATGGTTGCAGGAATATAGAGGATTCTTATACTTACAGTCATAGTTAGCCCATCCGATTCGTTGACCACCCAAATCATAAACAAAGATTCTGTCTTTTAAGACAAGGTCTGGCAAAGGGAAGATTAAATTATTGAGTGTATTATATAAATACATCATCTAAATATACACAAACAGAGAGCAAAAAGCAGATGGTTAAGCATATAAGCATACATGCATGTTGACAAATGTTGAGGAGCCATAGAAGCAAGGAATAAAGAAGCTTATAATATCACAAATCTGTAGTTTAAGTTGGGCACCAAATCTGATGCTGTTGTAGTTTCAAAGAATCTATGAAGAACAAGCTCTCACATAACTGTGCCTACTGAATCTGAACTTGAATTTTTTTCAAATAAAATGTTCAAATAAAGCTAAAAACTTGTGATTATGGAAGCATTTCCACCTCTGAAAACTTGTGAGATTATGGAAGATGAACTTATAGAACCCCCAAAAATAACTAAGAAAATGAAAAGTTTCCAGTTTTGTGTTGTACCTCCTAAAATCGTGATTCCCGAACCTTGAATTTTCTGCAAGCCAATGCACCACCTTGCAGCACCACCCTGTGACCAAAACACAAATCAGCTTATAATTTCATAAAAAAGGAGATCAAACTGCAATACTTCTTAAGGTGATACAAAGACGACCAGCCATGCAGTGACACTTTATTTTTATATCATGGAAATATCATTTCCACTTTCAAACAAATACCAGTGCTTTAAATTAAGACCAACAATTGCTGGAGAAAAATGTGAACATGCAGAAGGATGTGTGTACAGGTAGAGCAGATGGCAAGGGAAATTGAAGAGCAACTTGGTCATAGTCCAAATCCGGTATGGTAAAGATTTGGCGTTCGGTGTCCGATTGGCCATTATAATATTTTTGTGGAAGCAGAACGGCCTAACGAATCAACCTCGTCGCTATGCCACGACCTATGGGCTTTTTAGGCCATCTAAGTTCATTCAGGGCTCCAAAAGTCTGATTTACTTTTTTCGGGATTTATTTTTATTAGTTTGTTTTGGATTTGATTTTCTTTTAATCCATGGGCTTTTAGGTTTCGTTATTAGTTGTCCTAGGGTTTCTTTGCTCCTATTTAAGGAGCCTGTATCAGTTGTATTAGACATCTTTTCATATTTATAAAACCCTTTGAGTTTATCTCATTATCTCGTGGATTTGAGATAACCCGGCTTGTGGATTCAAGTCACCGTTTGTTGGATTCCAAATGTTTATCTATCCTAGTTCCGCTGTGCCAGTACATTGGAGAATCATTTTAAGGACCAATTTATGACAATAGAAAGAGTTAAGGAAAAAACTCACAACAGAACTCTGCTTTATAAGGTAGTCTTGAGGTCTCAGAATCATAGATGCACCACCAGCAAAGTTCAAAGCCACTTGAGGAAATATATCATTGATACTGGACGGATAACATACATGTCAGAGTTAATTCATAACGAAAGAGAAAGCCACTGAAGGAGAGAATTGGAGATGAAGAACCAAAAGGTGAACCTGGAGGTGATTAAATAACATTGGTTTCCATTGGAAACAACGGGGCGGACAGATTGGGAAACAGTAGTGGTAATCTGCAAGACAAGAAAAAAAAAACTTAGTTCTTATCTTTTCAAACTCAGGTTGACCAAATAGTAGCACAATTCCACATTCCATGCCAAAACCAGAAAAGACGGACTTAACGTTACTTGGAATACAAGAAACAAAATGACATTCAGGATAGTCAACTTATAACTAGGAAATTGCTCAACTAAGACTTACAGCATTAATAAAAGGATCATAAGCTTCTTCTGCGAGGTATGCCAAAGTTGTACCAGAATCAACTATTGTTCCTCGGTTGCTTGATGTTGCAAACACTGTTGGATCAATTTGCAGTGCTTGTCCATTGACAGAAATGCTCTGAAGATTCAAATTGTAATGAGGCCTGATATATTGAACCCAAATGATTAGTCAAAAAGACAGCAGCTGAGTTTTGTATGATCTTTCAGAGATCTAGTTCAAAAGACAAAAAATTGGAAGGAAGTATTCCTTATATTCATATCAGAACTGCGATTCATGTACATGCCAAATGACAAGTTAACCTGTAAAGGGTTTCAGATGGTCAAGTCATATGCTATCTATTGTCTTTCTCATGGCCTTATTTGTCCACAACGAAAAATAAGGGTTTGGTTTCAGTAAACGTACAATCTATTATGACACTTTCAGATTTTATGCAATGACTTATCATAATTAAGTAATGGAAGACGACAAAGATGTTTGGCACTGGCGTAACATTTATGTGCATTGTAATTATAAAAGAATGCAACGTACTGTGATGGAACAAGTGGGCTGTACACTATGTTTGGTTCCACAATCTCGCCGATAACTAAAATACCTCCACCACTAGTATCTCCCCTCAAGCAGTGGGAGAAGACATTAGATGCAACCCCTTGTGAAGCCAATTGAGAGATGATAGACATACCCTGTTGGCCAAACCCAAAGATCCCATCAACTGCTCGATCAGACTTTGTCAAGTCTCCAGTTTGCAAGGTGCTACACCTGTTTATACCATCTAAGAGAATGACTTCCAAGACTCAAAGAAACTGTACAAGAGGGACACTGATTATTCTACTAGGGAAGACTTGTGTTAACTCACCCAAAGACAATGGAAGCGGAATTATTTCGAGTCATAGAACCCTCGAGAATGGTCTGAAGGTGCAACAAGTCCGAAACATAATAGCCTGATGTCCCACTGCCATCTCCATACTGAAATGTGTACGAACACTGGTTATTCTGAGTGGAACAATCCGAATCCGAGGATTGAACCCCAAGACTGCATCTTTTATCCGTACAAGAAATGAACTGTGACGTTGATGAGCTTCCAGGATCAAAGGAATTGAGCTGAATCTGTAAGAAATACAAGAAACTACTAAGTTCTCACAAAGATAGCAACAATAAAACAAACATGAAACTGACTGTACCGGTAGTCCACTTGATTCGGGGCAACCATTGCAGGAACCGCAGCTGACCCACAGAACATCACTACCCGTATCAATCTGTACATAATAGTCTCTTGGAGGAGATCCCAATTGCAGTTTTGTATAATAAAGCCTACAGATTGCAAGTAAAACCAGAATCAGCAAGAGCCGTCAAACGGAACCATTAAACAAAAACCAAAACCAGAAATTAATGAATTGAACCCGATAAGGAAACATGAAAGCATTCAAGGATCCAATCATAGAAACACATTGAATCCAACAAAACCCAAATGAAGAAAAAAGTGAGAGCAACTACCCAACTCGGAACGGATCGAAGGTTCCTTCAACCGGGAAATCAGCGATGCCGCTTGTGGTCTGCAGCATTCGGCCATGCCTCACTCTGTCACGAGCTCTGAGTTGACTCAGCGGCACTCGGTGGTCCGCCGGAAAAGCCCTCTCCAGCACCAGCGTCGACGGGAAGCTACTACACAACACCGCCGTTGCCGACATCAGAATTGCACCGGCGATCAAAATTCCGGCAACAAAGCCCATTTCCTTCCCGCACCGACAACAAAAGGATTAACAGTTTAGAAACTTACAAGACCAAACTGTGAAGCTTGTTGAGTTTGGTTCGAATTGTGTTGCAAGGAACAGAAAGCATTTGAAGACAGAAGAATGACGTGAAGTGTTGGAATGAGGAGAAGAGAGACGGTGTTTCAGAGTGAGAGAGAGGCTGGTTTTGCCTTTTACTTTCTTTTGCTTTTGTAAATTGCAAGTGCGAACGAATTTTTTGACTGGAGTGCGTGGGATCTGCGTTGCGTTTTCTTTCCTGTTTACACAAATACATGAAGGCATCACTTTCCTCTTTCTGATAGGAGAAAATTTACGTGAGAGTTTGGTTACGCACACCATTATCGTCAGGGTATATTTATAATCTTAACTCTGAATGACACAATGGACACGTGTCTGTCACACCAGCCTCCAGATATGAATTTCCACAAAAATTTACAGATCACGAACCAAACGAGATATCTTGGTAGCGGGAATCATCACATTCCTCTTTGTTACAACGTGTGTGCGTAATAATAATTCTACCTACTTTGTCAACATGTTAACTCTCTCTCTCCTCTTGATTGCCTTTTCTGTCGGCATCTCATGACTCGTAGATGGCACAAACTCCTAGCCGGCTGTGCACAGGACCACAGGTGCAGTAAGTGCGTAGGACTCAAATTTTAACATATATATTTGTTGACAGGGCCTTCATGTCAAATAATGATAATTAGTTCAACCGGTTTTCAGTTGCTCTTCATTATAATATTTGAGATCGAATCCCATAACATGCATCATTGTCATCCAACATATTTAGGTAGAGGCTTTGTTTATGCTTGATCCCTTTCATTTTTGTTTGTAGCAGGCATAATCGCTCAATGTTGCTTCGATGAAAATATTTGTATACCCTTTCAATCCATAAAAAGAACTTTCAAATAATAGCTACCTTTCTTGAGTTCAATACTTCAAGTCACAACCTTTCATTTAGGGTGAGAGAAGAGAGAAACTTACGTTACTAGATCAAACTGCACTAGTCTATTTATTTACGATTCAAGTTTTAAGAAGTGTGTGAAGTAAGAATATAAGATATGAAGATCTTTAAAATTAACAAATATAAGTTGATTGTATTGTATTATATGAGAAATTTTAATGAATAACCAAGTTTAAGCACTGAAGATGATTTTTGACTTTGTTTTATAAAATAATTGAAAAATGACCATATAAGAGAAGAAAATGTCATAGTTATCCTTTTTGATCTAAAATTCTCTTCTTCCTCATTTTTTTTCTTTCCACGACATGTTCCCAAAAACCCAGTTCTTGACTCCAGCTTGTAAACTCATCATCTATGTTGATCTTACTTCACTCTTATCCGTTAACTAGATTTCTGGAAACTTCAACTTCAAGATTTCCTAACGCTCAACTTTCATGTTAACAGTGTCTCTTCTCTTCAAAATTTTTATTCATTGGACTATATGTATACATAGAATTGCGGAATGGCTTCTCTCACTAGTTTATTAACCAATTGCAATGGAGGGCAGCATCAATAATAGAAAAAGGGAGGGTTTTTGGATTTGACAAGCGTTTAGAGCCGGGGGAACATCATAGAGAGAGGGGTTTAGGAATTACCGATACAAATATACCTCACTCACATGTAAGAGATCTGACCAGGTGCCCGGTCTGAGGAAGTGAAAGCCACGCTGAGAATCTTGTTAGAGGAAATCATGGCTTCGAGGAGTTTCTGACGAGCTCAAATCCCCAGAGTGAGAGATCATCTGGAATGCTTAAAAAATCTGGTCAAAAATCATCTTGAATGCCCGGAGGAGTTTCAACCGTTTCAAAAAAGCTGGTCAAAAAAATCATCTCGAATGCTTAAATTTGGTTATTCTTCAAAATTTCTCGTATTATATGTGGTAAAATTTCAATTACTTGTTATTTCAATTCACGAAAATATGGTCCTATTTTCAATCTCGCACAGGACCTTCAAAATCTTTGAGACGACTTTGCACAAACTAAGATGTTATAACAAGGTGGAAATGTGTGTTTTCTTTTTAAAGAAATATGAGTGGAATTTACTTGAGAAGTATTTACTGTATAATTTTACATGATTCTTTACGAAATGAAAAAAATAGTTTCCGAGTAGGGTTTTTACCTTCTACATAGGACGAGACAATCGATTTGGGGTAATAACCATTCACTACAGAATCAGAAAAAAAAAATGTCTATTAGGTCTAAATAAATTTAACAGTGACCATTCCAACTTCTCATAACAAAATGACATTTTTGCCCTTATCCTCATTCCATTACTTTTTTTGTCGATCAAATCAACAGATCCATCTTCTCACTCTTCCCCGACCAAGTTGACTCAGAGAGTCTCAATGTTTTCATCCGAGTCCACTTAATCCGAGTTCACAACCATCTTCGCCGCCAAGGCCGTCACCATCATTGCCCAATCTAACCCAAGCATGCATTGAGGAATTACGCATTTATGTCTGATCTGATTTTCTCATCTCTCTCCTTCTCTGACTGTTTTATGTCATGTCTGTCGAAGCTTAACTACTGCGTCCTCGACCACTCATGGAGATGCTCCCCGGCTTCGTCGGTCCTCGACGATATCACTCCTCAACAAAGACATAGACTGGCCTATCGGCTATCAGATTTGTTGTAGCACCACACTCCGATCAGTTAGTTCTTCTCTGTCAGGACCCACCCCGTGCTAACCCCTTTAACCCGAAGTAAACCCTGTGGGGTTCACCTCAAGGGAAATTATTACCAGAAACCCCCTTAAAATGGACAACCCTACCTTTAAACCAACTAAACACTTCCATATTAAAAAAATTCAACCCCAACACCTGGAGCCATCATACTTCTCCAAATTGCATCTACACTTCACCAATCAAATTCAACTAAACTATATTGGGGTAATCAAAGTATTCTACGTGAAAGCAATATCTAATTAGACATACTAACGACAACAGATTGATTTGACTATGTCTCGTCTTCAGTACGCACAACCCCCTCTCAGCAACCATGCAACACTGGGCATTTGAAAACGAAGGGCCCAGTGGAAAATATTTAAAAAAACATGACATTAGAGTGAGTGGACAAAAAATAAACTAAATAAAATGATAGCTCTAAGCCAAAATTTATTTTCATGTACTCCCACAAATAAACCAAAAATAAATCATCTTTATGAAAACTCATAATAATTCAAATATAAATTTCTGGCCTTAAGTCAAATACAAATAATCCAGGTCTTATGCCTAATGAAATGAAATGTTGGTCTTACGCCAAATATAAAACAATCTATGCCTAAAACCAAATAATAAACGAAAACAAACCCCGGCTTGCAGCCGAATTATAAAATAATAGGGGAAAGAATATCACAAACAAATCATCCCTCATGCCAGGGTCAGAGCAAAGAACTCTAGCGTACCACCCACTCTCAATGAGGACGTAATCCCGCGCTAAAACTACCATCTGCCCCATTGAATGCCAGGGCCTGGACGTAATCCCGCTAGCTAGCTTAAATAAATTCGATATCCCTCATATAATCAATAAATATATAATCTCGTGATATCAAAACCAAACTTTTTCTTTTTTTCTCAACCAAGACCAAATATAAAACATTAATTCAGGCCTTTGGCCAAATTTAATAAAATCCAGGCCCTTGGCCAAATATATATATATATATATATATATATATATGTATATATATATATATGTATATAATATAAAACATTAATCCAGGCCTTTGGCCAAATTTAATAAAATCCAGGCCCTTGACCATATATATATATATATATATATATATATATATATATATATATATATCTCGATAAATGTTAAAACATCAAATATAACTGACAAATACCCAATCTTAAATCCCAGTAAAACATCAGGTTCGATTTCCATCAGTACGACGGGTCTCTCCCGTCGAAAATCATTTAAACCCAAATAATTCATGTGCGAGCCAAAATCCATAAAGCATGAGAAATTAACAAAAAAAATCTTCCACTGAGGTGCTCGCATATACCAAAGGAATCGAAATAAACAGAAACCCAAAACCACAATTTACTGAGAAAATCCATAAAACCATTTAAATCACAAATCATGGCACGCATTCATTTACACAAAATAAAAGTTCACTCACAGTACATAATGTGACTTCCTCATTGCTCGGAATGCCCCTCGAGCGCTACCTCAAAATATCTACATGGTCGAGTCCGTCACGTTCGACCATAGGCTGTAAAATTAACCAACACATCAGTCGTTAATATCGTTGACTTGTACTTTTCCTAGTTTGACTAGAAAATCCTAATTTGACCAGGATTTAACCAAATCCTTCCGTTTACAACTTTTCAACCATTACGCTTATTCCATTATCGACTTAGAGACTCGAAGTTTTATTAACCAATTTACAAATTGTGAGTTGATATATCGAATATGAAATTATCCAAATTATTTACAATGATAAACTCGATTTTTGACCAAGATTCATGAGTTGACCAGGTTCTCATTTAAAGATCCAATTCTTATTTTAACCGGTTACAAAGATTGACTTTTTTCATCGGTCAACTTTCCAAAAATGGAAACTTTCCTAAACGGGAAAGTTTCCAAAATGGAAACTTTCGATTTACGGTAAGTTTTCCATAATTACTCAATTTATGATTTAACGGAAACTTTACGACTTAAAGTTTAACTGGGGAATCCATTTCTACCTCTTCGGTAAAATTCTGCTACTTCTCCGGATCCCAGCAAGCTGCCAGAATATTCTGCCGGATTCTGGCAATCTTGCTGAAAAATGACCATGTCTTCGTCGTAGCTCCATTTTACAAAGTTCTCGACAAACATGCATCAAAACACCATAAATTAGGACTTAAAACACAACCATAACAACAACACAGTGGAACACAAAAGCCTAGAACTTCACCTTGATTCTCGAATCTAGAAGTCCTCTTGCCGAATTCCTTCACAGCCAAAACCTCTGTCTCTGTCTCTGCCTGACCACCACCATCAGCTACTCTAGTCGAGACGCACACAACCGTGTCTCGGTCCAAGACGACGCTACATCGACCCAAACTTGTTGTTTGGACACCGATACTACACCACCAGCTCACTAGAGGTCGAGGAACCCTTTGGAAGACTAAGAACACGTCACCGGCCGATAGGGCTTGAAACCCAGAAAACAGAAGAAAAAGGGGTTTTCGATCAAGACATCAAATCAGGGGTTTAAGGGCATGGAAATGAAGTATAAAAGGAAAGGAGCAAGAACATACCCTCAATTTGTCGAATCGCCGCCTGAGCCACCGAAAAACGACGAACACAGCCGAGCTCCTCCCCGACCGATCTCCATCGTCGATTTATGAATGTCAGATTGAGTGACTGTGCTTTGTAGAGGAGAGTGAGAGGAATGTTTTGGAGGGGGTGCACCAACGTGAGGTGGCTGGACGGCGTGTCACGCCCCGGCCTGAATTTACCTCCATAAACCCGGGATAGGACGTGCGAGACTCATCCCAAGAGGGATTACCCTCGTAATCCCCCTAGAGAAGGGATAACCCTTACCCAAACCCTTTTCAATAGTCCAAACGATACCGGAATAGACCTCACAACCGAAGGGTAACCCGAATTCCGTATTTGGATTAACGTCCTAATCGGAAATATGATTAACGTCTGTATTCCGAATTCCGTATTTGGATTAACGCCCTCAAAACGAAATATGATTTTTTTTATATTCAACAAGTGAAAGGATGACATTTTAATCATGAAAATTTGAAAAATGAAGGCCCAACAACTAACTTTTGTGTATTTGGGCACACATAAGAAAATCTTTTATTGGATTAGACTATAGTCTTTTAAAATCATTTAAATGGGAAAAGAGGGGCAATATTTAGTACTAAATGAGCTCCATTTTTTATCGAAAGGATGAATCTTCTTTCTTTATTTTTTTTATCGATGATGATGGATTAATTTTTTTATAGGTAGGATGAGAAATAAAACATATTTAGATGGAAGATTCTAGTTGTGCCTCTAAATTTGCTGTGTATACCTCATTTACTAAGTACACCTCTATTTTATTTTTTGATATGTTTAAAAGCCTAAATATACCTCTTTCTCTTTACCAAAATACCCTTGAATGAGTTGCAAAGTCTAAAAATGAATTAATTTTAATTCTATGTTCTTATTTATACGATTGATACAAAATTGGCAAACAAATTGCTTTATTTCATTTGGAATTCTCGGTTCCAAAATCTGGGTGGCTCATTCTTTACTGCTTTTTAATTGTTGTTGTCACCAGCTTGCCTTCATCAATATTACGCGAATAATGGAAATCCCATTTGGCCAAAAAGGTAGGAATTCGATATTTGTTCTCTAGGTACGAGAACTAGTATATTCCTGCTATGACTCTTATGCTCTCTCAAATTACTTTATTGGTAGCTAACTCATTCGACCTCATATTACAACCTATGGCATCACTCATAAACATAAGGATTATGACTCTGAGGGTGGCAAAATAAATTAACCAATAAGTACTTTAAAGATGCTCATGAGATCCTCTATCTATATATATATATATATGTATATGTATACTGATCGATATACATATATTGTATAAGAAGTTTGAGAATGTCTAATTTCATTAAATTGGGATAACAGTCATAACACAATGCCAGAGATAACTGACTTTTTGGGTGATTCCAATATACCAAAATTGATTTGTATAATTTTCTTGTCTTCCTATCCAAATCTATAAGTAAGAAAAAAAAGTGGAGATATAAATAGAAAAATTTATCTATTTGCCCTTTGTCTTTATATGTCTTTTCATATGATTTGACAAAGTCAAATAAGAATACAAAAAAAAGATAAAGATATACATAGAAAATCTAGAGGTGCAACTAGAACCTCCCTATTTATAAGGTCTTGTGAAGAAGATCGAACAAAAAAACATAATACATCAATTTTCATTTTTCTTTTTTAAGAAAATATCTGATCTTATTTCCTACCTTCCCGCGTGTAGTATATTTCACATCAAACCCTAATCGATCTTGCCTATCTTCTTCATAGGATCAGAATCCATTCAAGATAGGAAAGCAAAGAAGTTACGGGAACTCTAAGAGATAAACTAATCAACATTCATATTCATTCGTGTATAATAATCTACTATCAATGAGTTTAGAGAGTTATATAGAATTCTACATGCTACAATCAAGGGAATCATTTCATACCATAACTATCTACCTGTTTAACCGGATGGGCTAATACGAGTTGGACTAAGCCCTGTACACAATATCTTCTTAATATAAAAAAGGATTAAGAAGTAATCACTTATTCAGTTCAATTCAGAGCCGGTCCTATGGCAACCAAAGTGGCGCCGTCGCACAAAGTCCCCTAGCCGGCAAGGGCCTTAATTATTTTTATTTATGTTAGGTGAATAAAAATTGTATATTAATCAAATAATATTGAGAACTTACAAACAATTTGTTTGGTTGAGTTGACTTTAGCACTTGTGCTTTATTTTCTTTCATTTTTCATTTATTTTTTTCTTTCTCCTACTAGCTTTTTCCTTTATTTTTTCCTTTTTCCTATTGGGTTGGGAGAATGGAGACTTCTTTTCCTATTGGGTTTCGAGGCCCCCTATGGTCTGAAGTCTTTATTAATTGTTTTTTGCATTCTTTATTTTTTCCCTTCAATTTATTAAAATGTAGAGACCCTTTTGTCTGTTCATTATTCCTTCAGAAAAAGAAAAACTATTCGCTCTCTATTTTTCCTAATACTCACAATCTTTTAGTTTTATTTTGATGAGATTAGAATTTCGGAATGTAATTTTATTCATGCAATTACAATTATTTTTGTATTAGCGATTTTTTTACGTTTTTTAGCAAACTACACTTTAGTTATCAACCAAATTTAAATTTACAAATATACCATTTAGACAATATCTTACATTTTTAAGGACATAAATTAACCTACTAGGACAAATTGATTTCCTCATACCATATGTCACTACTTATATTACCAATATACCATTTACCATATATTTATGTGTCCTACTCCCCTACTGCTACTGGCAAGTAATGTACTACTGTGTGTTACTAGCAAGTAATGTGGTACTGTCTATAAAAATGTGCTACTATCAGTGCTATTTCAAAAAAATTCAGTAATTCTTTGCAAACTCTATTGTTGGCGTTGTGCTACTACCTCCTCAATTGCTAGCGCACTGCCATTGCCTCCTCGATGGTGGCGCGTTGCTACTGCCCCTCGACGTCAGCATGCTGCTTCTACTAAGCATGAGAGTGCTACTGTCAGGTAGGAAGATGCTACTACTAAACATGAAGCTAAAGTGATTGTCACGCTCCGACCCGAGTTTACCTCCCTAAACCCAGGATAGGACGTGTGGGACCCATTTCAAGAGAAATTTACTCGTAATCCCCCTTGAGAATGGATAACCTTTTTTCAAACCATTTTCAACAGTCCAAACGATACCGGAATAGACCTCACAACCGGAGGTTATCCCGATTCCTGTATTTGGATTTCAAACTAATTACTTTAAAGGACCTAGGGTTCTAAATATTATTTGTGACTGCACCCAAAACCCGGTCAGGCAGCCTACGTATCCTGTGCTCAAGGATCAAGCCACACGTAGCTCTTATTTTAATTAACGTCCTAATCGGACGAATCCCGTTTTTCTATTTATCGGTCGATAAACTAATATGGATAACATAATCTTAATGCAAATCCAGAGTTTAAACTCTCTGTCGAGGTACCAAAACTAGCTATCTATCGGGATTAACCCAAACATTCGACCACTAATATACAACATCCAAACACATAAATATAGTGGTATCCACATAAATAATAAATCCACCAAGGGCACCAAGCTAAAATCAACATTAATGGCACTCTTGTAATTATCCAAAGCTACCATGGGCAGCATGGTCATTTAAACCTCAATGGCATCCCTGTAAATATCTAGAACTGCCAGGGGCATTTATGGGATTTTAGCCTCAATGGCATCCCTGTAATTAATTACAATTGCCAGGGGCATTTATAAGATTTCAGCCTCAATGATATCTCTATAATTAACTAGAACTGCCAGGGGAAGTTTAGACAATTCACACATGCGGTAAAACAGTAAAAGGGTAAAACTACTGTGGTTACCCTTGAGTTTCCTGATTGGCTGGTTTGCTAGAAAACAAGCCTTTTTTCCGGCCAAACCAAGCTTCTAAACCTGCATTCCTAGCTTCTAGACATCCTACGCAATCCAACAACACTTCAAACACTAGAAAAATTCAAGATTTTCATACCTTAAAGCTAACCTCTACAACTCCGGCAAATGTCCTCCGGCGGAGCTCCGCTGGCCTCCTCTTTCATCCTCTCTGCTTTTGGGCAACTCCTAGTGTCACGCCCCGGCCTGAGTTTACCTTCCTAAACCCAGGTTAGGACGTGCGGGACTCATCCCAATAGAGATTTACTCGTAATCCCCCTTGAGAAGGGATAACCCTTTTTCCCAAACCATTTGCAACAATCCAAATGACACCAGAATAGACCTCACAACCGGAGGTTATCCCGATTTCAGCATTTGGATCTCAAACCAAATACTTTAGAGGACCTAGGTTTCTAATATTAATACTGCACTCGAAACCAGGTCAAGCTGCCTACGTACCCTGTACTCATGGATCAAGCCACACGTATCTCTTATTTTAAATAACGCCCTAACCGAAAAATCCCGCTTTTCTATTTATCAGTCGCTACATTAAAAATGATAGCATACACCTATCGTATTCCCAGGTTTAACCTCTCCGCTGAGATATCCACCAACCAGCTATCTATCGGGATTATCCCGAACATATCATCAAACTTATATAAAACAATCATACATATACAAACAGAAAATAAAGGCAACCACATAATTATAATCAACATCTACACATAAAATATATAATATAGTGGCATCCACGTAAATAATAAATCCATCAAGAATATAAAAGTCAATCTATTCCCAAATGACACTCTTGTAATTAGCTAAAATTACCAGGGGCAGCATGGTCATTCTAGCTTTAATGACAGTTTGTAATTAATCTGAACTACCAGGGGCATTTTAAGAATTTCAACCTTAGTGGCAGTCCCTGTAAATAGACAAAACCGTCAGGGGTATTTATGGGTTTTCAGCCTCGATGACATCCTTGTAAATATATAAAACAGACAAGGGCAATATTGTCTTTTTGGCTTTAGTGGTAGTCGATCTTGTAAATATGCAAAACTGCCAAGGACATTTCTAGGATTTCAGCCTCAATGACATCCCTGTAATTATTCTGTAAAAGAGGTAAAACCGACACGGTAAAAACTTGAATTTTTACCCTTGTCTTCTCTGATCACTGGTTCGCCGGAAAACCGAGCTTTTCCGGCCAAACCAAGGTTTTCCACCTACCTAACGAGCTTCTAAACATCCTAGGTAGTCCAACACACCTTAAACACAAGAAAGAAGTCGAGGTTTTCATACCTCAGGGTAAACCTCTACAACTTCGGCGGATCTCCTCTAGCAAAGCTCCACTGCGCTCCTCCTTGCTCCTGGTGCTGCCTGGAAGTCCCTTGGCTCGCCTCCGTCCCTGGCGCGACGTTAACCTGCTTGGGCAGTGCTTGAGCTTTCGTTCCTCTCTACTGGGCGGCGATCACGGCAACTCTGGCCTGGATAGAGGTCAAGCCTTGGTCACCGGAGCAAGGCGGAGCCACTGGTGGTGGCGCTGAGACACCACTCGCAACGGTGTGGCTCCGCTGAAGAGGGAAGCAGAGAGAGGAAGAGAGAGAGGAGAATCGAGGGAAGAGGAGAAAGAGAACTCCCCCGGTCAACCCCCATATATATATACCAAAAATCCAACGCCCAGATTGGATTATAAAAAGTTACCATGAACAGTAAATAGATGTTTTGCTATTTACTATTTACCGTACAATAACAACACATTTTCCTTTATAACTTCCGCATACAAACTCCGATTAAAGCGTAGGACATACCCACGAGTTCGTATTAACGTCCTCTACAACTTTCCCGAAGGAAGTTTCCCCAAATTGTCAATTTAACGAAAAGTCAACTTTTAAGGCCTTTGCAGTAAAAGAAATAATAATCGAAAACTACTGTACTCTTCATAAATTCTCAGTAAATAGCTCGTTGCTCTGGAAAATTATCCAGATATACCGGTGAGCTCATATCATCACATACTACTACTTCGGAGCTTTAAATCCTTTATTTACCATTCTCAGAAAAACTCAATAATAAGTTCGAACGATAACCTATAGTATTTATGAACGCTGTTAAAAATCTTTGATAACATTTTCCGCTCGGTAAAAAGGTAACTATTAGGTTCGAGTCGTGACACCTGGTGCTATCTAGAGCTTCCTAGGCTCTCCTCTGGACCGATTCGACACCCACTGAACTGGGCAGAAATCGAGTTTCCCCTCACTTCTGCTAGACTGCGGCTCCGACGTGGCTGAGGGTCAAGACTCGGTCGTCGAGGCGAGGCGAAGCTTCTGGTGGCGGCGGTGAGGCAGGATGTGCGGCTGAGGAGATCTGGCTGGGGTGGTCTCGACCGCTCGAGGAAGGAGAGAAAGAGAGAGAGGGAAAATTGTGCTTCTGGTCTCCTTCTCCTTTATATATAATCAAAAACCAAAGACCCAGATTTGATTTTCCAAATATCAACGGCCCTGATCAACCAATGGAAAGTTACCGTGAACAGTAAATGATAGGAGCATTTTATGCTACGTTTTTAATATGTTTTTACCCTCATTTATGCTTTGTTTATCTATTATTAGGTTAGTATTGTTAGTTATTTATCATAAGGGGTTTTTTGTAGAGCAATGGCTAAAATGTGCGTAAAGTAGAGAAAATGTGCACTAATTTGTTAAAAGCTGACTTATGAAGTTATCGTGTTATTTCTTATGATTCTTTGAATTTATACATTGTCATTACTTGATTAATTTTCTTTAATGTTTAGATGACATGTATGTGAACTTAACGAAATAAGAATCATGAGGATCGGACTTATGGAAGGTAGCAAAAGAAGCATGGAAAGACAAGAGGCCGAGAGCATGAATTCGGAACAAAAACAGAGGATTTCCAGAAACCATAACTC
This sequence comes from Comarum palustre, assembly GCA_951800085.1. Taxonomy (NCBI): domain Eukaryota; kingdom Viridiplantae; phylum Streptophyta; class Magnoliopsida; order Rosales; family Rosaceae; genus Comarum; species Comarum palustre. Next base: position 6,760,071 of record OX637587.1, read on the forward strand.
AACTTCAAAAATTTGCCTAGGACGATCCAGGAGGAACCAGGAAACGTGCCATATATGGATGGAAAGCTGTGGATGTCTAGTTTTTAAATATTTTGGAACCGCAGAAATCCAAGTTCGGAGAAAGGAGTTATATAGAATCAATGGCCGGGGGTCAGTCTTCTGAAAACAAGACAGATTTTGCTGAAGTTGTCTACCGAGTTCGTGAGTGTGTTTCTTCACCAAAATCCTTCCCAAACATGCCAAATGATTGATGAAGAGCTTAATGATGATATGAGAAGTTGTTTAGAAGAAGAATCGAAGAAATCACCAAGGAGAAGCCGAAAACAACAACTAGGAAAGTTATCCTGGTCAAAACAGGATAACTTGTTCTACCGAGACTATGGAGGAGATTCGGCTGTCCTATGGAGCCCAAAACGTGTAAGGGAGTCCTTCATTGATCTCTTAACATGTAGGGGAGTCCAAGAATTCAGAAAAGAAGTCCATGAATCATTATCCAAGTCAGCAAATTCAAGATTCAAAGTTATGTGTAACAAGAAAAAGCAAAAGCCCAATCTGATATGGACAAGGAGTGTATGCCGACTTTACCTTAGGGTTTTCTCTATAAATACTCATGTGTTAGTTCAGTTTTAGGAGTCAAACAATTTACTTTTGCTTAGAATAGCCAAGCTCTACCCAAAAACCCTAATCACAGAAAATTCCCAAACCTGCCGGCACCGCTTCACCGTCGCCGATCCTCACCAATTCTCAACCATTCCTTAGCCGATCTAATCTAGGTAGGTTAGGTATGGATCTTCATAAGGTTTGTGTAATTTTACTGTGTAATTATGTTTTATTAATATTATTCATCTTTTGGTTTTATCGGTTTTACATTCTATGTTCAATTGCATGTTCTTCTTTGTGATTTGCATGTGAATGTGTGTAGTATGTAACGTTATGTTGTGTTTGTTGGTTTTGTGATTTAGGGCAGTAGTTTATGTTTTTATGCATGTTAAACTTGAATTGATTAATCACCACCTGATCATGTAATCGAACCCTAGGATAGTCTAGTGCACGGATGTTTCTAAAGGGGGGAGTTTAATAAGCCATAGTAACCTAGGATTAAGTTCAGGTTGGAAGAAAGTTCTTGGTTTAGTTATTGCAAAGGGTTGTTAGGGTGGGTGATTTGCATGCTAATAGGATGAGTGACGCCATACCTAGGATCATGTCTCTAATCGACTCTAGAACGTAAGTGTATTTTTGTTTAATTTAGGCCGGAAGGAAATCTTAAACAAGGGTGACACATATATGTCTTAGAATCAGAAGGAAGTTTCTAAGTACACATGAGAAGTCTAATAGATTGGAATTAATTAAAGTCTAGGATCATCTAAACGTTGCTATTGTTCCTTGCACGAAATTGATTTGCATTCTTAACGTGTTTGTGTTATTTGATGCTTAAGTGATGTTTGACCACCACCATATATGTAAATATTAGATTTAGATTTAGAACCAAACACTAAAAACCCTATCATAATTCGGTAAATATGTGAATAGCTTGTAAATAATTTAATTGTTTTTGTATATACATATCGATGTCATGTCTATATTTTACCGATTGCATATTATTATGTACTTATGTGTTTTATACTTGTATAGTTGTGACAAAATTGTACTTGTATGTTTATTTTATATTTGTGAATATTACTAACTTATTTTAATGCAGATATAATCCTTCCCTAGTGTCCCCGGCTAGAACGATCCCTACTTACAGTTACTACAATGATAGGGTTTTAAATTGCAGGTCGCCAGCGCCCGTCGTCAGTTTTTGGCGCCGTTGCCGGGGACCTCGTCAGTAAATAGATATTTTACTATTTACTATTTACTGTACAGTAACAACACATTATCCTCAATAACTTCCACATACGAACTCTGATTAAAGCGTAGGACATACTCACGGGTTCGTATTAATGCCCCTACAACTTTCCCGAAGGAAGCTTCTCCAAATTCTTGACTTATCATAAGTCACATTTTTACGATAAGGTTAACAACATTCACTATTTCCGTAAACTGATTAAATTCATATTAAACAGCTCGTAGCTCCGAAAAATATTCTGGACGTACCGGGGGACTCGTATTAACATAATCTAACCCCTTAGGACATTAATTCTATTTTCCCCCCAAAAATCGAGAATATCTAGAAATTAAACTCGAATATTAATTTGGAGAAAGCTAAAAGTGCGGTTACAACCCTATGTCACCCGGCATGGTTCCGATAAAAGGGTAATTTTTGGGACGTGGTCTTACTATACTACTGCCGAGCACATTCAATTACTCAAACAGTTCAAAACATCAAATCCTCCCAATCTCAAATACCACATATCTGATGAAAGCTAGATATAGTAAAAGTACCTTAGATGTCATTGAATCTTGATCGAGGCAGTAGCAGTGTTGTCCACGCATCGAAGGGCCGATCTCGTCGAGGCAGTAGCAGATCAGATCTTAGGCAATAGCAGAACAAATATGAGGCAGTGACAAATTGGATCTGATAAAGTAGCAGATCAGATCTAAAGGCAGTAGCGGATTGGATCGACGGGACTAGCTACCTCGTCAAGATAGTAGCATCAACTCTGAGATAGAGATCATCAAAGCTCGTCAATGTTGCCTTGAGTTCGATCAAACCTGAGAGCGGGTTTTGAGGCTGAGAGGTTTTGATCGACGTCACCGGAGACATCGGTCTCTGATCTAGAGAGAGACATCGATCTCTGATCTAGAGTGTATCAGATTGTGAGATATAATGAAGATGAATGACAGAGTTTGTAATTTTCGCTTCAATATTTAACATTATGATCATTTTACAGTCAAAATTCGGGCTACTGATATTGAGCTTAGAGTCATGTCTTAATTTGTTTAAATATTAAGAAATGTGAGTTTTTTATGTTTTATAAGTGTAGTGTTTGGTTAGTAATGTCATTCTCCCTTTTTATCTTTCCACCAGACCCTTGAAATCATAGGACCGGCCTCGGTTTAATCGTTTCTTCTTCTCCCCCTCTCCTCTCCTCCATTTGAATTACAAGGCCCAGACCATTTCTCTCTCCATCAAAAAGTTGAATCTCCAAATCAGTCGGTATGTATATTTGATCAGTAATCGACTGTCCGTACGGCAACTACGGTGGGTTTTTGACTCTTTAGTTTGAATTTCATATTGGGTTCTCTCTGTTTGGTCTTCTTGAATTTGATATCCTATATATGTTATTGGGAATCTGGCAATTTCGTTCTTCCTTACTGATTGTGTTATGGGTCTGTATCAAGTCATTGTGCAATTAGAACCGAAAAGGACCAATACACATAGTGGATTAACTCACTTTGTATACGTTCTGTCTTCGCATTGCACTGCACACATCTGGAGTTGTATGTTTGCTTATAAATTCCAATTTTCTGAGTTAAGGTGTAACCATAGTCTATGCAATTACATAGGGGACTTGGCTACTTGATTTAAAATGTACCTTTTGCTTATACTCCTTTGTTTGGGGAGTAAGAATATAGTGAATCAGACAGCCACAAAGGCGGGTTCTGTTCCGGTGAATTTTATACCATGCCGAATAATCCCATTGGAGTGGGCATTTTGGCTCAGTTTCGTATATTGGTACAGGGTCATTACCAACCAATACCAACTGAGTACTAACCATACCAAGAAATCGGATTACCAACTTTGGCTGGGTGGTGCAATTCTCTTTCAATTGAAAATGAATGGTATTGTCTTGAACATGGGTTTGATGTTATGGTAATGAGTTTGAATGTAGGGCCTTTTCACTTGAACAATCTACCCATGGCCGCCGCTTCACCTTCTCTCTCTTTTGGGCTTCTCCCTCTCTCCATTGATCTCAAAGATGACGTCGTATGGCTTTTCTTTTCCATTCTCTTTTGTTTGTCAACTATCTACACAAAACTCGTTATTTTTCTTTTTCATTCTCTTTGGTTTTGGTTTTTGGTTTCAGGGTATAACGCTTGGCAAGTTAAGTTTTGGGAGTCCCAAGGTGCGTTTTGGGCTCAAGAAGACAACACTTGAAACACAAACATTGAAAGTGAATTGTTCGATAGAGAAAGAGATGGATTTGAGCACTTCACCTTTGGCTGAGTGCTTAAATGGTATGTCCCTCTTGTTCTTTTGTTGTTGTTATTCTCTCTATATGCTTCATGCCTCTAAGTTGTTGAATTGATCACAGAGATGGAGCTCAAGGAGCCAAGTATGTCAACAGTGCTGATGAATTTTGACAACAAGTTTGATCCTTACCATGCAATGAACACCCCACTTTACCAAACAGCTACTTTTAAGCAGGTATAATTTCTTCCAGATAAGGGAGTTGCTGCTATCTTTTGTCAAGTCATTGTTACTCTTTGTTGTTATTGTTAGTGATCCAAAGGGAGAGTAAGGTACTTTGCAAGTCCTATGCTGCGTAAGGATACAATATTCTATTGCTTAAGTGTTTATATGAGGAAGAAATGTAGTGGGTTTAGTCTAGGTATCAACGAGTGTGTTTACATGGCCTGGGGTTGTTGTGATGAATTATGGCCATTGTTTTATTCTGTCAAGACAAGTTAGATAGAAAAGGCCAGATTCAAGATGGCTCAATCTTTGCATACCTTTTTTTAATGGGCATATCTGTGTTTTCATTTGTAAGATGAGTGCGCCTGTAGTCAATCGACTATATGCTTCTTTTCTAAGCTTCCTTTATTTGCATGAAAAAACTGAGTTACCTTGGTCATATTCTCATACCGTGTTTCTTATCGTCTTAATACTATGTTTTGCAGCCTTCCGCGACAGAAAATGGTCCTTATGATTATACTAGAAGCGGGAATCCTACAAGAGATGCTTTAGAAAGGTCTTAGTTTAAGTAGTTATATGGTGACTTCTGTTGAAATAGATTTGACAATCCTTGCAACTATTTGAATTCCTTTTTATTTGTGTACTCATATTGAGCTTCTTTAATTTTTACTTTTTACATTCAGCATTTTGGCAAAGCTTGATAAAGCAGATAGAGCACTTGGTTTTACTAGTGGAATGGCTGCTTTGGCTGCTGTTGCTCATCTTGTAGGAACAGGTACTTTTCAAATAAGGCATAATTTAAATCTAATAATCTTCTCTAGTTACTAGACTCAAGTGTCAGTGAAGTTGCATCTCAGGTATAATACATATACCTCAATATGTATCTGATACTCTTAAATCAGTATTCATATGGCTTTTTGGTAGATTTGACTGTTGACTATGTGACAGATAGATACTAAAACACTAAATAATTCATGCACACTCCCTTGCAGATATGTGTGTGTTTGTGTAATTTCATATTCTCATATCATGTGTTAGCTTTCCGGACATCTTGTAGTTCTTGTATGGTGGGATATGCCATATCCTCAGCATTGGATGAAATCCTGGATTGATTACTGATGAGGATATCACAATCAAATCTTTTAAAGTTTATGAGCAAATGAAATGGGAAAAGAGAGCACCTATCATTCCCTTTCCATATGGCCTGATTGACTGAGACTACTTGAATAAATTTGTTATCTTCTTTCAAAGCCTTATATAGTTAATTTGTATTCTTGTCGCTGCAGGAGAGGAGATTGTTGCTGGAGATGACCTGTATGGGGGTGCTGACCGATTGTTATCCCAAGTTATTCCAAAAACTGGAGTTGTGGTGAAGTTAGTATTGTTTGTATTCTGTTCCTTTCTCAATTCATTTTAATTGAAATCTGAAATTATAATTCTTATACAATCAGACGAGTCAACACAAGTGATTTAGATGAGGTTGCATCCGCTATTGGCCCCTGGACGAAGCTTGTGTGGCTGGAGAGTCCCACCAATCCTCGGCAAATAGTTTCTGATATTCGCGTAAGACATTGTTCCACTGTTATTTTACTTTTTAAGCTGGGGTTAACCTTAACTCATTGATAGATCCATATCCTATTCTACCATATTTATGTTGTATGCTGTTAATGAATTAGCATACATTTCTTTTTTGCAATATTAGTCCAGAAATTACTTTCCGAGTTTTTATCACCAATCTTGCAGAGAGAAGTGGTATTTGATACTGAACATTGATTTCGAAAAGATTGCATACATTGGTTTAGGAGTTGATATATGTCAGCAATATTAATTCTTAAATTTGTTACTATTGAGACCAGTTGAGAGTAGCAGTCCGGTCAGTGATTAGAAAATTTTTGTGGTTCGCTATTAGTTGGACAAGTTCGGATCTCATTGTCAATTTTTTTATCTCTCAATTCTACTGAAGGAGGCACACTTTAATATCTATTGGTATTACACTTTAATCTGTTTGCCAAGCTATTGATGAGGAGGTAGATTACTTTTGAGATAAGATTTGCATTTTGACAATGTCTGGCATATCTTATAACTGTTCTGAGATGTTTTGCATCTTGCTTGAGAGTTTAGTACACACCTTATCCCTTGTATCTGAACCGTCATCGTAAACTAATGAAATATTAGCCTTATAAAAAATGCTATAACTACTATTTTCTAATTTCATATATTATCAATTTGGTCATATTTGCTACTTATCATTCAGTTCCGAAGAATTCACTGGACATCTTATATAATGTGTATATTTTGAAATGAGACATGTAAGCTAGAAATCTAGTTGAAGTTGGCTAAAACATAGAGAGATATATAAGCTAGAAATCTAGGGTAGAAATTTAGAAGTTGCAAAAGCTTTGGTGTCATATTGTAGGAAATTTGGATTCATGGCAAAACATTACAAGGCTCTCTCTGTAAGGTAATTCTAGAACAGTTAGAATAATAATACCTAAGAAAATCAGAGTATGTATAAACCTTTCTATTCTACATTAAGAATGAATCCTTCATAACTTCCCAACCATGAAAGTCCCAGTAAGACCTACCTTTGTTGACGATATAAAATCATGCCTTCTGTCTTGGGGCGGATAATCAGTATTAAGTAGCCCATTGGTCTATGTGACCACTAAATGCGGCTAGTGCAAAGTCTGAATCCTATTTCCTTAGAACTTTGTTTTTATACCTGAAATCCCTTAAACCACTTCATGATCCCTGCATTTGAAGTGGGACACAACCCTATTAATATTAAGTGACAGAAAACTCAAGTCTAGGTAGGTACTATGAGGGGGTCGAATCCCAGATCCACATTGATATTGGGTTTCCAGCCCATGTGGTTTTCCTAGGAATTTTCATCTTAGAGTATGGTGTCCCAATAAGGAAAGGATATCCTTATTGATGAAGGTATACCTGTAATTCTTGTTAATTACAGAGAAGGAGGCATTGCTGCCTACCACTAATAGGATTAGGATTCCTATTTGTTGAAGAGATCTGATATCCTTATGGCTATATAAGGAGGGGGGTCGACTCTAGGTTTTGTATCACAGAGGAAAAGAGCAAAGTGTATTCCATTCTCGGTTAGAGGGTGAGAGATAGGACAGAGAGGAGATAGATAGGAAGGGAAGAGAGAGTCCTTGTTTTCTTATTCTTTCTTGTGTACCCATTATTAATAATTTAATATATTGGAGTGTTTTTCCTGCCGGTGGACGTAAGCAAAAGTTTTGCTGAACCACCTTAGAATCTGTGTTCTTTGTGTCTTTATCTGTGGTTGTTTCTCTTGGTTTGCTGTGTTCTTTTGGGGTTCCTTGACATACATAATTGGCCGATATCACAACAATTGATGCTAGTCCCACACCCTTGCTAGAGGCAAAGTTCTTTTGTTGTAATTATGCACTGAAGCTTAGCAAATTGATTACACAAACTGCTCAATGAAGCAAATTGATTATTCGCACTGTTTAGCTCACCTCTTTTAGTTTACGGTCTTTTGTCATTGACTTTATATCAAGTTTTGTTTTCTCAAAAAAAGAAAAAAAATGCCAGGTTTCATTTTGCTTTACATAATATCGTTTACAAGATTCTTTGGCAAAGTTATGATGAATGCAACAGAGATGCATTTTCTAAGGAAAATTTTCTATGTGTGCCTAAACAGAAAATAGCGGAGATGGCTCATGCACATGATGCTATAGTGCTGGTGGATAACAGTATAATGTCCCCTGTATTGTCACAGCCACTGGATCTAGGAGCAGGTATCAACTATAAGCTATAGAGTTCCAAGCTTTTACAAACTATACTTATTCATTGATACTAATTTTAATGGATCCTTATCTCAGACATCGTTATGCACTCAGCTACAAAGTTTATTGCTGGACATAGTGATGTCATGGCAGGTGTTTTAGCTATCAGAGGAGAAAGGTTCTACGTCTTTCTTTATCTTTTGTGTGGATTTGTCTTGTTTCTATACCAAATATCTGTTTCCTTTTTGTTACCAGATTGGCAGAACAGTTGTATTTCTTACAGAATGCAGAAGGCTCTGGGTTAGCTCCATTTGACTGTTGGATTTGTTTACGAGGCGTTAAAACAATGGCCTTACGTGTTGAGAAGCAACAGGTAGGTTTTCAAGTCTACTTAAATATCTCTGGAATTTTTCTCTAATTTCATGTTACTGTCTAACACATATTTTTTTGGTCAATTGAAATTTCATTATTTAAGCCCAAGGTTTGAGAGAACTTTGCTATAGTGCTATTTTATAGGATCTGGTTTACAATTTTACATTACACGTGTTGCTGATATGTGCTTCGTTTATCTTTCGTTAATTTGCGTATACGACAATACTACTCACATTTGATAATTCTGATGGTTGGTTCTGCTGAGATCAATACCGTACTAGGCAAATATTTTGTTGCAAAATTTCTAGAACTTTGCTATAGGGCTACTTTATAGATCTGTTGTTTACATTACATGTGTTGCTGATATGTGCCTCTTTTCTCTTTCGTTAATTTGCATATACGACAATACTACTTCTAATGGTTATCAACATTTGGCCACAGGACAATGCTCAAAAGATTGCAGAGTTTCTCGCTTCTCATCCACGAGTTAAGAAAGTTAACTATGCAGGGATTCCTGGTCATCCTGGCCGTGCCTTGCATTATTCTCAGGTATTTAACTCAGTGGAATGTAGCTTTGGATGTAATAAGGAACTTATTCTTCCTTCTTCATATTTATACACATCTCTTACAGGCAAAGGGTGCAGGATCTGTATTGAGCTTTCTGACAGGTTCACTGGCATTATCAAAGCATATTGTCGAGACCACCAAATACTTCAGTGTAACTGTCAGTTTTGGTAATAGTTTCCATTCAACTGTTGAGACCACCAAACCATATTCTCATCATGATATACTTATTATTATTATTATTATTATTGCTTTTGCTATGGTCGGTGATTGCCAGTATCAACTTCATTGAGTGAAACTCGATGAAGAAACGTCTATTATCAGGCTAATCTAAAGTTAGTTAACTTACAGGTAGCGTGAAGTCCCTCATAAGTCTCCCTTGCTTCATGTCACATGCAAGCATACCATCTGCCGTGCGTGAGGCCAGAGGTCTAACTGAAGATCTTGTTCGTATTTCTGTGGGGATTGAGGATGTGAATGATCTCATTGCTGATTTGGAACATGCCCTTCAAACTGGACCTCCGGAAAACTCAACCGGCACATCTTAATTGCTCTACTGACTTGTTTTTTTGTTCAATTCATATTATGGACTGGTTTCAAACAGTGCGTGGTATAGTTCAGTCGAGTATGACTAGGTATTTTTCAATGGTATTACATTTTGTTTAAAATATTAATGATGTGGATCCTGTACATACAGTATTTTGGTTAAAGTCATTGATTGAGTTTAGTGTAATAAAATTGCTGCCTAATGTAATGCATGTGTAATTCTCATGGTTTTCATCATCTCCCAGTCTTTCGGTGTGTAATTCTCATGCATGTGTAGTCTGTAGTCGCAGTATTGCGGTGCCAACCGCTGTTTTTCGGTGGTATCGATGGTCATTCAAAATCACCAACTCACTTCGTTGCCAAAAAAAATCTCTATTTCCTACCATTTTTCCTTTTCACTATACACATCATCAACAGCTTCGAGTAAGGAAAATGAGGCACCTATCCACTCGTGTAAGATTTCTTTATCTATGAAACTCAATTTATGAAAGCTATGCTAGATCAATGCATGTTTCAGCTAATCATTATATATATGTATTCAGCTCTTTATTTAAAAAATCCAGCAATCTAAAGATTTACTAAAATATGTTTCACCAATTTTACCCCTATTAAACTAAATCAGACTATTAAGAACAAATGATATTATGGTAAATAGCATAACAAACAAATAAGATAAATAAGAAAAAAAGATAACTGAGGAGTGAAAAGTGAAAAAGATTATAACCTTAAACAGGTAAGATTTATAACTACCAAGACAATCCCACTACCCACTAACTTTCTTATCAAATTAAAAAAAATGTCTATTGAAAAAAGATTAGTTATATATATTTATATCGCTAATAGATAGAGTTTGAGAAAATTTCAGTTTACACTTCAAAACTTTAGGTCTAAAATCAGTTTCGTACCTAAATTTTTTTTAATCAGTTTCATACCTAAACTTTAGTCTAAAATCAGTTTTATACCTCATCTTTATTTTTAATCAGTTTCATACCTAAACTTTCAAAATAACATCAATTTTGACTCGACGTCATGCTTGGTTATGTTTGATAAAAAATGCTGACGTGGACCAAATTAAAAATAAAATTTTATACTTAAAATTTGGTTGAGATTGATATCATTTTAAAAATTTAGACCTACAATTCAAAGAGTGTAAACTGAAATATTTGTATGGAGTTTTGTAAGTTCTATCACCTACTATGCTTACATAATCCTTTTTTCGTCTACCCCTTCCATCTTTACTAATAGTCACATTTTATTCATTTACTTTTTGAAAAAAAAGGGAAACCGGAAAACCCTCTCTGTGCTCGTCTCAATGGAACCGGACTCAAAATCAGCACCTCCACAACACCACGAAGAAGAAGAGCCACAACCGCAAGACCTTGACGCGCATTCACACAACCCCCTTGCTCCTCCCAATGAGGTAAACCTCACACGCCCTTTGCTTCATTTCAATTTCAATCGCTCCCGTGGAATCTGAATCTGAATTGGACTGGTTTAGAGCTCTGGCTTTTACTTCTCGTCATCGAAATTCGGTTTGATTTGTAGAGAGTGTGTTTAATATATCTTATGTGGTTAACAAAGATAATGTGTTGATTGCAAGCTACATGTTGCGCCGGCATACATACATATAGAAATCATAAAGGGTACATGCTTGTGTAAGAGCTAGGTACAGTTTAATGATTGAGGTCTTTTGCGTGCATACATTACAGTTATTCGACATCTCAACTACAGTAGATCCGAGTTATGTTATCTCTCTGATACGGAAGCTTCTACCAGTTAATGCTACTATTAATCTCGACTCTCAGAGTGATGTTTCTTGTGGCCCTGTGGAAGGATTGAATGCTGATGCAGGGGAAAACGGTGCTCTTACTCGATCTATTGCTCCGCCCTCATCAAAAGACACGTCTGAGAGCATGGAAATTAATGACGATTTTAGTGAAAATGTTGCCCTTGGAAGAGAAAATGAAGGTGACAAGTGTGGTCATGGTGCCCTGGTGGGTGAAGAGGCTTGGGAAGAGTATGGATGCGTACTATGGGATCTCGCTGCAAGTAAAACTCATGCAGAACTCATGGTGCGTGGGATTTGACTTGTCATTGCTGATATCTTTTGTTTTGTTTTTATGTTGGTTTTTGTGCATACAATATTGTGATGAAGTTATCTAGTGATTGAAAGATAAGCTCATCTGGTGAAAAATCAGAAACTGGAACCTTAAGTTTTGGTGCCTCAGTCGTGATTTTTGATATGACATGATAATTGATAGCACTTAGCAATGAGTTGATGATAAGGTTAACTGCTAGTTTGTCATTGGTGACATAGCTTCTGGTTTGTTTATCAGTCAACACAGTTATTTGTAGTGAATATCATATGCTATGGAAACAGTTGGGTTTCTTATTTTTTTTTGGAAAAAGCAAATGTAACATAAACTGTTTCTTTTGCATTGATGTGCTTAAACATAAATTTATCTGTGCAGGTGAAGAACCTTGTACTTGAAGTGCTCTTAGCAAACCTTATGGTTTCAAAATCTGCTCGTACTATGGTTAGACACATTCCTCTTCTGCTTTGGTATCGTTTTGGTGTTTTGCGTCACACACACACACCTCTCTCTCTATCTCTCAACCTCTTTGTGAAAACTTATTCCAGGAAGTTGGCCTTGGAATCATCGGAAACCTGGCCTGTCACAAAGTTCCCATGAAACATATAGTCTCCACGAAAGGATTAATAGAATTAATTGTGGATCAGTTGTTTCTGGATGATGCTCAATGCTTATGTGAAGTCTGCAGGTTAGTTTGGTACCAATGAAATATGATCGTATATCATCCATTCATGTTTTATGAAGTGGCGTCCTGTGTACATAGTCAGAGTTTCTCTGTCTACTGCTCAGCAAAGAAATTTTACCTTGAAATTCATTTCTACTCGTGTAAACTATTATCTGTGTGGTATGCAAGGACTTAACATACGTTATCTTTCATATTCGTCCTGTGAATGCTAAATGGTCTAATCATTCCTAGTCACTTTGATTTAAGAATCTTGTTTGTCTACAGTTTTTCATTGGTCTTTTTAGTGTTATGATCAAGATATCTCTTATATCTTTTATAACTTCATGTCGTCATTTTATAAAAATTTCTAAGGCCTGCAAGATTACAAGTGATCAGTTGGGATCTTAAATACCCTTCATACACAAACATGCACTATCATACTATCTTCACTGTCAACTTGTTTACAAACCATGCTTACAGTTATTTTCTTGACACAGACTGTTAACTGTGGGTCTTCAAAGTAGTGAAGGTGTTACTTGGGCTGAGGCTTTGCAGTCAGAACATAATCTGACCCGGATTTTATGGATTGCAGAAAATAGCTTAAAACCACAGCTTATAGAAAAGGTAGCAGCTAAAATGATTTTTTATGTATGCACTATAGTCCATGTGAATGAAATCTTTTTGTCATTTTCTGTTATACCATTGCAATTTCCTCCTGGTGCTTGTGATGTTTCTCTTTTTCTAATTAGTTGAAGACAACAGTAAATGGAAAATTACCATTACATTACAAACCCCAATTAGGTTAATAAGTGCCAAGTCTGTTATGATGTGAGAATTTATGATTGCTTGTTAATTACAGTGTAAATGAATGAATCTGGAAAGTGGATCATTTTAGTTAGCTTTGGTTATTAATTATTATTAATGTTATTTTTTCTTAACATTTTATGATTAAAACTCGGAGAGCTCAGTGTTGATGTTTCAAATCATAAGCTGTCTAAAGGATTGACTGTTATACTATTGACCAAAGAATTTTGATAATTGTGTAAAGGCTTGAAATTGATATCACTTTTGGTAAATTGCTTATTTCTTTAATCTTAAATAATATAAGGTGCCAGAAGTCTTCCCACCAGCTAACTAGATTCTTTTGAAGCCGATAAGAAATTATTGGGTCTTATTGTACCGATAACACTCCCTATATGGTAATAATTAGAGGGCTACTGGACACTAATACATATCAATGAGTTACTTCCAAACATTTTACTTCTCTGTCCTATATCTTAAAGGTCATTACTGTCTTACTTACTCTCTTTCTTTCCTTTTTTTCTTTTTAATATTATTTTTCAACAGAGTGCTGAACTATTGTTGGCGATCATCGAAAGTTTGCAGGATGTTGTGCATATTCTCTTACCACCATTGATGAAGCTGGGCTTAGCTAGCCTATTGATTAATCTCTTGAATATTGAAGTAAGCAAACTAATGTGTGAAAGAGCCCCTGAAAGGTGTGTAGACGCTGCAATTTGCTTAAAATGTCTAAATATTTTATTCATTTATCATTCGTATTCTGACGTCTGTATTTTGACCTTTTTATGAATGTAATAAACATTCCAGTTTTATTATATTGGAATGCAGCCGTAGTTTAGGTTCAATCTAGGTTGTTTGCTTATCTTTCTTCTATGTGGACTCCTTTTCCACCTTTTAGTACGTTGCTTTTCTTGATCTTTAAATATAGGCCGTTCCTTTTCCATAGAAGCAAAGAATAAATGAATAAAAAGGTTCCAGTTTTCGCTGAGGAGATATTGTACTGTATTAGTTTAGACACTTTTGATGGTCATGATTCTGCAGCTCATGGTCTTGTGTGAATGTTGCTATGTAATTTTTATTACGTCTTAAGTTAAGTATGATAAGATTGATATTCATTCATCTACAATTCCAGGTACCCAATTCTTGATGTAATTCTTCGTGCAATTGAAGCTCTTTCTGTTATTGATGCTCATTCCCAGGACATCTGTTTGAACAAGGAACTTTTTCAGCTAGTTTGTGACCTAGTCAAGTTCCCTTATAAAGTTGAGGTACATTTTGACTCACTGGGAAATATGAACTAGAAATACACTAATAAATGCTACAAAACGATGTAGTTAGTGTTGCTGTCTCTTTTAGTGCTTCCCGATATGGTATGGCAATTGGTAGATTCCTGAACTTTATTCATGACAGTGTACCCTGACTTTAAACATATAGGATTAACATTCTTAGCTTTTTGTATGATTTTATTAGCAGTCACCTTTTCTTGAAATTATGTTCTAAAAAGGATATTCAACATCAATAAGTTCTCTTGATGTTTGATTCCACAGATATTTATTGTTGTTATTTCCGAATCAGAAAGAAACCTTTTTTTTACAGTTTTCTTTTTTGAACAAGAGTATGAGTGAAGAAAAGTAAGGTATTTGAAGATCAAGATTATGGTATGCTAAAGATTGTGGCTTTTAGTTAGTCAAACTGATGACCATTTGATAGCTGAATCTCTTCTCAAAGCAGGAGCTGAAGTTTTGTGTAGTAAAGAGAGGTGTGATGTTTTAAATTGCGGTTGCGAAATGTTGTTGAACCCAAGGAAATCATAAAGAATAAACTACCAAAATATGCTAGGTTGATGCTATACCTTCTTATAGTTCACCTGTTCATCATGGAAGGTAGATCATGAAGTTATATGGTGATACAATGATATTCAGTTAATTTACTTTTCTATTGTAGGTTACAAATTCTTGTGTTACAGCTGCAGTTCTAGTGGCAAATATTCTTTCAGATGTACCTACTCTAGCTGCTGAGCTATCACATGGTAAGGCTTTTAATGTTCTTTGTAAACCTTTTCTCTTCATCATCATCTGCTTTTGGTTTATTAACACTTCTTGAGGTGAAAGTGATACTCTGTTTTCGTTCAGATATGCTTTTCTTACAGGGTCTGCTTGATGTGTTTCCCTTTACTTCGGATGACATAGAAGCAAGGAGCGCACTGTGGAACATTATTGCAAGGTTACTGCTTCGAGTTAAAGAAAATGAAATAAGCGTATCAACTCTCCAGCAGTATGTTTCGGTTCTAGTTAGCAAATCTGATGTCATTGAAGATGATCTTCTTGACTTCCAGTTAGATGGCTCAGGATTAAAGGCCAGAAATATAGCTGTATCCTGTTGTGTGAATGTTTTGTTGAACTCTCAGTTAAAATGCAATAAAGTTGGCAGTTTGAATCATGTTCATACTATATTTAAGGTTAGTACTGTTTCATATCTCAAGTCATGTCTTGCAATATCTTCTGTTTTCCTTTACTTTTGCTACAGCTCAGAAGGATCATCAGTATATTAAACCACTGGACTGCTTCAAACGATAATCCCAAGGAGAATGAAAATGATATGAACATCAATAGATTGTTGGATTGTTGTTGTAAGCATTCTGGGTAAGTCGTGCGCCTTTCTTATTTTTGCCTTTAGTTTGTTTAATGCTTTTAAACGTTTTGAATGTATCTTGGTGTAAATTCTCCTTTTTGTTTAATGCTTTCCTCATTTATATTTTTGCGGTTAAATATTTTACACTAGGAAAGTTGTATGGTAAATTAATGTACTGACATCAAGACTAGGTTCAATGTAGATGTCAACCTGCTTTGTGTCAGTGGACTAATTTGGCTTGATCTTGAATTAGTCTACCTCTATATCCAGCTTCTCTACCTCTGTATGAAACTAGTCTACATGATGTATCAATAAAATGTACCGTAGACAAACCCCTTTGGATTATATCACTTCCTTTTTTTGCCTTAGTAAGTAGTCAATGGCAGAAAAATTAAGGTGTCATGTGTGAAGAACATCCAAAAGGGGGGCCATAGGGTCTGGATTTCCCATGGCATCATTCTTTCGAGAGATGGAAACATTTCAAAGCACTAACGTTGGATTTGGTGAGAGATGTCGTATCATAAAGGCTGGAAATAGGATTTCGTGAACACTTTGAAGGGATGTGGGAGATGAAGCGAGAGACGTTTCATTAGATTCTCAATTAGGTCAAGCCAGAAGTTTTATTGGAAAAGAATTTAGTTTGATTCAATTTCGGAATTCTGTTTAATTAATTTTGCAGGACAAAGTAAAACTTTCTGTAGGAAATGATTTGAATTAATTATTCTGCCCTTGCAACCATATTGAGATGAATAATATTTGGACTATCTCTCTTTCCGTGTCACCTTACCCTCCAACCTATGGTTTGACTTGTTCTACCCAAGCTCTAGAATTGTGAACATGACTGGTGTACAGAGGAGTCACAAAGAGATTAGGTCTTCCAACCTCAAGTATTTGATACCTTATAATTTCTGATCATAATATTTGAGAACTTGTACTTGGTAGTCAGGCGGGTGTGGTAAGAAAACGATATGAAATTGAGAAACTGTTTTCTGCATATCTGACTTGGTTGCTTGCTTTCTTTTTGGCCTGCTTGCCTTTGTAAAGAGTGATATGAATCTGAAAATTCTGATGTCATGTCTGGGATGAAGTTCAAAATTGTTTGATCATATTAGATTGAATTTGCTGATGGTTAAAGTTTCATGGATTAATCTCTGTTGCATTGCATTGCTTTCAGAGATGTGCCATCTTCAGTTTCTCATGACATGGACCTCAAAGAATAGATCAGCAGGGAAAGGTTTGCTACAATATCAGAAAACCATTTCTTTTGACCTTAACAAGGAACACAAGCTGTGAGAACAAAGGTGCAAACAACATTGCCAAAGAGGTAACTGCCCCTCAGATGCCAAAGGATCTTCTGAGTTCATATTTTCTAATATCCTGGAGCAGGGAAAAATGTGAGACAATTTTTCATGGCACGATAGTAGGTACCTGTACTTGATGTTTTATACCAGCAATATTAGGGAACAAAGTAATCAAGGCTAGGCAGAGTAACATACATGTCATATTGTAAGTTTTATGGTGTATGTAATTATGTATTCTGTTTTCTTGCATCACCACTGATAGGAGATGATCATGTGAGGGGATAAACGAGTCATAGTAAGCATTTATATATGATGCTCTTCTCCTGTGAGATTGAACGTTACGGAATCCAAAATCTAAAATATCATGTTCAAAAGTTCCTTCTCTAACAATTAATTACAAAACTTATCCGAACTATGATGTTATTTTCATTTACATACCTAACTATTAAAAACTTGCGTTTTGATACCTTATATTTTATTCCGTTAGCGTTTTGATTCTCTAACAATTATCACTGTTAAATTTTAAGCACACTTTCGTCATCTCAATAAATATATCATTTTTTTCATTTACTTTAACAAAATAATTTATTTTGGTGGTGTTATGTAATTAATTCTTATTCTTATTGGTTTGTAATTTACCTAATTATAATGAATTTAGTTGTAGTATTTTAATTTATTTTATTTTCTTAACATGTAAGTCCAAAAATATATACATACAGATGTAGTATTTCTTTTTATTTTGCTCAAATTTTATCACTATGGTTTCAAAAACAAATTTATAATTTTGGAGTTTTTGTTTTTTTTAATATATTTATCAAAGTAAATTGTTCTATTTGTACTTGATAATCTCAAAAAATAAATTATTTTGTTAAAGTAAATGAAAAAATGATATATTTATTGAGATAAGGAAAATGCCCTCAAAATTTAATAGTGTTAGTGGTCAAGTATCAAAATACTAACGGAATGAAACTTTAGGTATCAAAACGTAAGTTTTTAATAGTTAGGTATGCAAATGAAAATAACATAATAGTTTGGGTAATGTTTTGTAATTAATTCTTTCACTAATTGTATCAGTTGATATTTGACTTGCAGAAATCCATGCATGTAGCTATTGACTAGGTTTTACAAATCAGGATAACTAGAGGTGGCCATTTGAAACTGAAAAAAAAAACTGAAAAAAAACCGGACTGGAAGAAAAAAAGAACCGAAAAACAAAAACCGGAATGAACCGGGTATGTCTGGTTCGGTTTTCGGTTTGGGATTTGTAGAAACCAGACAGGAAAACCGTTAAAAAAACTCATGAAGGAAAATGACTTTAATTATGGAAGCAAAATTATCAAAAATCTCGTGAAATAAGATGTGTTTGGAATGATGAAATACGGTTATGGTTCAAAAATCACGTAATTCAGGTAACGTCTCGGTGTCGATAGTAGCGGTCAACCCTATTTACCATTATTATTCCCTATGAGGAGCCTTATTGTCGGAAAGTAAATGTCCCAAAATTTTTATATGGGCGGTTGCTTCTCATCTACGTGAGTGTTTTTCGTATAGAAGGTTTGCCAAAACTACTTAATATAGAGGTAGATAAGAGCGTTTCCATGTGATAAGTTATGATGGATTAAGGTTGATCGTTTCGATCGAGCCCTTAATGTTGTCGGATCCAATTGAATTTGTTTCCACAGACATCTTTCGTCATAATCATATCTGACGATCATAATCATATCTACTAAACTACGTCATATAGAGGTAGTGACAGGACCCACCCCAGGTTAAACCCCTTTAACCCGAAGTACATCCTGCGGGGACCACCTCAAGGGAACTTCTTACCGAAACCCCCTTGAAATGGCCAACCCTTCCTACTAAACTAACTAAACCGGGTTAGTCAGAGCAGTCTACAGAGATGATTACCCCAAAGAATTTTAAGCAGCAACGGAATGATCGACTATGCCTCGACTCTCGTACGCGCTCGACCTCCTCTCAAGAACCCTGCATCACTGGGCATTTAAAACGAAAGGCCCAGGGGAGAAACATTGAAAAACTGTTAGAGTGAGTGGACGAAAATCAAATATAAAAACTCTATTTCCTTTAATGCTCTCCCAAACATTGAATGATTTAAATAACATTTATGCATGCCCACAATTTCTAAATTTCCACAAATACAGGATAAGATAAACAAGTAAAGAATCTGGGAAGAGACATGTTCACAAACATAATCAGTCTGACCTCTCAGACTAGGGTCGGAGCTAAGAGCTCTTGTTGCGCCTTCACGCTATGCTAGCTATATAAAACGGTAATGGACAACCCTTAATATATCCACCTGACATCTCAGGCGTGTCTGTCCTCTCAGACCAGGGTCGGAGCTAAGAGCTCTAGGTAAGTGGTGATGGACAACCCTTAGAATATCCACCTGACATCTCAGGCGTGTCTGTCCTCTCAGACCAGGGTCGGAGCTAAGAGCTCTAGTAGCGCCCTCACGCTACTCTAGCTAGCATAATCATTGGACAACCCATAAAGGAAATTCACAACAATACTTTACTCAAATACTCTTCCCAAACAAATAAATAAATCTATTCCTCGACATATAAGCATAAATCCAAATATAATATCCGAGCACCCGAGGAACATATCATACTCGAAACAAACATAAAAACCATGCAATTATATCGATAATTAGGGCATGCATTCATTTAAATAAAATAATCTGTCCACTCACAGTACTATTGTGACCTTCCCGCTCGGAAAGCTCCTCGAGCGAAACCCTCGAACTACCCGCGTAGTCGAGCCCGTCTCACGTCCGACCAGAGACTGTACAACAAATCATCAAATTAATCGATCACAGTTGACTTGGTCTTTTCCCTAGTTTGACCAGGAAATTCCTATTTGACTACAAGTTGACCAAGTTCCTTTTTATGACACTTTAACCTTTTTGACTTCCTTTCCCGGTTATCGACTCTTAACTCAATTTACCGGAAGTCCGACTCAGCTTCCGAACTTCCGTTATCACTTTAACTTTACATTAGGGTGTCACATATTAATCAATATATATAACCTCGAGTCGATATACCAATTTAACATTTTCTCATAAATTCCAGTTATCTATTTCCGATAACAGTTTAACACTTTACCCATTTAACCAAAAGGTGTCACATTCATTGGACTTCAATCCTTTAACCATTTTCCTGAAAATGCAACTTTCCCAAAGTGGAAACTTTCCCTTAATGGAAACTTTCCAAAAGTGGAAAGTTTCCCAAATTAACAGGTCTCCAAACTTGGAAGGTTTCCCAAAATGGAAACTTCCTAATTACGTCCATTTTCTCCGTAAATGTCTCAATTACGAATTAACCGTACTTTTTGACTAATAGCTTAACCAGGATTCGATTCCTACCTCTTCGGCATTCTGCCGGTTTACGGCGTCACCGGAATCTTCGCCGGATCCCGATAACTTGCCGGAATTACGCCAGAGTTTCCCCGTTTCTCGATCACCAAGTTCTCGACATGTAATAACAAATTTATCATCAAGTCAACCAATCACCAAAACAATACTTATACTACTTCCAACAAAAATTAACAATAAATCGGATGGTAGCTACCTCCTGCCTTGTAAAATATCATCGCAGGAAATCTCCTCCTCTTCTGCCGAGCTACTGCATTGAATTTCCTGAGCCTCTAAAAACTGCAGCCTCACCTTTTAGCTTCACCAACAGCTCGAACTCTTCCTCAAACAATAACAATAACCCAATTACATCTCATGATATCACCGAAACTAATTCCAAGAGAAGAACAAAACCTTCTCACCTTTAATCACCAAAGTCTCTTCTTCTTCTTCTTCCCCGAGACCCAGCACCGGGTCTACCGTACTGCTTCCTGTCCGAGCTGCTGCTCTAGCTTCCTCCTCCTTGTCACGACGTCACTGCAGCCATGAACCGAGGGAGACAACCTCACTTTAGGAGCCACAAACTAGACAGGGAAGGAAGAAGAAGTGGAGAGGAACACGAAGACACCTACCACGCGCCAAATCGTCGCCGGAGCTCGCCAAAAACCGGTGAACACCGACGCATCTCCACTCGGCCAATCCTCTTCCACAGTGGATACCGGAATGAATTGGTAAGGGGGTTTTGGAGAGGAGAGTGAGGGGAGTATTTCGAGGGTGGTGCGCCGGCGCGGGTTGGCCGGACGCGGCTGTGATGGGTGGCGGAGCTGAGGACCGAAACGGAGAGAGAGAGAGAGAGATTGGCTCGGGTCAACCCTCTCTTCCTCTATTTATAGCCAATTCAACGGCCCAGATTCAATCTTGAAAGATCCAACGGTCCAGATTTAAAGAAGGTGAAAAGTAAAAAGTTAAATGGTAAATCTCCTTTTTACCGGAATAGGAATCCAAAATTACCCTAAACTTCAGAAATTCACAGAAATTAGCCGGAAGCTCCGAAAAATATTCCGGAAATACCGGGAGACTCGTGTCGACACGTACTACAACATCGAGTCATCAATTCAGGTATTTGGAGTACTTTTAAAAACTCGAAAATTAACTCGAGCGATAACTTATCGAATTACCGATCGCAATTAAAAATCCTCGGTAACTCGTGAATCTCTGTGAAAGGTAACTTTTATTAACTTCAAAAGATTCGGGGTGTGACAGGTAGATATGAGCATTTCCGTGTGATAAGTGACGATGGATTATGGTTGACCGTTTCGATTGAGCCCTTAACTTTGTCGGATCCAGTTTAATTTTTTACCACATACATATTTTGTCATAATGATCATATCTGACGGTCGAATTTTTGTTTGTGAGTTTTAGTTATCGGAATCACAATTTGTCTACTAATGTTGTATAATTTGTTTAGTAGTTTGTAAATAAATCTACAACTTTGTGAACCATAACCATTTTTCACTATAATGATAATGAGAAGAAAAAATATCAATTAAAAAAAACCGGAAAAAAATGAACCAGACTGAACCGTAGGTGTGGTTTGGTTTGCGGTTTGGCCTATAGAATAGTAAAAAACCAAACCGGATTAGACCGAAGTATAACATTAGTTTGGTTCACGGTTTGGGATATAAACCGAACCAAAGTAGACCGGAGCCAGCCCTAAGGATTACCTCGCATACAATGGCTTGAAGGCTACAAGCTAAAATTCAAATTAATCAGCAAAGTCAATCGCAGTTATATATAAAGAGAACAGCATCTATACATAACCTGACATACATAAAAATGCACCCACATTTCTTGAGTGCACCAACTCATGGACTATGAGCTATTCAATCTGACATTTTGTCAAATAGAAATTGATTTTTTTTGCAGCAACTGATGGACCTACTGTCTCAGCTGATCAAGGAACCAGATTGTGTCCCTAATCGATCTTGTAGTCTTATCAGCAACAAATGGAATTCAAATTTCCAGTTGCCATTACCGTCTATAGTTGCAGCTGTTGCACACTAACATTGATTGACGAAAACTGGTTGAAAATGAAGAGGAGTTGCTAGATTTGGAATGGCATCATATCCCAGTGTTTGGTTCAACTAGCGAGTTACTGCAACATATGGGGGATACATCATGTGAACGGTCTCTCCTGAATTCTTCAATCTTGTGAATCTCCTATTGAGCAAAACTGGATGTTCAGTTCAGTTCACATCTAAAGTAAATCAATAAGATGGACTGACAAATTTCATGAGATGAAGCGCAATTACTATTTGGTGAATATTATCTTCCATCGATCTCCCACTTGCTTCAAATGTTTGGTTACCACTGGTGAATTAATGCAAAATAAGGTTGAGACATTATATTTAATTGTTGGGTTTGTGGATCCGATTCCACCAGGGATAAGGATTGTGTCTTACCTAATCTTATTTGGTAATGATTTCTTATGTCTATTAGGAATAAATTTCCAATGTGTTATAGGTTTCAAGTTAGATATTTATAAATAGGGGCGTGGCTCGAGCTCGTTTGAACGTACGGCTGCAATCTTTTTTCCCGTAAGCTTGACACAAACCGTTCTTTTGAAATGGATTCCTGATAGGTTAGTGAAATTCTACCTATTTGTTTTCCCTCATAGGGTGCAATAGTTGACATGGTTGTAGAGAGCAATCATCTATGGTTGTGGTTGAGAGATCTGAGAGTTGGTGAGGACTTGTGTGAGATCTTGTAATTATGTTCTTCTTCTTCTTCTTCTTCTTCTTCTATAGTGAAATCCAGCAGCCCGGAGACGTAGGCAAAGTTCTTTGCTAAACCTCGTAAACAACTTGTGTGGCTGTGTTAGTTATTTCTTGTTCGTTTATCTATATTGTTTCGTACTTGTTCACTTCCGCAAAAGGATTTCGAAGTTGAATTCCTAACAGATTGGTATCTGGAGCACAGATTGCTTGAGTGGAAACAATGAGTATAGAAAGATGTTGAGAAGAGGGTCGATAAGTTTGACAAACATGACCTTTAGCCTATAGAGGTCACAAATAGAGGATTACCTAAATATGAAGAAGCTTGCAATGACTTTAGACGGAAAGCTCACGAAAGGAATGGAGGAAGAAGATTTTTATCGAGTTGGATAGGATGACCCTTGGAGTAGTTTGACTATCGCTTTCGAATGAAATACGACGATTTGTTTATCAAGGAGGACTATGTTGAAGGGAATGATGGATAGTTTTGTCCAACATGTATGAGAAGCTAAATGTCGTTCAACAAGGTTTACTTGATGAGGAAAGTTGTTTACTCTGAAGTTGGGCAAGGGTATATATGTTCGCCAACAAGTTGGGAT